>OX422212.1:501438903-501771403 GCA_949130495.1 Sambucus nigra
ACCATTCATTTATGCCTCTTTCATGAATATTCAATTTATTACTTAGCATTATCTTTAGGGAATCCCCCAACACACGCACACCCACGGTTTCACGAAATTTCACCGTCCGGCACCGAGCGCCAAGTAAACTGCAGTTGGTTTGGGGTCTTTCACCACTAGGGACAACAAAGCCCTGCTTAATTATTTAACCCGGCATCATCCAATATCAATATCTTTTCAATGTGCTCAACATTATTCCAATTTTCACATTATTCATATTTACGGGCCTAAGCCAAAAGCACAGACTTAATTGTCCACTTTTTTTAATTACTTGAAAAATTATTACTTTCTCCTTTAAGTCCTTTATTCACCCACACGTTGATTTTATACCAAAAATCATTCACGCTTTAGGACTTAATTCGTTTTCATCCACATTAGTGTAAAAACATTCATCAACATTTTTAATTCATAAATATGTTCTACTTTAAGTAAATTTATCAATTTACCCCTTGATTGCCGAAACATGCAATTTAGTCCTTTAACAAGTGTCATTTTCTAAAAAGATAGTTTAAATTTCCAATTCGACACTTAAACCCACTTAACCATTAAAAACACTTGTTTATTACCATACTTTACTCACCTTTCACATTTTGCACTTCGCACACTTTTAATATATAAATTCATACAGTTTATATATTAAAACCTCAATTTTCACATATTTTATAAACACACTTTATTTTTGAGTTTTATACATCTTACACCCAGTTACAAATATTTACACAATAACTCATACTATTTTCTTATTATGAGTTTACACACTTTAAAATACCCATTTAAAGTGAAAGATTCTCCTTTTATATTTATCTTCATTATTAATGTAGGCCATCACATTTTTATCTCATAAAATGGCTTAAACCAGCCTAATGCATTTCTTTGCACAAAATCACATTATTTATCTTTAAAACACCATTCTAACACATTTTTTTTTCATAAAATGCCTATGAATAGAATTCTGAAAATTTTAACACCTTTGAAACCCATTTAAAACTTTCTTTTAAGTTCCCCATTTTATTCAAAACATTAAGAATGCAATTAATAAGTCCATTAATGCAATATAACCATTTTTCAACACTTTCTGCACTCAATATTTGGTAAATAATATTTTAAAATTTTTTCACATCAATAACCCATTTGAAATCATCCTTTGTATACCCATCTTAACATAAGATGATAGTATGAACTTTAACTAGTATAAGGATGCAATATAACAATCATTCTACACATTTTACACCCAATATTTGGTAAATAATATTCTGATATTTTTGCACATTAATAATCCATTTGAAATCATCCTTTTTATACCCATCTTAACATAAGATGATTATATGAACTTTAACTAGTATAAGGATGCAATATAACAATTATTCTACACATTTTACGCCCAATATGTGTAAATAAGTATTCTAGAAACTATCTTCTTTCAAAACCCATTTCAAAACCTCTCTTTAAATACCCATTTTTATATAAAGTCATGACAATTAAACAAATTAACCCATGGTTTCCATTTAACACACATCCCACATATATTAAATAAAATACATGTAATAAAACTTGCTGAAAATTCATTAAACTTTAAACCTCTAACACTACACCAAATTTGCACTATTGTCACGGTCATTGACCTTGATAAGGTAAGATATTTTCCACCTCAAGACTCCAAATGGTGGTGGTAGTGGAGAAGATGGGCGACTCACCACCTCCAAAGGTGTCCCTAAAGGGAGTCACAAAAGTTCCACCATGCTAGATCCAATAGAAGTTCCAAAATGCTCCAAGAATGCTCCACAAAATTCATCTTCTTCCTTCTCAAACACCATGGAAGGAGACCCATTTTAATTCCCAAAAACCATTCGTAAAAGCCCTAACAAGCCGTCCCACCTTAGAAGGAAGCTTTAATGAAGGTTGTGGATCATTTTTTTGGAGTTTTGGTGGAGAAAATATAGTTATATGAGGAGCTACGAATTTGAGAGGAAATATGGCTTGCTAGGACACAAGAATAAGAAGGAAAAATCTGAGAAAAATGCTCCAAACTTTGGACATCCATAGCCTCTCTCTCTCTCTCTCTCTCTCTCTCTCTCTCTCTCTCTCTCTCTCTCTCTTATAGACTATAAGAAGTACCCTTCCAATCTTGACCCAAAATTCAGAGATTAGAGTGTCCTAAAATTTGTAAAACTCTTTTTAAAATCTAAAAAACTGAAATGGAATAAGACTACACCTAACCACCCATTTAATACCCATAAAATGCTGTCATTTTCATCACTTTCTCTCTCTAAAAATATATTTTTTATTTTTTTTTTGAAACTTTTAACTTGAGATTCATATTCCATGAATTTTTTTGGCTAAAAAAAATCATATTTAGAATAGTCATTTGGCCTTCCGGATTGTCCTGTATAAGGCGCGTAAGAATCGGGACTTCCGCGCAAAACATATTTTTTTCAATTTTTCTTTGCATGGTAATATTTCTTATATTTTTATGAGTCTAAATATATCGTCCAAATATTTTTTTGACCTTCCGAGAGGTCCTAAATAATTCGCGCAAAACTAGACTTTCGCATTGTCGCGCAGTGTCAAACAATTTGTACCCGGGCTCGCGTAGCACTCGTTGCTTGTCCGAATTGCGTGAAACTTAACCAAAGTACTTAAAATAATATTATAATCTCAAAATGAAACTCGTACGAGCCATGCAACCCAAAACTTTCTCGTTTAATCCATATTGCGATATTTTACTTTTCGTACTATTTAAATGTCGCGTCGTATTAACCTTGTCCGTGTCAGATCTATTCCTTGATTTTTTACATCAAACTTAACGGACATCCTAGCTATTACTATTAGGAATTAAATATGCATTCATGAGACACATGCATCGTGGAATTTTTTGCGTTTAAACTATTTACGTAATACTCCACCTTATGTATTACTTGATGTGTTACACTTTGCTTATTTATTCCTCGAATTTTTCTTTGGAAAAACACATCAAATAAGGTTAAATACCTATTTTTGAGGCCAGGGTATTACATTCTTCCCTTAGGAATTTTCGTCCTCAAAATTTATGATCATCGAGGCCACAAATCACTCATCCAACAATTAAATTCTAATCCTAGATGTCTTTAGCACTATTGTCTAACCTAAAGATTTCATGACATTAATCTGATACAACTACGGTGGATCATAATGTATTGTTTCTAACTCCTAAGCAAGCCTAACATGTCCATCTAAAAAATTCCTCAATGCAACTGATAGTTAATAGATATCATGCTAACACCCAAAGTACTCATTTTCATGAATTATTTCAAACGTCGGGATTTACAAGCCTACATTTTGTTAAACGATTTGAGTCTTGCATAGCCAAAGAAGATACATCCCCAACATCAATAACCATTCACATCAATGATTTTAAGACAACTATTTAGTCCCAAAGGTCCATCTGGTCGATACCCCCTATGAAAATACGCATTAAGCTAGATTCATCCAAGGTATGACAATCCAAATACACATGAGAGGCTACATTTTCAATATGAAAATTCCACACTGAGTGCAACACTAACATTTAATGTTCCGTCAAGTTCTAATATTCATATCTTAAAGTCGTGACCTCCATTCTACGATATACATCGTAACCAACTATGACGGTTAACCAGTGAGTGTGTTAACATAAAATTTATCAAGTATACATGCAAACTACATACAACAAACCACGAAACCATGTGTACACACTAACCGGTGTAAAATAAAGGTGCTTCCACAGAAGAGAATACTCATGTACCGTAATCAATTAGCCTCAACCCGGCCTAGCCCGCATCGCTACTGAGCTTATTCAATGCTACACCTGAATGCATACATAACTAGAATAATAACTTCCCATTACCGGGATTAAAGAAGACACAAGCAGATGCAACGAATTAGGAGACTACCACACGAGAATGAAATAATCGAATTCGGGCAACTAGCCATGCCACGCAAAGTACGAACCACAACATACACTTGAAGTCTAAGGTTTTCACTTGCTTATACGTACACTAAAGTATTAGCCTAGCTACATTTCCTGGATTGAATCACTAATCACGACTACCCGTTTTTAAAGAAAACGACTTGGGAACCGATTCACTAGGGAAGCTAGAACGCTAGGCTTCCCTCCTTAAGACTGAGATTATTTGTTATCCTTCATATTAAAGTGAAGTTATAATTCTCAT
Organism: Sambucus nigra; assembly: GCA_949130495.1. NCBI lineage: Eukaryota > Viridiplantae > Streptophyta > Magnoliopsida > Dipsacales > Adoxaceae > Sambucus > Sambucus nigra. The sequence goes on from OX422212.1 coordinate 501,443,130, forward strand.
TTCTTGATGTTAGTCACTGACCTACATACTCAAGTCTCCACATGCGATTACTAACTTTCAATCCTCGAGATCTTTCTTATCTAGTAAAATACAACACTCACATAATTTTACTCTACAGGCCATCGCTACAATCTTTAACAACATCATATGGGATCCTAAATCATAACTATCAAACTAATTACAAGACATCTTGAATTTTCAATCATTATCCATGCCCACACTTAATGGTTCTCTTCATAAAGTCATACTAAGCCATATAGGTAGCATACGTAAGTGCTATAACCAAGCTTATCACTCCATTTCGAGTGCTATCTCTAAAATCATAATGAACATAATCATGTTCTAAGTCTCCCCAGTGCATAATCTAACACCCATTGACCTATTTCCGACATTATACTTAAAAGTCATATCGCGACACCAACTTATAAACAAAAGTCATGGCACTAACTCCAAGTACTCCCATAAGTCAACATGACCTAAACATACTACAATCATCAATGATTTACCATTATTATGTAGACTATAATACCATAATAATTATTAAATGCTTTAGGGGTGATAACATTGTACTTAGTCATCTTTCTAAACAATTAACACATTTATCCTGGAAAGTCACAAGTCGCATCTTGACCTATGTTACATAACCTCAAATTTAGCACTATGACATGTTTATCACCACATACACCTCGACACAACTTTGATTTCTTTCCACACTTCATGGAGGAGATAACAATTCCATCATCTCCAACGATCATACACATTCTATAGTAGAAGTGATCACGACAAAATTTTACCAAGCAAAACAACCGATCATGGCTAATAATTTTTTTCCGAGGCCCAAACACTAACCTAATTACTTCATGTTACACAAATTATAACTCTATCTCCTTGGCATCATAAGAAATCCCCAAAGTTCAAAGAGAGACGTGCTTGTTATCTTAATACACGAAGCGCAATCTAAAGTTCACCATTACTAGGGAGTGTCTATCACTTGTACTAATATCTCATTAGCTAATCCATAACACATATCTCTAAGTCATTATTAATACGGATTTACATGCATGTCCATAACTATAACCCGAGATCAAATTCATCATGGCATATAACTTAACCTTATTGAACACTCAACTATGATAACTAACTTGTCTCACTATACAACCATCACACTCATTTGCTAGATCACAAGCTATCACAACTATAAAACCTTTGGTAGGGTATGGGACATCGGGTAATACGTATAAAAATTTAGTCCAACACCTTTGATACCACAAGAGATACGATCCCTTAATAGCATGACACCTTCCTAAACCCAAATTTATTTCATCATTCAAAATGATAAGTCCCTAGGACTCTATATATTTGTTCTTAAATCACTTCAAACCATCAAGGTTATCTAAACCCAAAACATAATCAAGTTACTTGGACATTCTAATTTCCACAGAATTATTTACTCACAAATCACGTTACTTAGTCACCTAATCCCATAGATGAAACCACAAGCATACCAGCTAAGATGCAACTGTAATAATTAAGCCTTTCTAACTATCAAAATTCTACACGATACATCTCACACAAGCCTAAAGGTGCCACTACCTAGAGGCCTACACTAAAACCCGTTACTTGTTAGCTAACACTACCAGAACAAATACAGCGGAATAAAGGTGGCTACTAACTTAGCCGTTCACTAACTCATAGACAATGTCACAATCTGCTCAAGACCTTGACTTTACCATCAAGGGATAAATCGAAATCGTCACTAGGCAAGCATGATCGGCTCCAACTAACAACGACGCTGAAAGATCCACTACCGACCTCACAACGTCACACCCGAAAGGAACATTGAACCTAAAGCTCTGATACCAAGTTGTAACGCCCCGACCCGGATTTAAGGGTTAATCAAGGATCAACCCAATCCGATTCGTACGTTAATTATGAAGTGCAGTGGTACAACCTAATTAATGTTTCTAATCCAATTTTATTATTATTTAACGTTACTTTAGTTAGCATGTGATTCCAATTTTATCAAATATGTGATAAGTCCCAAGGAAAGTGCCCCCAAGGCCATGTAAATAAGGCTACTAATCGTAAAAGAAGTAACTACTTTCCTCTATAACGCTCTCAAAGTAAGGAACATCACGTAACCCGTCGTAACAAAAGAAGGATCTGAGCCGAATGCTCAGTGGGATTATATACAAATGCATTATAGAAACGAACGACAGAAAGGAATACTCACACGCAAAACTACATGCAAGTGAAAATACGTATATATGTACATATATACTATTAGAAAATACATGTCCCAATGTATTAAACCGTTTTATCTCTAAAACGTTATTTTGACGCATTTTTATCATCCTCATCTTTACAAAATGATCATTTGTATCATTATGCTTAAAAACTAGCATTCCTTCCCGTTAACGCACACGGTTTAGCAATTGATGGGAAAATATTTTATTTACTTTCAAACGTTCATTACCCAACGTTTATTAACTCGAGCCAGAGTTACTTAACCATATTATAGGACTTCCATCCAATGCACACACACACCGTGTTTAGAAAAATACGCATTTTCCTTTGAAAGCCTCACATAACACACGCTTGTGTTTATTATGATTCAAACCTCATTAAGTAGCTTAAACGTCATTAAGTCATCTTATTTAACCACCCTATGTTACCACATGAACATTAAATATTTAATGCTTTATTCTTGCATTAATAAATCAATACTATTCATTTATGCCTCTTTCATGAATATTCAATTCACTACTTAGCATTATCTTTAGGGAATTCGCCAACACACGCACACCCACGGTTTCACGGAATTTCATCGTCCGGCACCGAGCGCCAAGTAAACTGCAGTTGGTTTGGGGTCTTTCACCACTAGGGACAACATAGCCCTACTTAATTATTTAACCCAACATCATCCAATATCAATATATTTTCAATGTGCTCAACATTTTTCCAATTTTCACATTATTCACATGTACGGGCCTAAGTCAAAAGCGCAGACTTAACTGTACATTTTTTATTACTTGAGAAATTATTACTTTCTCCTTTAAGTCCTTTATTCACCCAGGCGTTGATTTTATACCAAAAATGATTCACGCTTTAGGACTTAATTCGTTTTCATCCACATTAGTGTAAAAATATTCATCAACATTTTTAATTCATAAAAATGTTCTACTTTAAGTAAATTTACCAATTTACCCCTTGATTGCCGAAACATGCAATTTAGTCCTTTAACAAGTGTCATTTTCCAAAAAGGTAGTTTAAATTTCTAATTCGACACTTAAACCCACTTAACCATTAAAAAGACTTGTTTATTAACATACTTTACTCACCTTTCACATTTTGCACTTCGCACACTTTTAATATATAAATTCATACATTTTATATATTAAAACCTCATTTTTCACATATTTTATAAACACACTTTATTTTTGAGTTTTTTACATCTTACACCTAGTCACAAATATTTACACAATAACTCATACTATTTTCTTATTATGAGTTTACACACTTTAAAATACCCATTTAAAGTGAAAGATTCTCCTTTTACATTTATCTTCATTATTAAAGTAGGCCATCACATTTTTATCTCACAAAATGGCTTAAACCATCCTAATGCATTTCTTTGCCAAAAATCACATTATTTATCTTTAAAACATTATTCTAACATATTTTATTTCATAAAATACCTATGAATAATATTCTGAAAATTTTAACACCTTTAAATCCCATTAAAAACCTTCTTTTAAGTGCCCCTTTTTATTCAAAACATTAAGAATGCAATTAATAAGTCCATTAATGCAACATAACCATCTTCATACACTTTCTACACCCAATATTTGATAAATAATATTCTAAAATTTTTGTACATTAATAACCCATTTGAAATCTTTCTTTTTATACCCATCTAAACATAAGATGATAGTACGAACTTTAAGTAGTATAAGTATGTAATATAACAATTATTCTACACATTTTACACCCAATATTTGGTAAATAATATTATGAATTTTTTGCACATTAATAACCCATTTCAAATCATCCTTTTTATACCCATCTTAACATAAGATGATAGTATGAACTTTAACTAGTATAAGGATGCAATATAATAATTATTCTACACATTTTACACCCAATATGTGTAAATAAGTATTCTAGAAATTATCTTCTTTCAAAACCCATTTCAAAACCTCTCTTTAAATACCCATTTTCATATAAAGTCATGAGAATTAAACAAATTAACCCATAGTGTCCATTTAACACACATCCCACATATATTAAATCAAATACATGTAATAAAACTTGCTGAAAATTCATTAAACTTTAAACCTCTAACAAGATAAGATATTTCCCACCTCAAGACTCCAAATGATGGTGGTAGTGGAGAAGATGGGCGACTCACCACCTCCAAAGGTGTCCCTAAAGGGAGTCACAAAAGTTCCACCATGCTAGATCCAATAGAAATTCCAAAATACTCCACAAAATTCATCTTCTTCCTTCTCAAGCACCATGGAAGGAGACCCATTTTAATTCCCAAAAACCATTCCTAAAAGCCCTAACAAGCTGTCCCACCTTAGAAGGAAGCTTTAATGAAGGTTATGGATCATTTTTTTGGAGTTTTGGTGGAGAAAATATAGCTATATGAGGAGCTACGAATTTGAGAGGAAATATAGCTTGCTAGGACACAAGAATAAGAAGGAAAAATCTGAGAAAAATGCTCCAAACTTTGGACATCCATAGCCTCTCTCTCTCTCTCTCTCTCTCTCTCTCTCTCTCTCTCTCTTATAGACTATAAGAAGTACCCTTCCAATCTTGACCCAAAATTCAGAGATTAGAGTGTCCTAAAATTTGTAAAACTCTTTTTAAAATCTAAAAATCTGAAATGGAATAAGACTACTGTAACAACCCGCATAATTTTTGGGGTATTTTCGAAATTAAGAGGAAAAATAAATTTTGGGACAAAATTATTTTTAATGCTCAGATATGTTGGTTATTATTTTTAAAGACGAGAATTTCAAACGGTTTCAAAATCGGAATTAAAATGGAGTTTTAATTGAATTTTTATTATTTAGAAGAGTTCTCAAAATATAAAACTCTCTAAGAGTCCTCGGAACATAAAACTCTCTAGTAAAAATAATATTTTTGAAAATCCGACCGTCTGATCAAGCTGAATTTTTGTCAGCAGTCCTGTCTCGCCGTTCGCTACAACAGACTAAAATTTCAAGTGATTCCAATGGTCCGATCATCCGGAATAAAATTTTTAGTGTTTGTATCTTATTAGAACTCTTTTCTTAATCAAACTCTTAACCCTTTATATATCAACTAATTCGTGTCTTGGCTTTTCAAATCACGTTTTCTCAAACTTTTCAAGAAGAAGAGCACTTTAGAATTACTCCCTTTCAACTACAAACCATAGCCCCAAACTTATTCAAGATTTCAACCTTAGATTAAAAGGCTTATTTGGTGTTTTCTCGAGTTTGGGCTAGAACGAGATTTGATTATTTTCGCGAGAGGAACGTGATGGTGTGTTTAGATTTTGAGGCTAAATTATGTGATGATTTTAAGGTATGGGATTTTACACAATATGCTCCTTAATCTCGCGAGTATCATTCTCATTGTTTTCTTCTGATTATTGACTCATATTTGAATTGCTAAATTCATTGAAATCTGAAAATATTTGTTGGAATCTAATTTTGATTCATGTGGTATTATATTTGGTGTTGAGCATGTTGTCATGAGATTTTAATATGGCACTGAAGTTGGGCACCCGCCAATATTCCTTTTTCCGGATATGCTAGAAAAATGCATAGGCGCGGTACGGTGGTGAGGCCTGGTGACCCGGTTAATGTGTTGTTGAGAAATTATATTGATATAATTGCTTATGCGATTCACGTTGATTTGAATATTCGTATTCGTATTGTGACGTTTTATTCAACGCTAACATATTTGTTGAGCATCTTTCCTATCGTATTGTGTAATTCCCCATATTTTCTTTTAGTGGCAGGTTAGCGCGGATTTTGGGCGCTTTGGATTTGATTGGGATGGATTTTAGCGTGGATTATTTTTGGGAAGAATTTTTAATACAAGAGATGAGAAGACTTGTATTTATTTTGATGTATAGAGCATTTGGAGATTTATTTTATTTTCGAGATAGTTAGATTGTTGTAATTATTTCGAGAGATTTGTTGTATTAATTTGAAGATGAGAATAGTCGTTTCTTGTTTTATTGTGGGATTTAGATGCTCTATACCTTGTTATTTGTGGATTTGATTAGTTTTATCGACAGTAGCGCTCTGTTCGCTCTCCCCGAGCGGGGTGTTACAACTACACCTAACCACCCATTTAATACCCATAAAATGCTGTCATTTTCGTCACTTTCTCTCTCTAAAAATATTTTTTTTCTTTTTTTTTGAAACTTTTAACTTGAGATTCATATTCCTTGTATTTTTTTGGCTAAAAAAAAATCATATTTACAATAGTCATTTGGCTTTCCGGATTGTCCTGTACAAGGCGCGTAAGAATCGGGACCTCCGCGCAAAACATATTTTTTTCAAGTTTTCTTTGCATGGTAATATTTCTTATATTTTTATGAGTTTAAATATATCGTCCAAATATTTTTTTGACCTTCCGAGAGGTCCTAAATAATTCGCGCAAAACTAGACTTTCGCATTGTCGCGCACTGTCCAACAATTTGTACCCGGGCTCGCGTAGCACTCGTTGCTTGTCCGAATTGCGTGAAACCAAAGTACTTAAAATAATATTATAATCTCAAAATGAAACTCGTACGAGCCATGCAAAGTAAAACTTTCTCGTTTAATCCATATTTCGATATTTTACTTTTCGTACTATTTAAATGTCGCGTCGTATTAACCTTGTCCGTGTCAGATCTATTCCTTGATATATTTACCTCAAACTTAACGAACATCCTAGATAATACTATTAGGAATTAAATATGCATTCATGCGACACATGTATCGTGGGATTTTTTGCATTTAAATTATTTACGTATTACGCCACCTTATGTATTACTTGACGTGTTACACTTTGATTATTTATTTTTCGAATTTCTCTTTGGACAAAACACATCAAATGATGTTAAATACCTATTTTCGAGATCAAGGTACTACAATGGTTAATGCATCTCGGTAACTGAGTGCGCCCTTATCGAAAGTTTACTTTTGTTTTACATAAAGTTTTATGTATATGTGGCTATGCATTCGGCCGCACGACTTAATCATATTATTCGTTTTCCTTAAGATTAGTGACTTATGAATCGGACGACATGGCAATTAGTAGCTCAGGGTGTAAAGAGAATGATGATTATTTGAGGGAATCATATAGTGTTAAAACTTGAAAAAAACATATCACAAAGTATTTTTTTTCCCCACAGTGAGTGGGTTGGTGTGATACCCAGACGAGAGTTCTATAGTGGTACGCCAAGAGTGACCCTAGGTTCAGAAAAGGGTCCTATGGAAGGGAATTAGTCGGACGCATGATTTGGGACTTAGTTGGCATGTCGCCCCTCGATGTGAGAGACTAGTGATACGAGGTTAGTATCAAGTTTAAGTGAACATGTTCACTAAGGGTGACTCGATAATTTGAGGAGACTCACGGTGTGCAATTCCTAAGGATTGAAATAATTTACATTGATGAATGGGATGTTAGTTATGCTTTAATTTCCACTTAGGTGAGTGTCGACCACTTGGGAGTATTTCTCTGATAGATGTCTTGGGTGTTAGCAATGAAGCCTTAGGACTTTATTGGGTATGACCACGGGGTAAGTGCAAACTCGATGACTCTTACATGACTTTGATGGCTAGCTTGATGGGGAGCACTAGAATGTGTTGCTTGTTGAGTTCTTTGGTAACAACTCTAGTGACAGGAGATATGATGATTTCCTGGTTGTTAGGATTTTGATAATCTAGCCTTGAAAGATCCCTATGACTTAGAGAAATGATTGATAAACCTAAGAATTAGGAAAATTGATGGATTAACAATTTTGAGGACGAAATTTCTTAAGGAGGGAAACATGTAAAACCCGCCCCTGCGACTTTGATCGTACTCGTATGATTTGGTGACTTGGTATGACCAATTGGGCTCTGGGCTTGTTGAGGTGGATCATAAGCCAAATTTGGGTAACGTAGTGGCCTCGACGCAATTGAATTGGTGTTTTGTGGATTAAAGTTATATAATGAATTTTTGATGTCGTTCGAACGAGGAGCATTTATCGCCCGAACGAGGATCAAAATACTTTCAACGATTGAGAAAATGTCAATTTCCCTCTCGCTGGAAACTCATTAGAAATCCATGTTTGAACAAAGTACTCATTCATTCAAACGAAGAGGTACTTCCCGTTCGAAAGAAGTACTTCTCAAAGTCCCATTTAACCCTATGATTTTGCCTCGGTTATATTTCGTTAGAAATATCATTCGAACGAAAGGGGATCTCAATCGAATGAGGTTGAAAGTCATTCGACCGACTAGGAAAATTTCGAAAATTTCTGCATACTTTAATGTGCTATCACGACTTGGATTTTTGGATTGGATGACGTGTCGAACTCTCAGCGTCTTTGAACAAAATGTAGGATACAGGCTTCATAATCCATTAGATAAAGGGTTGAGTTAGGGGAATTTATGGGATTTAACTCTTAGGGTTTTCAAAGTATTTAAATGAGACTTTGGCTTATTTAGGGCATTTTTGATCAGATTTTCCTTCTCTCCTTACCACCTTAGATCTCCCATGGAGCTCAACCATCACACACCACCTTAGCATCTCCATCCCTCCACCCAAAACCCACCAAAGATTAACCATATTCTTCCATATTTAAACTTATAAAATCTATCTACATCATTATTGGACAAAGCTATAAATTTTGGAGATGTTATTGGGGGGTTTTGGAGAGAAGATGAAGAAGAAATCATGGAGTTTGAAGGGAGTTTTCATAAAGCTTTCAAGGAGTAAGCTTAGTGGAGGTAGGAAACATCTTAAAGGTCACCTTAGGAGGTGGGAGGTTTCCATATTCTTTTACATTCATCCTACCATTGTTGGAGCTTCTTTGAGGTGGAAAAATTTACTCTTTAGCTTAAGAACTCTATTTTCCATAGCATTGGCCTTGTAGTTAGAGTTTGTCAGAGTAGAATGCATATATGATGTAAGAATGTTATTTCTTATGGTTTTATATAAAATGGTTTATAAATGATTTTAAGAGTTTTGAGAAAAATGATATCTGTCAAGAAATGTCTCAAGTTTTTCTTGATAAAATTGGGATTTTTATATAAATAGACATTTACTCAAGTTTTGAAGAAACAAAAATGTCTTTGGTCTTAAAAATCACGTTTATGCAATTGTTATGAAATTTCTAGATAAAATCATGTGTAAAACTCATTCTTATGGATTCCTAGACCTAAAATCCATCTTCTTATGTGTATAGTATTTTGATGATAAGCATATAAGTAAGTTTAATGAAGATTTTATTGGGGTTTAACATGAATTTGTTTTAGATATTTCATCCTTTAAAGTGTGTTAAAAGGTATAGAAATTATTATTAGTGGGTATTTTAAGACTATAAGTGAACTTAAGGGAAAATGATATTTTCTTGTAAAGTAGTCTTCAAAATGCCAAAGAGTTTCTTAGTAAATAAAGTAACAAAATAAAAACATTCCCAACTTGAAAAGAGTGTTAACTCCAAAGTGTGAAGTGAGTGTTAATATGTAAAAACATTCGAGAAGTTGGTATGCATAATTTAGTAATATTTTTGAAAAAATAACACCTGTGAGAATGGATGAAAATGCAAGTTTGAAAATATATGGGTAAAATGGTAATTTTACATAAAGTGGAACATTTGTATGAAAGAAATGTTTGAAATGTGGTTACACAAATTGTTCTAAAATAAAGTGATTTTGGGATAAAATCAACGCAAGTGTGTAAAAGACAAGAAATGGTGATTTCTAAGGTGTAACACAAGGTGGGGTGAAGTCCCGGGGTTTTCGCTTCGGCTGGTAAAAAGTGGAATAATGTGGACATTTGATAAATGCTAAAACACATTAATATGGACTCATGTGATATCGGGAATAATTAAGAAGGGCCATGAGACCTAGAGTAAAAGATCCAAAATCACTGGTCAGAGCATATGATAGCATAGTAGGCGGTGTAGAGCCCATTAAATTATGCGAATATTTAAAAGGTTCTGAGAAAAAGATAATGAAAACGAAACATGTCAAAAAATGGTTTGTGTGATCAATATAAGAAAAGACAACCTAACTTGAATGAAATTAATAAATGTTCCAGTTAAAAGATAATGTGGATAACTAAAGTAATAATTGACAAGTGTCCATGAAGTAAAAGAATGGTAAAGTGAAGTGATCAAGTGGGTAATTAAGAAAACTACTAAGGGTTAACCCATGACTAAAGCAATAGTGTGTATATGAAAGGTTTTCAATGAAAAATAAGCATTTTCTAACACGATGTTTTCATGTACTGAAAGGTGATTTTCAAGGAAAATACTAAGATAATTTTGGTGTGAGTAAATGGAAAATTTCGATATAAGAAGTGCTTTTCCTTAAACAAAAGGTATTTGTTTAAAGTATTTAATTGGGTGCATTAAATCGGAAAATAAGTGTCAAGTCAAGTAAAATGGGCTCTTTTTATAGGATTAATGTGAAATAATCTGAACAAGTAACGTTTTGGCATAAAACGGTTTCATGCATTAATGTATATATATATGTATATATATATATATATATATATATATGAGGTAATTGCATGTGCATGTAGGAATAACGTGTTAGGGTTTCTTTTCTACCGTTTGTTTCTATATGGCATTGTTGTATTTTCCCACAGGGCATTCGGTGCATTCCTTCCTCTTCGTTATGGAAGGTTGTATGCGATTCCGTGGTTTGAGAGCGTTATTTGGGTAATTAGATTTTTTATTTTGCATTAGTAGATCTGTATACTTGGATTCCGAGGATGCTTTCCATGGGCCCCTCACATAGTTTGATTTAAATTGGAATCTAATGCTAAACAAGTGAGATCTTAATTAAGTAAAACTGGACTAGCAATATTACTTAGGTCGTCTCATCTTCACACCAAACATTCGGGTCGGACCGGGTTAACCATGATAAGCCATGAATTTGGGACAGGGTGTTATAAACATACCATCCCGAGACCAATGATGTTATAACAACCATTAATAATAACATCAAGAATATCATTAGAAAGACGACGGTGACTTACAATGACTTGTTAGACAATCTGCCATATTGGGCTACTATACCATGGAACGAAGTGATATTAGGGCTACACCATACTCTTTAGATTACATCATGGAGACATTACTTTAAATAAAATTATAATTACATTGCTTTAGGGACATGCTAGGAAAAAGGTATCAGAAGATGATTGGATTAAATCACAGTACGACGAACTAGCACTTCTTAACAAAAAAAGACTCAAAGTTACGTATCACAACCAGGGATACCAATGATGCATCGCCAGGGTATTTAAAAAAATGTAAAAGGAATAGGGACACAAAAAGGAGATCTAATTCTGAAAGAGAATCCGAAAGCCATTTGAATCCCAGGAAATATATTTGTGTCAAATTGGGGAGGACCCCACCTAGTCATCAAGATAAACTTAAAAGGGGACGCCACCTTGGATGTCATTGTTGGTGTCATATTCTTTCATCCATTTAAGATTCATTACCTAAAAAGTTTCTTCCAATAATCTATATCCCAAGGAAAAGTTTAAAGTTCAATGCCAAAAACAAAGGGTAAGGAAATGGGGTAAAATAAGTGTATCATCCTTAAAGGAAAAGAGGCAAAAGAATATACTATAGTAATGAAAGAAAAAAAGTCATGTTAAAAATCCTTGAAGTAAAATGACAAAAATATATAATAAAGAGCCTACTTGAAGGCGAACGTCATTAAAATACTGATATACTAAACATAAAGAGACCTAGTAAACCAGGACGGATGGAAACCCCACCGAATCCCTACATGCTTCAAATACCCCCTTGGGGCCTCAGCCGTTCAATTGAAAATAATATTCTCCATTAGCTTATCCCTTTGACTGACATAACTACGTAAACATGATCATCTAGTAAATATAATTTCAAAATTTAAAAGACACATTATTGTTATTAAATTGTCAATATAGTTGAAACTTGAGATATCATATTAGGCCCAGTAAAATAATAAACATAAAACCCTAATCTCGATGCTTAAGTAAAATGGCCAGTACCCATACCCCATAAGGAATGTCAAGTGATCGAATGAACAATTAAAACTAATAAATGACTCACAAAGTATTTGAACTCCACATGGTTTTCTTTATTTACCCATAAAATAATAGCTGGAATTCCCGAGATACAAACTCGAAGCCTACTGGTACATTATAAGCTCACTCCTAACCTTATATCTCTTATCAACCCAAATAACACTTCAAGGATAGATATTTGATGTCTCTGAGACATCAAACTATTTGAAGTCTTGGATTCTGATTGGTCAATGTCGATGGCGTGGACCCATTTCCATAAATGATGTGAGTCCCCACCAACACTATTAATCAATCAGAATCCAAGACTTCAAAAGGTTTGATGTCTCAAAGACATCAAAATTTTTTCCAACACTTCAAACACCCTCCATAATACCCTTGTTTCCCATAAATAAACATTATGTCCAAACACACATACCTTTTTATCTAGCCCCAAGTAAACAATCCAAGCGCTATATTCCCCACATACAAAGACAATAAAGAAACAAATGTGGCACTCTTTCTCTAAATGGTATCTCTAGAAAAAATGACCAAGATACATAAGATACACATACTAAACAACCCCAATCAAAATGGAACAACTGACATACAAACACGTTACGGGACATACATAGGATCACTTAATTCTATTAAGACCGTGTTTTTTTCCTTCATATTTTAATATTTTTTTGTCCATTTTTTCCATGCTTAGTCTCATTCTTTAGAAGTTATGCTAGTAAAATTATAGTAAGAGTCATTCGTTAAATTCATAAGGATTAAGATAATAAGTTATCTAATGTTTATGTCTGAGTTGGGGTCTGATACATTACATGTATAAAGTAAAAATGATAAAATCACACAAATTAGGAATATAACAATCAATGAATAAATGCATCTCCTCGTGTCAAATCAAATACGCCTAAGTGTCTGAATGTGCACAAGTAAAAATAACTGAAATAATGAATATTTAAGATAGGGACATCCCTCTACATAGAGACAAAATAAGGTCAACCTCTACTCAACACCATTAGTACGAGTCCTCTTGGCCTAACCCTCACCATCACCATCACCATCACCATCACTATTGCCACCAGTCCCATTGCCTCATGGACATCACCTGGAGGAGTCCGTTGTGTAGGTTGTGTCATCAAAGGAGGCATGTGACAAGTACACACTAGAGTTAATGGCTACATGACAAGGTATGCCATGTGACAACCCACATTCCGAAATAAGGGGTGGCCAGCCCGATACCTCGACATAACGGAATCATGGATGGATATCATCCTCAGCATCATAACAATAAAATAGGTATACGGGAAAACCACTCCATAAATCAGAAAGGAGGTTGTCAAAAATTTTAGTTTAATAAAGATTTAAGAAATAAATTAAACAACCCAAATCTGATGAAAATGGAATTTCAAAGGAGCATATAGATAAATACCAAAACAACATACAATAAAAGAACCGAATAATCTGTCGGTCCACAATTACATTCAAAGTGTTTCCACAAATCCATATTTTACATACTACATTCATTAACAAGTACAAAAGATGGGACACTAGCCCGAATGAAAAACCCGATCATAACTAGATCCCCAAAAACGAAGGCGTCTAACAAACATCTTGTAATAATCTGCAAGGTCATACAGCTCGTCAAAAGCATAAGAGTAGGAAATATCACAACGGGCGCCCTTGCGGAGGAGCACCTGAGCGGATACAACAACATGCAAAACATAGAAAAAATGAACGGGTCAGGGCCCGATTTATATATGATTCCCAGAAGAGTAAGAAACATGATAGATATGGACAATGAATCATAATTAATGTGAAGGTGAATCTAACAACCTAATCATAAAATGGGATGATGCAATTATATAATAACTAACAGTTATTAAAATTAAGCAAGAGAAATTAAATTAAATCTCATTTCTTCATATATCTTGTCATTTTCAATTCCTTAATAGGAATATATTTTCCATAATATCTTTCCTTTTCCATTCCTTAGCAGGAATATAATTACCATCACATATCTTATGGCAATTTACATACCTCAAGCCCCACTTGAGTTAGAAAGGTTATATTCTTATACATATAACGTTTCTAAGACCGCCCCTCCAAGTTTCCCCACTGGGCGCGCCCCTAAATGACTATCATCTTCCAGGGCCTATCTATACAAGACAACCTGGGCACCTAACGCACGTCGGGAAGTGGCCATATGCCTGCGAGTGAGTCATAACCACACCCGGAATTACCTCACTAGCGCAGAAAAACATATACAAAACCCGCATATGGCCGAGGACTATAGTCAGCCTGCATTCAATAGTCAGGGGACATCACCTCATGCACGAGCTTCCCTTATGATAGCATTTAGAGAGGTGTGTTTAAGTAATTTAACAATTACCAATTAATCCCATTTTCATTATCATGAATCTCATGTGTTTCATTTTACTTGAAACAATTTTCTTTGAATATTTCTTATTCAATTTCATCATATAATTAGGTCCCGAAGTATTCTCTGAACAATTTCCCAAAGTCTCACAAATCCCGAGGTTTCATCTACCTCAAAAGGTTTCTAACATCTCCACATATGGGCTTAGAATTCTAACTTTAACTAATTTCCCAAAAGAGAAGTGATACCTAAGCATCACTTTAAGTACCCCTGAATTAACCCCAAGTGATCCCATTGGACTATAGGGTAACGACCAAACTCAACTAGAACTCTAAAATCCTAGTTTTACTTCTTACAAGAAGGATCCTAGGTCATAATTCCTAAATAAAGGGGTAAATTTTAAAAAGAAAAATAAAGGAAAATAGGCTTACCGAATCGATTCGGACTAGCCGAATCGATTTGGGTTCTTAAAGGCGAATCGATTCGGACTAGCCGAATCGATTCGGTCAGGAAAAGTGAGATTCTGCATAAGGCCGAATCGATTCGGACGAGCCAAACCGATTCGGACGACCCAAGCTTGGAAACTGTCTCCCAGCGAATCGATTCGGCCAGGCCGAATCGATTCGGTTCTGCAGAAATTCCAAGTTTTGTTTATGGAGTCTTTAACTCCAAATTCTACCCAACTTCAACCAACTCAAATCCCTATCCTTTAATGCTACCAACTGATCATAAATGCATCATCCAACCATAATTTACCTCCAAACCACATCAATTTAACTTCCAAAGATCTAAAGCCCATAAATCAAACAAAAAACCCTAACTTACATAAACCATACATAACCATAACTATCAATGCAAATTACTCTACTTAAATCATAAAGTAGCAAGTAGAAAACTTGCCTTAAGTTTGCAAGTTCAAATTTTGAAGAAGTTGAATGCAAGAACAATCACCCAAGCTTCAATTTCTCACTTTCTCCCAAGGTTTCTTCTTCTCTTTCTTTCTCTAGGTTTACCAATGTAATTAGGGGAATAGTGACTTAGTTTAAGACATGAATCGTGGCTTATATCCAAATTTCCAGCTTAAGTGATTAATACGCGGTAAAATAATACGTAACTATTCATATAAGCTATAACTAGTCAAAAGTGACCGAAAACTAAAAATACAATATGGCACACAATTTGACTATCTCGAACCTCCCAGAACTATTGGCACCCTCCAAATTATCATTTGGAGATTCTATAATTCATTTTAGGTTCCGGTTTCATTTTAAGCCAAATGTCATGTTTAAATCATATGACATCACAAAACATAACATAGCAAAATTTACCTCTACATACGATAAATATGCAACACCATTGTAGATATTAATTTTCTTTCTTAAATTAATACCTACTCCACATATCAACATCTTTATATCTCATCACTATATTTTGCAAATTAAATATAAATTAGGACCTCAAAAGCAAGGGTTGTTATATGTCACTACACATCTCTAATGCCTATGAAAGACCGAGGCATGTCAGAGATGAAGTATGTATTTGAGCATCCAAACCTCATTTCCCGATCCCTAGTTTCTCTAAAAACTGAGATTTTTTAAATGGGAATTTTTAAATTTATTTTGAAAATCGGAGAAAAATGAAATTTTGGATTTTATAAATTTTATAATTGAAAATGTTGATTTTTATATTTGAAAAATAAATTTTCAAACGGAATTGGAATCGAAATTAAAATGGGATTTTAATTGAATTTTTATTATATAGAAGAGTCCTCAAAATGTAAAACTCTCTAAGGGTCCTTAAAACATAAAACTCTCTATATAAAACATATTTAAAAATATTGGACCGTCCGATCGAGTTGAATTTTTTTGTACAGCTTCCTCTCGTCTTCAGCTAATTTTCCCTCAAATTTCATACAATTCCAATGGTCCGATCGTCCGAAATAAATTTCTTAGTACTTATATCTAATAAGAACTCTTTTTTTAATCAAACTCTTAATCCTTTATATATCAACAAACTCATGGCTTGGCTTTTCAAATAACGTTTCCTTAAAGTTTTCAATGATAAGACCTCTCCAAAATTACTCCCTTTCATATACAAACCATAGCCCCAAACTTATTCAAGATTTCAACCTTAGATTAGAAGACTTATTTGGTGTTTTCTCGAGTTTGGGCTAGAACGAGATTTGATTATTTTTGCGAGAGGAACGTGATGGTGTGATTAGATTTAGAGGCTGATTTTTATGAGTCGATTCATGTGGTAATTTTGAGGTACGGGACTTACACAATATGCTCCTAAATTCTCTCGAGAGTATTCCATTTATTTTCTGTGTCGATTGCACTCATGTTGAATTATGATATTCATTGGAATCCTGAAAAATTGTTGGAATGTATTATTTGATTCATTTTGATATATATTATATTGTGATTTTAAAATAGTGTCATGATATTTTAATATGGCATGGAGAATGGGCACCCGCCAAAAGTCCAAAATTCGGATATGCTTAAGAATGCATAAGCGCGGTGAGGTGAGGGCCTGATGACTCATTGATATAATGTTGAGAAATTAATATTGATATAATGCTTGAGTATTGCATTTGATTTGTATACGCGGATTCGTATTGTTGTGATTTATTCATCATGCTATTATTTTTTAGCATCTATTCCTGTCATATTGTGTACTTCCCCGTATTTTCTTTTAGTTGGCAGGTTAGCGTGAATTGGGACACTATGGACTATTTTGGGGAATTATTTTAGAGTATGGATTGGAAGATGCATTTTTTTGTAATCATTAGATGTGTAATTTTAGTAGGAGAATTTTGTATGTGAGAGAAACGTTATTGTAATCATTATTGTAGAAATAGAAATTGTGGATTTGTTGTATTTAAATTATGGACATTTAGATGCTCTATACTTTCATTGATGGTTTTAGTTTAGTTTTATCGTAGTAGCACGCTGTGTGTCTCTTTCGAGCGCGCGTGTTACAGATGGCATTAGAGCTTAGGTATACGGCAACCCTCGGGTCTATGGGCTTTGGGTCTAGCATGGGTGAGAGACGTATTTTCTTTAGAGATAGAGTATTTTTGAAGTTGTGTTAGGCATCGAGGTTGAGATTTGTGATCTTGATGTGAGAACATGTAGAATTGATTGAGGACTTTAGTGTTATTATTTTTGGGAAATAGAATCGAGTAGCATTATCTTTTCGAGCGTTCGGCTACGTCGAATTTCAAGGACGAAATTCCGTGTTAGTGGGGAAGTATCTAACAACCCAAATTTTTCAGATGAGAATTTTTAAATTTATTTTGGAAATAAAAAAAAAAACAAAAATTTGAATTTTCTAAATTTTATAATTTAAAATGTTGGTTTTTATATTTGAAAAATAAAATTTCAAACGGAATCGAAATCGGAATTAAAATGTAGTTTTAATTGAATTTTTATTATATAGAAGAGTACTCAAAATATAAAACTCTCTAAGAGTCCTCAAAACATAAAAATCTCTATAAAAAATATTTAAAAATATTGGACCGTCCGATCGAGCTGAAAGTTTTTGTCAGCTTCCTGTTGTCTTCAGCTAATTTCCCCCAAAATTTAATCCAATTCCAACGGTCCAATCATCAGGAATAAATGTTTTAGTGTTTGTATCTGATTAGAATTCTTTTCTTAATCAAACTCTTAATCCTTTATATATTAACAAATTCATGGCTTTGTAAGGACCAAATTTCCAATTGAGTCTTAATGTAGTTTTGACTTATTCTCGAAACAAAACGTGTTTGAGTCATTGATTTTACATTGTCTAATCCCATGAGTCTATAACGTATTGAAGATTTATTGAAGACTTTGCGTCAAAGCTACAAAGATTTAATCAAGCCGAAGTTTGATTGGTACAATTTCGCGTCTTCAAGGTTTAATTGCATTCCGAGATCCCGCAGGTATGAATGCATAATATTAATGAAACTCGAAATTCATTTTATAAAATAAGGATGTTATTTTTAAAGGAAAATGGTTTTAAAATGTTTAAATATTTACACATCAGATAAAGGACGAATTTATGTTGGATTAGAGTTGGGTCTGTATAAAACTCTTTTAAAGTTGGAACAGTTTGGAACTCTATCTGACGATGTCATTCCAACGACTTTAGATGTCGTTCGAACGAGAGGGATTATCGTTCGAACGACGTGTCATCTCGGTCAAACGAGATTTGCATCGACTTAAAAATTCTATTTAAGTCAGATCCTAGTCCTTTTCTCAGTGTGCATGCAGAACGAATTCACTTTTCAAACAATAAGTTTTTCTCCATATGTTTTCTAAGGACTCAAAGACTTAAACACATCATTAGAGTTTACAAGATCCGTGCTTTCATTATTATATGTTTATGTGATATTGTGTGCACCAAGTTTAGTTTGTTCAAACTCATTGGACAACCTGTTTAGCTGGGTTTTGCGGTGAAGAAAAGGCGGACACATGTTTCAACATCGTAAACGACTTCAAAGCCATATTGGAGGACACTGAGGTACTCGTGGAGTCACGTGCTGTGGACAAGTAGCTTGAAAGATGGAGTTTCTGCATGGGCACTGTGAGAGGAGTGGCAGAAGATCAAAGGAGCATCAAGTCTCGTGGGTGGATCGAGTCGTTGAGTAAGACTACCGTCTATCTTTGTGAAACCATATTCATAGTGACTGTCTCGCTTGGGGTTGTCCGAGATTTTTTCCCATTTTGGGTTTTTTCTCGTACATCCGACGTTATGAGTATTTATCTACTTTATTTTACTTGCTTTAATCACTAGATGCATGCTTAGGGTTAAACAAGATAAAATTGCGTTAAGATAATTTGTTCATAACTTAGTTTTTGTTTAAAACACACATTTTCCGCACTTGTTATGTACAAGGGACCTATCAGGATTGGCTTTTCAAATCATTTTTCCTCAAACTTTTCAACTAGAATACCTCTCCAAAATTACTCCCTTTCATCTACAAACCATAGCCCCAAACTTATTCAAGATTTCAACCTTAAATTAGAAGGCTTATTTGGTGTTTTCTCGTGTCTGGGCTAGAACGAGATTTGATTATTTTTGCGAGAGGAACGTGATGGTACGATTAGATTTAGAGGCTGATTTTTATATGTTGATTCATGTGATGATTTTGAGATACGGAACTTACACAATATGCTCCTAAATTCTCTCGAGGGTATTCCGTTTATTTTATGTGTCGATTGCACTCATGTTGAATTGTGATATTCATTGGAATCCTAAAAAATTGTTGGAATCTATTATTTGATTCATTGTGATATATATTATATTGTGATTTGAGCATTGTTTCATGATATTTTAATATGGCACGAAGAATGGGCACCCGCCAAAATTCCAAAGTCTGGATATGCTTAAGAATATAGGCGCGGTGAGGTAAGGCCTGATGACTCATTGATGTGTTGTTGATAAATTAATATTGATATAATGCTTGAGTATTGCATTTGATTTGTATACGCGGATTCGTATTGTTGCGATTTATTCATCGTGCTA
This sequence comes from Sambucus nigra, assembly GCA_949130495.1. Classification (NCBI taxonomy): domain Eukaryota; kingdom Viridiplantae; phylum Streptophyta; class Magnoliopsida; order Dipsacales; family Adoxaceae; genus Sambucus; species Sambucus nigra. Next base: position 501,463,288 of record OX422212.1, read on the forward strand.
TTATTTTTTAGCATCTATTCCTGTCATATTGTGTACTTGCCCATATTTTCTTTTAGTTGACAGGTTAGCTTGAATTGGGACGCTATGGACTATTTTGGAGAATTATTTTAGAGCATGGATTGGAAGATGTATTTTTTTTGTAATCACTAGTGGTGTAATTTTAGTAGGAGAATTTTGTATTTGAGAGAAACATTATTGTAGTCATTATTATGGAAATAGAAATTATGGATTTGTTGTGTTTAAATTGTGGACATTTAGATGCTTTATACTTCCGTTGATGGTTTTATTTTTGTTTTATCGTAGTAGCACACCGCGTGTCTCTTTCGGATGAGCGGGGTGTTACAGTTTCCTCCTACCAGGCCTTAACCTCAACCGTCTTTACCATCGCTTTAGTTGTTTAATCCCTACCCTCCTCCTTCTGGAATCAAAAGATCGATTTTGGTTACCCTCACCACCACCATGATCCTTACACTTAGTGGATAAGATATCAACCACTGTAAATGAAACAAACCAACCAAAAAAAACCTAAAAAACAAACCACTGGACCACCCTTGCACCACTAATAAAACCCAAAAGTGAACTTGTATAGAGAGAGAAAGCAGAGGAAAAAATAAAAGATAAAGAGAATTAACAGTAAAAAAAATGCTAAGAGAGTTTTTAAATTTTCCGATTTAAATCAATTTTCCATATGATAGAAATAACAATGTTACGTGGCAAAAAGATCCAAAATCATTCATTTGCATAAGAACTCAAATGATACGCTACATGAAAGATAGTGAAAGATCAAACTGCCAATTGTACGAAAGATATGCACATACTTCCTTTTTCCAAATGAAATATAGGCGAATACATCATTCTGCTATACAGCAAAAGGATTAATACCCCATTTGGACCATTTCTCACTCACAAGTGAAAATCAAGCACCCACTCAACATTATAGATAATACATCATTCTATTGTATAACAAAAGGATTAATATTACCACATTTGGCCCATTTTTCACTCACAAGTGAAAATCAAGGACCCGCTCAACATTCCAAACAAACTTAGTCCCACATGTGACTTCAAATAGTGAACTGCAAGTTTCGAAAGAACACAGAATATCACAACAAATCCCAAAAATTCAAGGTAGTTTCGAGAAACCATCTTTGATTAGAATATATCTCGAGATTCCCCCTGTCGGTTATTGTTGAAAACATGTAGGGCCCCAATTTTAAAATCTTATCAAAAATTATTTCCTTTTATAGAGGCGAAAGCGAGATGGTTCAAACAAAAACAACAAATTTTAATTTCTTCTAAATAAAAATTAAACCAAGTAATATTAAGATGAAACACACACACAATTTAATTTCACTTAAACCCAATTAATTTAACCCAAGTCCTAGAAATTTGCCTAAGTCATATTTTCCATATTACCAAATTAGGCCAAATCAATTTTAACAAATTAACTTAATGACTTGAATTAACTACACATTACCCAATATTTATTTAGCACCAAATTAAACAAGTAGTGACTTAAAACCAAATTTTATCTTTTTACCTAAGCATGCGTTCTAGGTGATTTTGCAAGATAAAATAAACAATGAATCACTACGCCGCGATGTACGAGGAAAAACCCACAACGGGAAACAACCTCGGATGGCCCTAGCCTTAAGTCCACTAAGTACAGAATTACAATTACAAGCAAGATGACTTACAACACTCGACTCAACTCCTTCAAGCCCCGACGCGTCTTCTTACAAATACCTCTGCTCAGTCGACAATCTCGGACACCACCGGAACCTTGGAATCCACCAATGAGGAACTAGGAAGCAACAATCAACCACACATAGTGCCTTTCACCATGTGAGAATGCCGCAGCAAAAAACAAACTTCTTCTTCTTTGAGGGATTTAGAAGAAAACCCAAATGAACTCTTCCAATGGTAGAGATAAACCAGCGCCAAAACTCCAAGAAAAGTATATATATAAAGAAACTTGGATAAACATATGGGTGTAAATGTGTTTTGAAAGGAATTTACTCCATAAAACTTAACACATAAAAAGGAACTTCTTATTCAAAGTATTTTTCTCTAATGACTCTTGGAATGTGAAAAAGTTATCTTCAAAAAGTTAGTTACCGCACTTAAGAAGTATGTCAAAAAGGAAGTGGGGCAAAGTAGTGGAAAAGTGGAAAAAACTGGCTTAAAAGTATTCCTGCTGTATTTTCGTTAGAAATCTCGTTCGAATGACACTTCGAATGACATTCCAGTGGGCTCTTGTAGAACTCGTTGGCAAACCCGTTTGAACGACATTACTGTTCGAACGACACTTCGAACGAACTTCCAGAAAGTCTAAAACATTGAATTTTAGCCCAGAAACTTTATATACTTTATTTTAAAGTTCTAATAAAATCTTTCTGAAAATAAATAACAGTTTACACCCAATATAAATTTTTCCAAGCTCCTATATATATATTAAAATGCATTCATACCTTAGGAGTAAACGAAACATTGTTGATGATGTAGAAACGAGGCAATACAAACACGACATTTGATGAAGCTTTATGAACTTGGCCGCTACGTCTTCAGCTTTAGTATGTCATAGGCTTGAAGGATGATCAATAACTCTATCCTATGACTGAAACATTTTGGTCCTTAATTGAGCCAAAACTACAAAGGACTCAATTGAAAATTTGTGTCCTTAAAAATCTCCCCCTTTGGCTATTCCGGGACAAAAACCAACAAAAATCCTAAAGGGCCGTCAAGCTCTAATAGACTGACAAAAATGTCCCACCCAAAATAAAAATACAATGCTTGAATCAAATAACCCAAGGATCAAAATCTTTGCTCGATGATGAACGTTGCCTTTAAGAAGAATTCCTGCATACTTAAGAAAACTATCAAACGCATAGGGAATATCAAATTATTAAATGCAATTAAAATAATTACTTCTCTTAAATTAATTCTCCCCTTTAGCAACTATGATCAACTTAGAAAGACGTCTCCCCCAAGATAAATCTCCCCCAAACTAAGATACAATTATAATAGGATTAGATACCATTTCTCCCCCTATTATTCTCCCCCTTTTTGTTCAGGAATAGACAAAGGCTAAAGAATTAGAAATTAACTTATCTTCCCCAATTAAAGCATATACACCCTCTAAACTAAGAAAGGGATAAATAGAATGGGATAACAAGCTAAAAACATGCAATTGTGCATAAAGTGATGAGAACATTAAAGTACATAGGCAACAAAATCATAACTAATCCATACAAATGAATACCAACTATGATGCGAAAACAAATGATACCAAATTGACAAATAAGATTCTAAGCATGTGATATCAAATAAACTATGCAACAAACAAGGTTCTAATTATGAATTGAAGCATAAATGGACTAACTAAACATGACAAAGACTTAAACAAAATATGATATATATGTATTCACAATAGATACAAGTTAAGCATAAGTACACACATATAGATATAAACACCAAAATGACATAAAATAAGATAAGCTTTTCACACTCGTTTGGCAAAAATGTGTCATATGGAAATGGAAGTGTTGGGGTGTGAACTAGTAACGGTTAAATTTAGACCCAATCACTTAAAACATGTTCACGGAGTTCTCAATTGATTGCAAACTTCATCACATTTGAATATATCCTCACGTGACAATATAAATTGAACTCAATGAACAAACATACACAATGCATACAAGCCTAGCATGTTGATGATTATACAAACCAATAGAGTCATGACATTGGAAACGCAACTAGGATAAATGGATATTGTGCAAACCGTTGATATACCATCCAATCTCCCTCAATAAGCATATATTAATTTTGAATGAATATATCAATCAAATATAGGCCTTTGGACCACGTATTTATTTTAGGTCCAAACAAACGGTGGCTTACTATTCGCAAAGGATAAAAATACTTTTGGAGCCCTTCCCCGTGCACATTTATACATATTATTTTTATTTCTCACAAATCTCACGTGCAACGGATTTTGACATGCACTAGTCCTCCTAGGTCACAAATATGTAGATGACACGATTGATAGGAGAACACCTCACAAAGCTCAAATATACATATGAAGTTAAAATATCAAAAGAGCTCGTGCATGCGTGAATACAGGCATATAAAACTAAAATCTATTATATCAACACAAAATCCAACTACTCCATGTAAGCATGGTAAAGAACATAATAAGGATTGACAATCTAAACCAAAAGTTCTAGCCATATGGGAGCGAAAAAGATGGGATTCTAACACAAGTGTATGCCACATAAAGTGTGTCAAACTAAAATAACACACACAAAAAATCTTTTTGAGTTTTTTGAAATTTTTAACCAAAAATAAAAATATATAATCTAAAGACAAACAAAAATCACTTGAATTTTTCAGTAAGCTTAAATTACCAAGAGATAAAAACCCAAATGATAAACAAAAATATTTTTGTTTTTTTCATTTAATGCAAACAAAAGAAATATAATACAAAAGATAAACAAGTCATGATTTCTAGCATTAGATATGAAATAAAGCAATGACTAGAAAATGACTAAACATGCATACACCTAGCAATGATATATAATATGAAGCACAAAAAGCTAGAGTATGCAAAGAAAACTAACACATTCAACCTTTAGATTTATCAAGTGAGTAAGCATGTGATAGTAAATGAGAATCAAAAACCCTATCTTGTAGAGCTACCAAGTTGGATCTCCTAACCCAAACTAATGATGAATGATAATCTCGGGGTGTAGGAATATTGAATACTTTGGTTTCCTTACGGTGGGTTTTTCTAGGACCTTGTTTAAGATCAAAACAAAATTTCCTAATATGACCTTTTCGACCACAATGTGCATAAGTAAAACTCGTCAAAAAATGGGACCTAAGGATTGATCTCTAATGGCTTTCCTAGGTGATTCTCTTAAAACATTGGTTTTGGCTTTATGAGTAGATTCATTACAAGTATCGAAGCCTAAACAAAAAGTGTCATTTTTGATTTGGATGGTGCCTAAGATTTTATGTAGTTTTTCGGACCTACACTACAAATCAAATTTGACTTTTCTAAAGTCTTTTAATTTATTTTTCAATTCTAAAATATTAGACTCTAATAAAACATTTCTCTCTTCAAACTCGAGAAGGTCCTTTTTAAGGATTCCATTAAACCTCTAAGGCTATCTCTCTCGCCTTCTACATATTCAAGCTTCTCTCGAAGAGTTCTCTCACATGTCCTAAGGTCTTCTACCAACATACTATCATCAACGACCTTGGCACGCTTTTTTAAACATGCTTCTAACTTTAAATTTTCTCTTTTTAATTTAATAGATTCATCATAAAGTTCTTGAAAAGCATTTTGAAGTTCACTCACATCAACCTCATCGTTTTCATCATTCTCTCTCTCTCTTGTTCACTCTCACTACCATAAAAAATAAGGGAATCATAAACTATGACCTTGGAAGTGTCATGTGTTAAAGTTTCATCAATAGACGAGTTCTCAGTATCACTCACATGACTAGACATAAAAGCCACAAAGTTGGGCATAGTGGGGGAATCGGGTCCCTCTTCCATATCACTATCACTAAGGGTTGCATTAAAAGACATTAGTCGCTTACCCTCTCTCCTTAGTTTAGTGGGGCACTTAGCAGCCCTATGGTCATACCCTTCACAACCAAAACACCTATTTGACTCGTCCCTATTTAAATGTTCTTTACAAGTTTTAGGGATCCTCTCGGCTTTGTCATACTTAGAAGTTTCAAATTTCTTAAAGTCATTTATAAATTTATCTTTGTTAATTTTAAGAAACTTTTTAAATTTTCTAGCAAACAAGGCCATATCTTCCGAGTCACTGTCACTCTCGCTCTCCACTACTCGTTTTTCCTCTTTTCGGGCTTTTAAATCAACACCCTTTTCAATTTTCTTTTCAGTTTTAGAGGGAAACATGTCCAGTTCATAGGTTTGTAAAGCACCTACAATCTCTTCTAATTTCGTAGAGGCTAAAGTTGGTAAATAATTTAAAACGGTCACTTTTGGAATAAATCTATCGGATAGGGACCTTAAAATTTTATTTTCTACTCGGTTGTCGGGTATTTTCTCTCCCAAGTTAAAAGATGAATTAACAATATCGGAAAGTCTAGCATAAAATTCATCAAAAGTTTCTTTTCCGTTCATTTTGATGGTTTCAAATTGAGTGATGAGATTTTGGAGTTTCGAAGCTTTTACGACACTTGTACCTTTATGAGTGAGTTGTAAAATATCCGAAGCTTCTTTAGCGGTTTCAGACGTCATAATGAAACAGAATTCATCTTGTGTGACTGCGCTAAACAAGGCATTTAAACCACGGGAATTAAAATTTGAAAGTTTAAATTCATTTTCAATCCATCTATCGGCGGGTTTGGGAACACACTCATTATCTACTAAATACGTAGGTGGGGACCACCCGTTAACAACAGATATCCAAACTCTCTTGTCGATAGATTTTAGTGACGATTTCATTCGCGGTTTCCAATACGCGTAGTTAGAACCATCGAAAATAGGAAATTTTGAAAATCCGGAAAATTCCATTTTAGCCAAAATATCTAAAGGAACTTTAACGAAATAATTTATCGTTTTGGCTCTGATACCACTTGTTGAAAATGCGTAGGGCCCAATTTTAAAATCTTATTAATAATTATTTCCTTTTATATATGCGGAAGCGAGATGGTTCACACAAAAAAAACAAATTTTAATTTCTTCTAAATAAAAATTAAACCAAGTGAAATTAAGATGAAACACACACATAATTTAATTTCGCTTAAACCCAATTAATTTAACCCAAGTCCTAGAAATTTGCCTAAGTCATATTTTCCATATTACCAAATTAGGCCAAACCAATTTTAACAAATTAATTTAATGACTTGAATTAATTACACATTACCCAATATTTATTTAGCACCAAATTAAACAAATAGTGACTTAAAACAAAATTTTATCTTTTTACCTAAGCATGCGTTCTAGGTGATTTTGCAAGATAAAATTAACAATGAATCACTACGCCGCGATGTACGAGGAAAAACCCACAACGGGAAACAACCTCGGATGGCCCTAGCCTTAAGTCCACTAAGTACAGAATTACAATTACAAGCAAGATGACTTACAACACTCGACTCAACTCCTTCAAGCCCCGACGCGTCTTCTTACAAATACCTCTGCTCAGTCGACAATCTCGAACACCACCGGAACCTTGGAATCCACCAATGAGGAACTAGGAAGCAACAGTCAACCACACATAGTGCCTTTCACCATGTGAGAATGCCGCAGCAAAAAACAAACTTCTTCTTCTTTGAGGGATTTAGAAGAAAACCCAAACGAACTCTTCCAATGGTAGAGATAAACTGGAGCCAAAACTCCAAGAAAAGTATATATATATAAAGAAACTTGGATAAACATATGGGTGTATATGTGTTTTGAAAGTAATTTACTCCATAAAACTTAACACATAAAAAGGAACTTTTTCTTCAAAGTATTTTTCTCTAATGACTCTTGGAATGTGAAAAAGTTATCTTCAAAAAGTTAGTTACCGCACTTAAGAAGTATGTCAAAAAGGAAGTGGGGAAAAGTAGTGGGAAAGTGGAAAAAACTGGCTTAAAACTGTTCCCGCTGTATTTTCATTAGAAATCTCGTTAGAACGATTATGTTCGAACGAGGCTTCTAACGACGTTCGAGTGTGAACTCATTAGAAATCTCGTTGGAAATATCGTTCGAACATCATGTTCGTTCGAACAACATTCCAGTGGACTTTTGGGGAACTCATTGGCAAATTCGTTCGAACGACATTACTGTTCGAATGACAAACTCGTTCGAACGACACTTCGAACGAACTTCCAGAAAGTCAAAAAAATTGAATTTTAACCCATTAATTTTATATACTTTATTTAAAAGTTCTATTGAAATCTTTCTGAAAATAAACAACAGTTTTAAAAACATAGTACACCCAATATAATTGTTCCAAGCTCCTATATATATATTAAAATGCATTCATACCTTAGGAGTAAACAAAACATTGTTGATGACGTAGAAACGAGGCACTACAAACACAGCATTTGATGAAGCTTTATGAACTTGGCCGCTACGTCTTCAACTTTAGTATGTCATAGGCTTGAAGGATGATCAATAACTACAAAGGACTCAATTGGAAATTTGTGTTCTTATAGTTATGAGCCACGCAATATGGTCTTCTCCCATTATAGGTCCCCGGGTGACCTAATTGTTAAGATAATCCTCACTTTGACTTTGTATCAAGATTTCCCCAATCGGCTAAAACCTACACAATATGGTTCTCTCTCATGATAGGTCCGTGAGAGGCCTGAGCATTATGAGAATCCTTGTACTAGTCTACATCAAGATTACCGTAGCTAACTAAATCCACATTATATGTTTTTTTCTCATTTTCTCTACTCATAGCTCCCCAGGCGACCTAGCCGATAAGAGAATTCTTGGCTCATCTCTATATCGAGATTCTCCCAACTGGCTATAAGGCACGCAATATGGTTCTCTCTTATCACTAGTTCCTATGCACCAAAACAGCCTTACGATCCTGCCCCAAAGCATTACCAAACCTCTATATATACCTAGGGCTTACCCTCAAACATGTCGATCATCCCGCACTTTCAACATATTTTTTACTTCGATAATCCACATGCGCACTCTCTCCGTCAAGGGGTTATATTGAAACATTAATGTCTCTCCCTAAACTAGAAGTCAATATCGCATCCTTATCTTAACCTGAACATAAAAAACCAGATTAAAATTCCCAAATATTCAAAAAAATAATTCCATTAGACCCACCCACCCAACTCCAATGCAGCTAAATAGCCTGAAAGGAAAAACCTGAATTTTAGATCTTTATGTCGAAAGATAACAATCTTTATAATGCATGACTGATGGATAGGAATATTCTTTACCTAATAAAAATCCATCTGAGCAAGATATCCTCTCACAATTGCTTCCTTCGTATGAGAAAAAGATACATCTATCATAAGACATATGAGTTTACCTAGATCTATAAAAATAAGCACTAGACGCAGAGCTCAAAGCACCAAAATTAATTTTTACTTGAATTTCAAAAACCCTCTTTAAAGATCCCAATATTTTTTTGGCTTACCGCTTTAATAGGTATTAATTCGACCATATGAAAGTTACTTTTTAGTCCTAAAAAATACCCTTTCTTCTAAGGATGGATCGAGTCAAACCCCAAGAAAAGTACTATTTATAATCATTGTTACAATTTAGTTTATATTATTCTAAAAACAGTTTTTCTCAATTAGTTCCAAATTTGTGTTTGGGATCCATCGGGAGACTGGTTGTGTATAAATATACTATTTACATTTTTTGTACCAGTAAAGGATCATTCACGCATGTCACTTTTTGTAAGGAAAAATTTCTGATTGAGTCAATTTGTATATATTGGCTTGATTCCGGACAAACGTTTTTGAGTCATAGGTTAGGCTTTGTGTTGTTGACCTTTCAAGCCTTTGATGTGTTTGGATGATGACGTAGTGGCAAAGCTTCAGAGATTACATATCGTGCCATGTTTAGTGTCACGTTTCCGTCTTCATGTTTCGAGGATCTTTCATGTGCGGATGTGTATATTATGATCATTAGATTATTTATATTTGTGTGTTAGGGTTTTTATAAAATTCTTTTTGAATGTTTGAAAATCGATTTTATCTCTTGTAATTTTTTTTCGAAACACAATTTTTTTCAGGACTTCGTTAGAAAGAACTTGGAAAATCGTTAGAATGAGTATAAGTAACTCGTTAGATACCTATTCAAATGAAACTTGGAATAAGATGTTTTTCACCCTATGCTGGAATCTCGTTGGATATGTCATTGGAATTGTGTTGGAACGAGATGCTATAATTCGTTCGAACGAGGTTCATTGTCGTTCGAACGAGTACGCGGATTTTTATTTTATTTGAGATTTATTAAATGATTTTTCATCCTTATCTCATATTTAATAAACCTCTTATAAATAGGAGTGCAGAGTAGTATTTTATTGAGAGAGAAATTCTTATGTTTTGAGTTCCCAAAACTCTTCGAAAAGCTCTCTCAAACCCTATTTTTCACCTAAGTAGTTTAGGATCCAAGATTCATTTTATATATTCTTTGACGATCCTATTTGGGCACCAAGTTTGTTCTCCACATCTTATGAATATGGTTTCGTTGTCGTGGACTCCGTATTTATTGTTTACACACGGTGGACTCTGTGTTTATGGTATTATAGTAAAGAAATGGTTGATTTCGTATTCCAGTCCATAGATGGTTACTGAGCCTGGATCGGTGGATACCAAGGTGTGTATGGACTCACACATTATGGGAGTTGTGTGAGTGGATTTTTGCATTCTCGCTGTGGAGGAGCGACTAAATATTGAAGACGCGTCGAGGCTTATGAGGAGTCGAGTCATTGAGTAAATTATCTGCCAACTTGTGTAAATCCATATCATAGTAAATTGCATGGCTGGGTTGTCCGAGGTTTTTCCCATTATTATTTTTTCTTGTACATTGGAGTGTTTATGTTTAATTTAGTTATTTTATCTACTATCACCTAGATGCATGTTTAGGTTAATATAAAATTGGTTAATATAACTTAATCACAACTTGTTAAAAATTGGTGCTAAGTTTACCTTTGGGTTTACCTTTGGGTTTAACTTGTTTAAGTTAATATATTTAATTTAAAAAATTAAAAATTGATTTTTTGTTTAGACCATCTCTCCGTAAACTTGCCTTTAGGATCCTTAAAATTAGTCTCAAAGTAGGAACACTAAGTTATCGCGTAGATCCTTATTTCGTGCTATTTAGGATGGTCTCTCTCTCTCGTGTTTATTTATTTGTTTTTTCTCGATGATTCATCATTGTGATAAGTTGTCAGATGCGTTTAGTTATGATGAATACTTTGATATTCGAGATGAGTATAATAAGATTCATAATCATACTGAAACATTAGCTTTTGTGAATTGAAATTTTGCAAAAAGAATTTAAATTTGAAAAGGGCCTAAAGTGCTCTGATGCCACTTGAAAAGATGAAATACCCATATGTGTATCGAAATATGGATGGTTCCCGAAAATTCAAATTTTAAGTTTGTTCAAATTAAAGTTCTTTTAAACAAGAATTAATTCAAGTTAAAATTTACACAACCCAACTTCAAACAAACTTAATTTCAAATTGAATTAATATAAACTAAATTACCCAAATTTAATTAAGCACCAATTACACCATTTTTGTGATTAAACCGATTTTGTCTTATTATAAGTAATCATGCATCTAGGTAGGAATTTGCAAGAGAAAATACACAATCATAACGCCCTTATGTATGAGGAAAACCCACAATGGGAAAAACCTAGGACGACCCAACCACAAGTCCATTAAGTATGAAATTACTACAAGGACCCAACGTAAGACTTACTCAACAACTCAACGCCCTCGCAAGACTTGATGCACTTCCTTCCTTCAACTTCTGCCTAGTGATAATGTATGAGTCCACCTACGTCTCATAGTCCACCGATAGTGCACAACTATCGTCACGCATACGGAGTCCTCCATATGTACACCAATGAATGCATAATCCTTCTCAAGAAACAATTATGTAGAGAATGACAAACTCGGTGACAAACCTTAGCTCAAATATATATAATGTGAAAGCTTGGATCATAAAACAATTTGGGTGTAAAACTTGGTTTTTGTTTTGAAAGTTAAACCATGAGTTTAGAATAAAAACATTCTTGAACTTTTCTAAAGGTTCTTCTCATTTAGAAGTTAAAAAAGTCTGTGAATAAATTGATCTCTCGTACGACATAAGTGGTTGGGAAAAATTAGTAAGAAGTTATGAAGAAAACTGCTTAAAAAACTGATTTTTATATAAAACTGCTCCGACCACTCGAAAAAAAATTAGTCTTGTTCGAACGACTTAGACATCTCGTTCTAATGAGACTTTTAACAATAAGTCATCCCAAACCAAAAAGGGACTTCATTAGAAGTTCTTTGAATGAACACGAAATCTCGTTCGAACGACCTGGGAAAGTTGTTCTAACGACCTGGGCAGAAAATAAAATATTTTTCTCAAAAAAAATATAAAGTCATTTTAAAATAGCTTAACAAAAATTCTAACACCCAATAGTAAATTTTCAATGCTAAAAAATAATATAAGCAATTATACGCGGGAGATCCTTGGAATGTTGATGACGAAGATGAGGCATGAAACACGACATAAGATGATATCTCTTTCGACTTGACCGCTATGTCTTCAACAAAAATGGCATAGGCTTGAAAGATCACAGACAAGAATTCCCTCCTATAACTCAAAGAAATTTGTCCGGAATTAAGCAAACACATACAAATTGACTCAATTGAAAGTTTGTCCTTACAAATCTCCCCCTTTGGATATTCCAAGACAAAACTAATAATAGAAACCCTAGGGGCCGTCAAAATCATCTATGAAGAGTGCGCTTGCATTCAAATAAAGAAATTATTTAATTAAACTCAGTTTTCCAATTAAATCCTAAACATGCATCAAAGTGTGATTGAAGATAATTAAATCATGCAAGAACATTCAAACACACACAAATGAGGAAAATCCCTCAAAGGGACAAAACCTTTTTATTTTCACTATAATTTTGTAAGATACGGTTACACAGATTACAATGAAAATAAGTGTGACACAGAAATACCCGCAGGCATTGGTTCTGATGTCGTCGGCTGGAATCTCCCGCAGGAACTCCAGGTGGGCAGCACTGAAGAAGAGAGAGGCTTCTCCACAAAGTACTCCATAAGAGTAAATGATCTTCTTGAAGGTTTAACAATTCACATATATAAATGGGAGTGATTATGTGAATAAAATGGCTTAAGAAAAACTTAAAAGGTGAAGTCTGATTCTGGGTTGTTTTCACAAAATTCGTGTTTGCAAAAAGACTTAGGAAAACTTGTAAAAGGTACACTAGTATTTATACAAAAATCGAGGCGGTGGCGTCGCTCGAACGAGACAGGCATCTCGCTCGAACGAAGGACACATGTCGCTCGAACGAATTCGCGTGAGATGCTGATCTCGCTCGAACGACAGTGCTGACTCGTTTGAACGAGATCGACGACCGAGGCACTCCGCTTCTACACTTAGAAAAAAAAATTCTTTTGATAAAAAATATTCGAGACTTCAAAAATTATTTTATGAAAAATTTCCCAAATATTTATGCAAATATAAACAACTCCAATAAAGCATTTTACCAATAATGCGTAGTGGAGTAGTGGGAAACAGATGAGCAGCACGTCGCATATAGCATGATGCACGTGTGAAGATGATGGATGCATGGATTCGGATAGAGGCCGTCGTGGATGATCGTGTTGACGTGCCTAATGTAGCGGTATCAGACATACAAACTGTAATCTAGGGAAAACAGAAAATTCCTAGATTCTACCCCGGACATTTATAAAATTATGTCCTTACAATCTTAAAGACTCAATACCAACCTCAAAGAAAAAAATACAGATGCTTGACCGATACATATTCTGAGAAGCTTTGCTTGCATTAAAACTTTGCCGCATGAACCTGCACACTTAAACACACCATAATCGCATAGTGAATATGACAATATACAATGTATAATTAAATCCTCCCACTTTGTTTAACAAAATATACTGAAGAAATGATGTCTCCCCCTAAGTTACATCTCCCCAAATGAAAAGAGTTAGATATCATGCTCCCCCTTTTTGTTCAGGAATAGACAAAGATTAAGGTGCATAAAATTGTTAATTTCTCCCCCGAATAAAACAATATTCCCCTAAATGAAACAAGGATTAAGCATAAAGGAAAAAACAAAAAATGTTATGCATTGATGTATAGAGATACAAGAATAACACGGCAACTTGGAAACGCAAGAACAACAAATCCAACAAAGAACAATAGGTACCGACTATAATGCAATAGCAAAAATGATACAAAATAGAATGTACTAAGATAAGCATGGGTTACCAATGAAAAGTCTTAACGAGATAGATACCTATATGAACCAAAATCAGGCAAGAACTTGATGAAAAGCAAAGAATCAAAGAAAATGATACCATATATATAAATATGCAAAGATATAAATGAAGCATAAACACACACACACACACACACACACACACACAAACACACACACAGATATATATATATATATATATATATATATAAGACCACACAAGACACTAAACATAATAAGCTTTTCACACTCATATGACATAAATGTGTCTAAACCAAATGTGATAAACAAAGTGACTGGGTGTGAACTAGCGACAAAAGAGTTATGACCCAATCAATTAAATATGTTCAAGGAGTTTTATTTGATCGCAAAACTTTATCAAAATTAGATTTAGTGTCAAGTGACAAGATAAAGTGAACTCAAAAACCAAACAAGCACAATGCACATAAGCCTAGAATTTTGACGATTCTACAAATCAATAGAGTCATGACAAAATAAGCATAACTAGGATTCATTGTTCAAACCCTTTGATCTGAAACTAAACACCCTCAAAAGATAAACATGTTATATATTTATTTTTTCTTTTCTCTATTCTTTTGAAGTTATGTATTTTTATAATCAAACTAAACTATGTTTAGCCTTTGGAAATTTTTCTATTTTCTGCTCCATCCACGGTTGCTACCAGTACCACTGTTGCCTCTACTTCCCCCCTCGCCCCGTACCAATAAGGACTAGAGCGAGTAATAAAAATAAGAAATCTACTCCTGAGGCTACTACTACTCCTTCTCCACCAGACAAGGGGTCAAACACTAATAACCTTGGATTAGAGTAGACCTACCGCACTGTTCACAAGAAAGGCCATGAAGCCTAGGGATTATCTTCTAAGGAGGCTCCTGCCACTTCTATACCTGTTGGTGAAGGTACCATACCTTACGCCTCTTTACTTAGTGAAACTGACTTTCGCTGGGTTTCACTTGTTGACCCCCTTTCTCTATAATTTGAAGAGGAACTAGTAAATTATAGAAGCACCCATTCCTATGATGATGACAATTTTTGTTCAAATGATACGAGTTCCTTGGACCCTTATGATGGTCAATATCTTGATACTTCTTCTTTATTTCTAGTTTTGAGAGAGTCCTCTAGTGAGGACATCATGATAGACTTCCATTACGCCGGCAGTCCTACCACCGGACATCTACCATATGGGAAGAGTGTTCATACAACCACTGTAAGTCTCTAGCTTTTCTTTATTTTTTATGACTTATTATCTGGTTATCATTTCATAGCTTTCCTTTTTAATTGGTCTTTATCTTTGTGAAATTTGTAGGTCAATTCTGTTGTAGCGAGCGATCCTTCGCCTCTTCCTCCTACTCGAGGACCCTTTCCTAGGGCTAGGAATTCCATGTTGGTCTCCTCTTTGGGTCTGGCTAGAGAGGTTTATTGCCTCCTCTTTATTTTTATATTATTCTCCTTTTACACTTTTCCTTGATGACATGATATGTTCTCTTCTTCTACTCTTGCAGTTATATTTTGCGACGACTATGAGGGCTTCTTTCGTGTCAACCTCTTCTATTCAGGTAATCATCCATTATTTTGTTATTTTTTTTATCTTGTCATATTTTTGAAACATGCCTTGAGGACTTTCTTCTTTTGTGTGTTCACAGGTCACCATCCTTCCTAGCCATACTTCCCCACTCCCCCCCTCCACTGCAGCGGGTGGCTCCTCTATCGCGATATTTGAGGTATTTGAGCTTATCACTTATATTATATTTCCCTATTCATTTATAGTTACTATTTATAATTTTATTATATTTGTCTTCCTTATGTGCAGGGATCATCCTCGTATATCCCTTCCTCTGTTGGGGGAATGACGCCATTGACATGGATTATCTTCCAGGTTTATTTCCTTTCGGGAGGATCCTTGTCTCTCGAGCCTTTGTGCCATGGAGAATAGGCCTCATATTTAGCCTATACCCTCGTGACTAGTTTTCAATATTGCCTCCAATGAGGTTGTCACATAGGTTATCACTTCTTCTCGGGTATTACTAATTCTATTAAACTTAGATTTTTCTTTATCCGCGCCTAGTTCTTTAACCATCTTGTGATGATTAGGCCACTACATCTGCTGCGGACCCTCCACCAGTCATCTTTCATCCTTCTTCTTTAGAGGAAGCTCAGATACACCTGCTTTGAGTCTTTAATCTCTTAACTCATTTTTCTTTATGATCAGGATCTCATTCTCATGTCTTGTTCCTATCTGTTTATATTTCAGCTAGCCAATGTTACTGCCTCACCAGCTACTTCCTCGCTTGTTCCATCGGTAGCTCTTGCAGCTAGTGGGAAAGCTCCTGTTGCCATTATCTCTATTAGAGGCATTGTCATAGAACCTCTTTCGGTACTTACTTGGGCTTAACTATGTTTCCTCCCTAGATACTTTCTTTGTTATTACGGATAACTTCCAACACTTATATTTTTCTTCTATTTCTAGGCCGATGTTAGTGAGACTTTTTCATCCACGGCACCTGTGATAGGGGACACATAGACATCTCCCTTAACACCACTTGTGGTTCTTTATTTGTCTACAGCAGAGGTGACTACATAGGTATCTGGTCTTTCCTTTCATAAAAGTATCTATTTCCATATTTTCCTTTTACTTATACATTTTTCACTTTGTTCTTTGCCCGCATGACAATGTAGCTTAAGTCCCCTTATCTAAGGGGTGCGCCTCTAGTTCTTTGGGGATGACTTTAATGGTTTGCAAATTTTTACTTACACCTCTGTTTGTTATACTTGTCATTCTTTCCTTTTCTTATGTGCCTGAGGATTTTTTGAGCTTCTTCTAACATATCTATAGTTGTGGTCCCCTTACCTACGAGACCTATACTTGGGTTCTCAGGTTAGCACTGTGCTATCTCCTTTTCTCGCGGAGACCTTGGCTAGTATTCCGGAGGAGGTAGCTCTGGTACACAAAACACCATTCTTTTTTATTTTTATTGACTAATGCTTCATGTAAAAGAATTTATTAACACTTTCCTGCTTTATTGTTTCACTGGTTAGTATGGCCCCTGTTCCTATTGCTGTGTGATCTCTGGGTGGTGTCTTAGAGAAGAACTCCCAGGTAAGTACTTGGCCTACTCATACCTTTTGAACTTGCATTTTCTATGCAAGTGCTTGTTGACACTAGTTTGTTTCCTTATTTTCAGGTTAGAGCCAAAGTTGTTCCTATAACTGTGGAACATCTGGGGGAGTTTGATGCGAGAGAGGTATTATTTTGTCATACCATGCTCTCTTTTCTATCTCCCCTTGCTTCTTTCTTTCAACTCTGTAAGTAGACTCATCCTCACGCCCTTGTTTCCTTATTTTCAGGTTAACGAGGCGGTCGTCCCTAGTTCTGCGGGGCATACTGGTGAGTGTTATATTGCGTAATCCCCAAGTATTAGACTATCATACCTAGTTTATTTCTGTCTGTTGAAGTTAGTATTTTTTTCATTTCCTTTTGGAAAAATTACCAACTCTTGCCTATCTTCAGTTAGGATAATGTTGAGAGTCACAAGGTGCCTCCTTATTTTGGTGGAAGAATACTGACCCCTCTGGGCTATAGGGTAAGATCTTACACACCTTATTTCGATTTGAGTATGGATGTTCCACCTTCTTCTTCTTTCTGTGACACCCCGCTCAATGAAATACCGGGTGATCACTCCTACATCAAATTAAAATAGGAATCTCATCTAGTTCATTCTTATCATCACTGTCGAAAACTATTCAAAACTTACTAACCACCTAGTATTCAAAAGTTGATGTCAAAATTTTAATATTTTTATTTAACAACGACAACCATAAAAATATCAATATGAACCATTCACACAAGTATGAATCTAAAGAAATATTGAATAAATCAATAAATGACCGATCGAATAAACCATCGGTAGAAAACCAACATCTACTAATATAATTCAACAAGAATAGTAATCAGTATAAAGTTCGACTAAAATGAAATAGCTAGGGAAACATGCCCGAAAGAAATACCAAGTTGCATCTTACTCTAGGAATGACATGGCTGAAGCGTCAATGTCCAAACCCTGCAACATCCGCACCCATTGCAGCTACGCATCCCTGGAACAGATCTTCAAGTTTGGCATCCCTGTGGCTGGTCACCTAAAAGGTTTTGAAAATATTTTGCAAGTATGGGTCAGAGCCCAAAGTCCTTTTGAAAATATTTTGCAAGTGAATTAAAATACAACAATTAAAATATATGAATGCTCTTCATATTTACGTTACTGACACACTCCCTTGAGATACATCTCACCCCTCGTCTAAAGGCACACCTAACGCTTTTTTCCTGACCCTTCTAGTTACACCACCCCGTCTAACTAGCCTTGTCATGAAACTCCTTGAACTCTACTCTAACCCGAGTAATTTGTATATTTACTTCATAAGTTATTTATCGCAATAACTTAATTAATAATTTCTTAAAAGTCATATAACATTCACTAGTTATATAAGTAATAAAAATTCTCTTCATGTATTTAATTACCCGTATATAATTATCTACTCCATTATATATGTAGAACTATATTCCACAATTATACATATGTTGAATATAAATAAAACCGCTCTTAAAAGCCATATAACATTCACTAGTTATATAGGTAATACAAATTCTCTTCATGTATTTAATTACCCGTATATAATTATCTACTATATATGTAGAACTATATTCCACAATCACACATATGTTGAATATAATTAAAACCATCCTTCCGAGTAATACCTCATCGGATGCATTCTCTAGAGTGCTATCTTCCCAGGTCTACTCAGTCCCACCTGGATTTCTGAGACAGCTAGCCACCGCCGAATCAGAACATAGAAATATAAACGTATTGGAGGCGATCATATTCCCCCGAGTGTAATGACAATCATCTCAATTCCCACCTATATTTGGATGCTATGACTTGGGGATATACTCGCCCTACTCCTCAAGCTAGGGGCTTCACCCACATCGCGCAACCTCCCCCAATAGCACTAGAGCATATAATTCTAAATAAATACCTAGCCACCGGTATTTATGAGCACACAATATATATATACTATCACACTACCGTATATATATATATATATATATATATATATATATATATATATATATATATATATATAAATAAAATTTAATCCCGGCTTTACCGTGTACAAAGTTCGTAACACTAGCCAATATATTCCTTAGTCTATGGTCCGACAAACGTATTAGAGAACAAAAGTTAGAAAATGCCATTTTTTAGAGGGTAGTGCGGACAAAATCACCATTAACATCTTGTGTGAAGCTTTTTACACAGAATTATCCACTAAAAACCTTAAGAATCAAAACCAGTCTCAATAAGTTGATTTGTAACTTCCCTAAATCAAAACCCAATTTGTATTAACCCAATCCAAAAATCATTTGTATAACAACTACTATGATATGAGTTGAATATCACCAATTTACATTAAATCAATTTAACCACTGCCCTTACAAATTAGTAGTGTCTGATTATCCCCAGAAGAGTAATAGCTGAGAATGAGGAAGACAGGTACCTTTTCAAGCAAGGAGCCCTGTCATAGGGTCACTTCTCTTCAAATGAATAAAATTGGAACCTCTTCGTTGACGGGTCTTCTTGCGAAAGTGGAAGCGGTGCAGGGCTGATACTGTCAGCTCCGGATGGTACCGACGTTGAATATTCACTAAGTTTCAACTTCAAAGTAGGCTTTCACCCTCTAGGTTACCTTAACTAAACCCAATCCCATCCTTCCGGTTCGATTAGTGCTATTAACGAATTACCACTTATTCTGTGCAAAATAAGTGGTTGAGATCTTCTAGCTTGACCTGGATAACCTCTGCCTCAGGTCATTAACTGGGTCGAAACTTTCAAAGGCCGACCCTCTGCTCAAGCAATCAAAATATGACCCTCTTTGTTGGTCACCACCATCTCTTCTGTCCCCACAACCTCGGCTCTGCTGGATAGGACTTACGGTGTTATTCAAAACCTTATACGGCTCCCAGAAGCCCTCTGGAGCATCTTCTGCCTCCATAACATCATACCTATCCTCAGGGCAAAATTGTCCTTGCCTCCCTAGGCCCAAACGCCTAGGGTCAACAACGTCCCTCCTCTAATGAGGAGTAGGTTGGTCTTTTCGTGGTGCCTGGGGTGGTCCCCTGGCTTCAGGATGGGGTTGGACAGCTGTCGGAGTAATCATCTTCGGTGAGACCCCAGGTGGCCTCATCATATTTTGACTGAGCTGTGCAAATTGATCCTTTATCGCTTGCTGCGTTGCAGCCAAGGACTTAAATGTCACCTCCACCTCAACCATTTCAGATTGGGGTGGTGCCTGGCTGGAACTAGATCCTCCAATGCCAGATGGTGGAGGATGTGGTGGAAACTCCGGTGCCATATGTTAAAACTAAAGAGCTTGTGAATAAAATGAGCTTAGTAACTTAAAGGACCTCTTTCAATGGTGAAACATCTCCACACAAGGGGTGAGGCCTGGTTCACCACCAGAGGCTCCGATGAGGTTAAGCTAGGAAAGGAAGAGTTATGTCTTCTCGTTTCCACAGACGACGCTAAAATGATGATGATGGAAATAGCACCACCCTTCAAGGTGGTTATAATCTCAAATCAGTGATAACAATGGCATCTCAAGTATATACTAAATATAAGATATTGAGATTAGGAGAAGAGAATGAACACCAATATATAAGTGGTTCGACCAATTAGGCCTACATCCACTGTGCAAGTGAGTGAATAAGATCACTAAAATAAGGCACTAACGGCCATGGATACAATCTCTCAAGCTTTCTCTCTCTACTGTGTAATTTGATAGAGTTTCAACCAGGGTTGTAATTTTGGATCCCTTCTCAAGGTAGGGGAAGACAAGTATATATAGTGTTTGGGGGGTGTAATGTACCCCCCATGCATGAAATGAGCATGTGTATGTTGATCTAGCCAATCTAATGAAGACATCTCTCACTGTCACATGTAGAGAATGATGATGAAATATTCTCCCACGTGAGGGGATTGATTTAGTTACAACTGATTTTGTCCACGTGTTCTTATCCTTGCATATGCTTATAAATGTTCGACCTCACCCTTGACTGGTACAACCTCGGCCTGGAAGGGTATGAGGTTAATGAAGTCTAACGATTGCCTCATTCGAGGTCATTTATGATGACCTCGGCCAGGTAAATTGGCCGAGGTTAGGTTAGGAGAGTTGTAACATCAGCTTGGGCCGATGATAAGGTTTCCAGATGGTTCCCCAATGTAACACTACTGATCTCGATCGTCGACTGTGACGTCGGCTGAGGCTGATACCACTGTTGGAGGGTGGCTGAGTGAACGAGTCCTTGCAGACCGTGGCTGATGACCAGCCGAGGTTGATGTATAAGGCAGATGTGATGTCGGCTGTGGACGACCTGATGGATAACTGACCCCATGAGTTATGAAGACCTTGGCTGTTGCGAGATTATGGGGTAACTACTAACGTCAGCTGTAGCCAACCTTATGTTGGACGAGATCTCTTATCGTTAGTCTTGAGCCCTTGTTACCTCGGTCGTCGGCCTAGCCGAGGTTGGTGCCTCTGAGTTGTCAGGTACACTTTGGGCATATCAACGCATAGACAAGGTGTAGATTCCTATCTGACGAAAACTGCACAAGGAATATAGTTCTTGAGCATGAGAATTGGTGTTGAGTGAGACATAGTGAATTTGTCTCTGGATAGACCATTTATGAATGGGAAAAAGGTTAATTTGAGGGTATCAACCAAGAAGTTTTTGAAATTTTATGGTTCCAGAGATGGAATTAATGCTCAGGTGTCCCTTATGTTCTCAAATTTCTCCCAATTGAGTTATGGTTGCCCATAACTCCAAAACTTAGGTTTTTATTTCCAAATTCCGTTTTTAATCATATGGGCCTAATTAAAATGGCCCAAATACCCCCGAGTGGGCGAGGTTATGCCCAAAAATATCCCGTGACCCATTTACCACCCCCATGTACACTTTTTTGACTATTTCAGCCTATTTGGACTCAACCGTGCACTCAGAATTGACATTCAAATTATTTTATAAGAAGTCCCTATCTCACCCCCAACTTAGTCTATATCCGACTTTCGGCTGAGATAAATAAATGCCAGTTCACTTATACACGTTATGACGTAAATAAATTATTATCATTCACTTAGTAATTTAATTTCCGTAAATATTAACCATCTTCTCTCCGATTAATATTTAAATAAATATTAACATAACTGATTCAATTAAATTACGACACACAAGTAATTTAAAAAAAATCGAATTAATTAAATAATAAATGCACATAAATACGGGGTGTTACATACTCCTCCCCTTACAAAGGAATTTCATCCCCGAAATTTGGTCATAACTGCGGCAAATAACTTTGGATATTGCTCTCACATATCCTACTCTCGCTCCCACATATTCTCATCAATACTGTGATGACCCCACTCCACTCCACTCTAACTGGTAGTACTACCTTAGACTGCTGCTTGCACTGACATATCTACTAGTCTCTCCTCATAAGAGATGTCTTATTTCAAGTCATTCTCCTCGAGTGGAACGTTCCCCAAAAGCCCTATCGTTCCTCCTGTATCTCTCCAGCTATGCCACGTGGGACACATCACGTGTCCACAGAAGATGTTTTGGAAAAACCAGTCGATGAGCCACCGGTCCCACCCTCTTAAAGATAGGGAAAGGACCCACATACCTCGATGTTAGCTTTCCTTTATTGTCGAACTTCACCACTCCTTTCATAGGAGACACCCGAACCAATACCTGATCACAAATCCTTAACTCGATGGACCCTGACAACATAGTTCCCCAAAAGATGAGCCTATACTCCACTATCTCTATGTTAGGACATTTCCCTCCTTACGTCCCTGAACTATACTAATGGATACAACTTACTCAATTCCCGCTATTGAACCATAACCCATTTCGGGTCCTAGCAGCTTGTTGTTTCCCCACATCTTACCAACCAAAGGTGGATAATGAAATATTTCCCATAAAGTCTCCCAAGGTGTCATGCAGATACTAAACTGTTACAAGGTAGTACACGTAACTCTACCTGTGGTAATTACTACTCCCGAGTCCTCACTTCCCGTCTACCCATTAACTTATGGGCAACACGTTCAACCCAATATGTAACTCTGTCCCTATCACCTCCTGACACTTTTTACCAGAGGTAGGACTGAAAGGTCTCACCCAAATTCCCAACAATATTGAACAACACCTTGTTCTGTTTCACTCCTTCCCATTAATAGTAAAGTTTGGCATACTACTCGAGTGTATAACCCATTTTACTTCCTCTTCTCAGATGTGTCCATACCACAGAGGTCCCCTGCGTCTTATAGGATATACACGAGGGTTTTTGCTCCAGTCACATAGGAGGGAGACCTTTAGCTAAGAGGATAATTACGCAGGGATACTGGTGGCCGACCTTGGCTAAAGATGCTACAACCTATGTGAAGAGGTGCGACATGTGCCAGAGATTCTCCACTATCCCTTATCAACATCATCAACCTATGACATCGATCAGTTACCCTTGGCCATTTGAGGTACAGGGGATTGACATAGTGGGACCATTGCCAAAGGCTGCGAATAATTACCGATTTCTGATAGTAGCAATTGATTACTTCTCCAAGTGGGTAGAGGCTGAGCCGATGATCACGATTACATAGCAGAAGACCTTCCAGTTTATCTGGAAGAGCATCATATGCAGGCATGGTCTTTCAAACACCCTCATCTCAGACAACGGAATCCATTTTAAGAATTCTTCCTTGGAGAAATACTGTGAGAGAGTCGGGATCAAGAAATTTTTCTCTTCTCCGGGACGACCGCAAGCAAATGGGCAGACCGAAGTCACGAACCGAATAATCCTCGACGGGATTAAGAAGCGTTTAGAAGAGGCCAAGGAGAGATGGATGGAAGAGGTTTATGTAGTGTTATGGGCCTACAGAACAACAGTAAGGACACCAACGGGGGAGACCCCATTTATGTTAGCACATGGATCAGAAGCCATCATACCTACAGAAGTAGGACTCCCCACTCACGAAGTTCAGGCCTACGATCCCGAGAAGAATGGGAAAGAGAGAAGGCTTGACCTAGATTTGATCGAGGAGAGAAGGGAAGACGCTAAGATCAGACAGGCAGCCTACCAATAGAGAACAACAAAGTTCTACTATCAAAGGGTGAAATCAAGACCTATATCTATAGGAGACCCGGTGTTGAAGAAGACGTTACAAAAGACAAACAAGATTCACCCGAATTGGCATGGTCCCTACAAAGTTGTCAATGAGGTTGTACCCGATACCTACCGGATAGAAAATCTCGAAGGGGAACCTTTCTCCAATCCATGGAATGTTGATCACCTGAAGAAGTACTGCATATGATGATTGCAATTGTTTCTATGTAAATGTATCATCTTATGAAGAGAATATTAATGAGAAGAGTAGTTCCTGTGTCAATACTTTGTTTGGATTTCTTTAATGGTAAAATTATGAGGTAACATCATTATATGATGACCTCAGACCTTAAAACATCATAATTTGGTGACAGGGTCTGAGGTGATACATCGTAGTGGAATGACCTCAGACCTTAAACATCATTAATTTGGTGAAATTAATGAGGGTAACATCTTAATTAGATGACCCCAGACCTTAAACATCATAATTTGGTGACAAGGTCTGAGGTGAAACATCTTAGCTTGATGACCTCGGACCTTAAACATCATAATTTGGTGACAAGGTCTGAGGTAAAACATCATAATTGGATGACCTCAGACCCTAAACATCGTTAACTTGGTGAAATTTATGAGGGTAACATCTTAGTTTGATGACCTAAGACCTTAAACATCATTAACTTGGTGAAATTTATGAGGGTAACATCTTAGTTTGATGACCTCACACCTTAAACATCATAATTTGGTGACAAGGTCTGAGGTGAAACATCATAATTGGATGACCTCAGACCTTAAACATCATTAAATTCGTGAAATTTATGAGGGTAACATATTAGTTTGATGAGCTCAGACCTTAAACATCATAATTGGATGACCCCAGGCCCTAAACATCATTAATTTGGTGAAATTAATGAGGGTAATATCTTAGTTTGATGACCTCAGACCTTAAACATCATTAACTTGGTGAAATTTATGAGGGTAACGTCTTAATTTGACGACCTCAGACCTTAAACATCATAATTTGGTGACAAGGTCTGAGGTGAAACATCATAATTAGATGACCTCATAACCCTAAACATCATTAATTTGGTGAAATTAATGGGGGTAACATCTTAGTTTGATGACCTCAGACCTTAAACATCATTAACTTGGTGAAATTTGCGAGGTGAAATATTACAGTTTGGTGCTCTCAGATCTTATGGTGCTCTCAAATCTTATAGCAATTTGGTGAAATTAATAAAGACACTATTATGTTGAGACTTCAGACCTTAATACAAACACCATCGTATGACTTATAAAACTATTCAAAGGAGCATTCATCAAAAGAAGAAAAATTCTATGAAGAGGATGATATAACATGAAGTCAAAATTACAAGTCATTAAGCCTTAGAATATGTTATCAGAGGTTATAAACGATTACAGATGAAAAGTAAAAATCACAAGTGAAGCTTCATAAATTATAGTCTAAGTGTCTACATCCACAAACTTGGTAACCTCGGCCCCATCACCTTGGCTGACGTTGGTAACCTCGGCCCTATCATCTTGAGGGTTGACATCCTCAGTCTCTGTAGCTTTCGGTTGTGCACTCTTTGCAGGTGCAACACATTCTCCTTCCTCTTCAACCTCTTGTAAGGCTTGGGCAAATTGAGGGTTGCCATAACCGAGACCAATAAAGTTTGAGGCTGTCAAACTCCCTGACTCCTTTTCTTTGATGGCTGCCCATTTACCAGTAGCTTTAACACCTCTTTAAAGCTATTCAAAACCGAAGCTTATAAATTCATCAAATACCTTGTAGTCGATCAAGATCTTCTTAGAGGCATCTTCAAGGGCAGCTTTCACTGCAGCATCAACTTTTTGTTGAAGAATGTCATCCTTGGCCTTCAGGGTAGAGGTGTGGTCCTTTTAGAGCTTAGCAATGTCCCTATCCCCTTGCTTCACTTTTTTCTCAGATTTAGCCAAGGATGTCTTCATTCGCTCAACCTCTGCATTTAGAGAGGCCTCCACCTTTTGGGTCTCTCTTCCCTTTTCAATAAGGGGCCGTTTCCTCAGGGTCTAGTCAACAAACTGGTGCATGGACAAGACACCCTGCAACACAAAGTCAGATGTATGAGATCAAGAAAAACAAAATCAAGGGCGAGGTTACACTTGCTACCAAAAAAGCTAAAATATCTACCTGGATGGACCTATGAAGGAAAAACTCAGCCAGTAGAGGGGTATCTATAGAGCGTAAAAATTACTTGTCATCATCGATCATCGTAGAGCCAATGGTATCCATCGCTTTCAAACCATAACCAATCAAGATGTCACTAATCTTCAACTGCTCCAAACGAGCAACCAGTGAATCATTGGATGAGATGGGGATGGCGCGATCCCCCTTTTGGGCTTTGCTCTGTCTCTGATCCTCAGGGGCAGCAGCGGTGGATTTCCTCTTCTTTGTAGCATCAGCCTTAGAAGTGCCGACATTTTGCTTTGGTTGGGGAGGAAGTGCATTGAGCCAAACTTTCTTCACCAACTTGATCAGGCTTGGTGCAGATATCTCCCACAGATCATCTGATATACCTTCTGGGCATTCTACAAATGGCCAAGGTCTGAGTTATTAAATTAGAGACATTGAATATCAGAAGTACAACTTAGTAAAATAAACACTTACAAAAGCTAAAGGACTTCCCCCCAAGCCCGTCTCAGAGAGGTAGTAGGGGGTCATCAGATGCTCATACTTGACCAGACAGCCAAGCTCCGCCTGATTTTGAAGGTCTTTGACCTTTTGAAGGTTATCCTGGCTTAACCCAAGGTCGTCTTTGGCATCCAATGACAATTTTCCCCACCTCAGAGGGGTCCTCGACTCTAGTGATGAAGAGGGGGCACAAGTACCAAATTCCCATGACCCTGAGATGAAAAAGTATCGTGGTTTCCAGTTATGATTTGAGGTTTGGGTAACCAATAACATCTTCTTATCAGACTTCTTATCCAAGAAGTGATAGTAACTCAGATGGTTGCTGGCAGAGGATGGCACATAACACCCTATGAAGACCCTGACAGGAAGGTCTGAATGATGGACTACTCTCCATAGGACGATGGCTCCAATCATCACCCTCCAGGCATTGGGAGATAATTGGGAAGGGGCCAGGTCAATATGGGATAATATGTCCCTAATTATTGGATGGTTGGGGAGATAAAATCCTAACTTGAACATCTGCTCATATACGTAAATTTCCCCATCTTGGCCACCGAAGGCCCTCTCATCCCTCAGAGGTCTCCTAAGTTTGATAAAAGGACCTATGGAATAAAGGTGCCTAAAGGCTAACATGTCAAACTCAGTGATATTACTCTCTATATCGGCTGCTTCCGAGGTATTAACGTCACTCTCATGACTGTCATCCTCATCCTTAGCAACATCGACCTAGGAAGGTATAGGAACACCTCCGGGGAACCTCTGAGCGAACTCAACCCCTGTGGCAGTTGACAGGGGAATAACATCAATGATTGGGGGAATAGCCACACTCGGCCCCACATCTTTAACATCAGAAGAAGTTCGTGAAGTGCTGGAACCGTTGTGGGACGAGGCGCGATTTTTAACCTCGGCCTGATCAAGGACCTGATCTTGCCTAATGGAGAAATCCATTGCCTCCTGGAATGAATCTACAGACATAGGTTCTGAGGTATATGACTCAGACATTAGAGAAGGGTCTATTGGATCCTCTGCTGGCTCATCAGGCTCAAAGTATATTACCTTTAGAGGTGGGGGAAAGATAGGTCTGAGGGGAAAGGCCTCAGCCGTATGAGCTTCCTCTTGGGCTAGATCTATCTGCCTAATTTTTTCCAAAGTCATCTTTCTAAGAGAAGGGAAATCCTCAATAAGTTTATAAAGATGTCTGATCATAGGAAGACGAACTTACACTTGGGACCCTAAACAAAAAATAAATAACTAGACACAAGCTAAAATAAGGCTCAAAACCTGGTTTAATCAAGTTCAAGTCAAGAACAAAGGTCACCAAAAAACTCAAAGAGCCACCAGAAAACTCATACGACCACCGATTAATTCAAAAATTTACCAGAAAATATGAGAAATAGAAAAATAACGATGAAAATGGAAAGATGAGGTGAAGGTGATACCTGTCTGAAGGAGAAATGAAGAAGAGGAGGATCAGAAACTAGGAAAGATCCTAAAACCCAACAGGGATGGAGCTCTTGAAGAGAGAGAGAGAGAGAAGACGAAACTCAAGTGAGAAAGTGAGAAAAAATGAGGAATAAATAGATGGAAAAGGGTTTTAACCCTTAAAATTTTCTTGCACGCGTCCCAAGGCCCATCATTACCTTGGGAGCCCAAAAGACCATAATCATTGCACTTGTCAGACTATCCACTTCAGTATTTGACACTTGTCAAAGAAATGTTGGCATACAAGGAAGAACAACATCGTAGTTGCATACACCTTAATCACCTATTTACATAGGTAACTAAGGTCTAGGGGTGATTAATATGCCCAAATTCTACCTGACAGCTCAGAGGAACCAACCTCGGCCAGGCCGATGGCCGAGGTAACAAGGGATCAAGACTGACGATCAGTGATCTCGTCCAATATAAGTTCAGCTACAACCGATGTTATTAGTTACCCCATAATCTCGTAACAACCGAGGTCTTCATAACTAATGGGGTCAGTTATCCACCAGGTCGTCCATAACCAACATCACATCTACCACATACATCAACCTTGGTTGGTCATCAATCGCGATCTACAAGGACTCTTGGACTCAGCCACACTCCAACAGTGGTATCAGCCTCAACCGACATCACAATCAATGGCTGAGATCAGTAGTGTTACATTAAAGAACTATCTGAAAGCCCTATCATCGGCCCAGGCTGACGTTACAACTCTCCTTACCTAACCTCGGCCAGTTTACCTGGCCGAAGTCATCGTGAATGACCTCGGATGCAACAGTCAGACTTCATTAACCTCGTACTCTTCCAGGCCGAGGTTGTACCAGTCAAGGGCGAGGCCGAGCATCTATAAGCATATGCAAGGATAAGAACACATGGAAAAAATCAGTTGTAACTAAATCAATCCCCTCACGTGGGAGAATATTTCATCATCATTGTCTACATGTGATAGTGACAGATGTCTTTATTAGATTGGTTAGATCAACACACACATGATCATTGTATGCATGGGGGGTACATTACAACCCCCAAACACTATATATACTTGTCTTCTCCTACCTTGAGAAGGGATCCGAAATTACAACCCTAGTTGAAACTCTGTCAAATTACATAGTATAGAGAGAAAGCTTGAGAGATTGTATCCATGGCCGTTAGTGCCTTATTTTAGTGATCTTATTCACTCACTTGCACAGTGGATGTAGGCCTAATTGGATGAGCCACTTATATATTTGTGTTCATCCTCTTCTCCTCATCTCGATCTCTAATATTTAGTATATACTTAAGATGCCATTATTATCATTGATTTGAGCTTAAAAACACCTTGAAGGGTGGTGCTATTTCCAGCATCATCATGCGTAAGACCACTCTAAGCATATAACTAAGTGATACTCTTTTCTATTTTCCCAGAAACGTGACTTCTTTCATTGCTTAAGATATTTTGTTACATGCGGTTCACCCGTGTTTACACTCCTTATGGTGGAGATAGTTCTCCTTGATATGCATATAGTCGGATTGTTTCCTCTTTTAAACGGATTTCAGTTCACTGCACTTTCCCACTTATTTTCTGACTGCCCTGCAGTCATACATTCAATATGTTCCTTCACACATCCCTTTATTTAAGACAACTCTAAAATCACACTAACGAGGGCACCCATACACCCTAAATCACATGCATATTTGCAAAACATTACATACGTCACATATGTAATATTTTTCTTTAAGGTTATCCCACAGGTCACATTATATCATATGATTACATTCGATATTTCCCCAAATCAAAATTTAATTTTCTCGATGTTTCCCCGCTCATTATCTTGCGGTGCAAAAGTTTTCTCAGTGCTTCTTTCACAGCACTACCCAACTATACTGGCCTTATAGCGTAATATCTTTCACCTCAAAGTGTAACTCCACACGTTCAAAAATCAACCTTTAAACTGGTTTCTTAGCATCATATAACTTCTTTCCACTACTAACTTTTATTAGGGCTTATGCGCATAACATTTCACAACAAAACCCAAAAAACATTCCCCAATGCATTAAACACTAACATTATCGTTCATTAATTTTCGTAGACCCGAGCATATAACTGGGACACCCAAAAATCTATCCCTGTACTCAAAGGTTCTAATTATCAACTCCCGCATCTCTAAAGGAGTTCTATAATGTCATGCTCACACTATCACTAAGTCCTCAGCGATAAGTCACTAACGAGCTAAATCTCTTTGCTCCATGGTCAATCCGCCATGCCTCGAATCACATCAGTAAAAATCCCTACGCACTGGCATATAATATACTAAACAAACCCACCCTCTGAAGTCTATTTTATAAAATATTTATGCGAGCCCAACCTTCTTTCGGCTGAAACCTTGCAAAGAATACACATCCTACCCTGAAATAGTGAACACGATAGTCTTGCTGTAACCACCCTCTATCGCTTACCCGTCACTAACCAATCTGTACCCAGGATAAAATCATGCTCGCATATCATTTCTCGAAATGAGTTAACCTTATAAAATATCCCCTCTCGGTGTTCACACCTGCTCCTTTGCAGGTAAAATAAAAGAGATTCACGTTACCCCGTGGTAAACATATACTTAATAGTAACACTACGATACACCCACTAAACTCGTCTCCCTTGCTAATATAGTGTTAAGAAGAATATTGTGACCACTAGTTTCACAAAGTTCTCCCCATCTAGCCTAGGATAAAACTCAGACTTCCACTCGCCTATACACCACTGGCCCAAATGGTTCCTGGACATAATATTCTCATCCAACCGAACTAAAACTTCATAATTGTTGTCCCTACTAGGCATCCCACTCCTATCCCCTGATTCACTGTCGACATAATCAATTGTTGTGGTCCCACTTTCCACACATAAGACACTTCCCTGTGTCAATGCCCTATCTCTATCCCCACTGGCCATGTCGGGGTGTTCCCTCTTGCGTACTTGGTAGTCTCGACCCATATTGTTACCCTCGTTGTACCTTTGGCTTTTCTAGCCCTATGGGACTCGTTGCTAGCCTCGACGACCCGGATTAAATCCATCTCCAATCGGTAGGAATTTAACTGATACAAATCATATAGATGGGTTCCTTTACTGGGTATCCCATTGTGGTACCTCACTAGCACTGCTAAATACAATCTCGCCTTTTGGTCAGATACTCCACCTCCCTTGGCTTCCTTCTCACAGAAGTATTGATATCAGATCAAAAACATAATACCTTAATGACTATAGCCCCAGTCATCCTAGCCAGAGTTTTCCATCCACGCTTGTGTATTACCCACGAGTCCATTATTAACTCATGGACCCCTTATTGACCTCCACATCCACCTCGTTGGCTATGAAGTTTCTTGCATAATTCAACTTTCCCTTATGCCCGGCCACTGTCTGAACCTTCTGAAGTAAGTACTGAAATCTCCTTTGCCTACCGATTCAAACGGATGATGCAAAGATTTGCGGTCAAACCGAACCCTAAATTTCTTATTATTTATGGTATTTCTACATGGTTGTGGTGACTGACTCCTACCACTACAACACTTCCCCACTGGGCCATAAATTTCATTTAAAATTTAGCTATGGGTGCCACCGCACACCACCCTACACAATTGTCTTTGGGTTATTTCCTCCCATTGACTTATCGCGCTACTCTTCTACTCGAATCCTTATAGATAGACCTTCCAAAAGGGTCCTTCCACACTTTCCCCAACATTTGCTGACTACGCTGGGTGAGAGTGAAATTGTACCACCATTATCAACAACAGTGCTTTGTGAGACTATCTCTCCCGGGTGATTATTCTATCCTTACTGGATTGAACAACAATCAAGGTGATTCCTATCACGATCACCATTTCTAGAATACCCTATGTCTTCTGTTGAGCCTCTCCTCCTGCAATTCCCCTATGGACCTCATTGGTCGTCCCAAAGAATGTTCGGTATACAAAGCCCAATGGAACTCATGTATGAATCACCTCACTATACTTAATAACAAGAGAACGTAACTCGCATATGTAGAGGAATACAACAATCCTATCATAAGGCTCTACATGAAAGAATGCTAAGCTGAAACATGAAAATCCATACAGATCCTAAGGAGACTAGAACCTGATGATCTGATACCATCTATGACACCCCGCTCAATGAAATATCGGGTGATCAGTCCTATATCAATTTAAAACAGGAATCTCATCTGGTTCATTCTTAGCATCACTGTCGAAAACTTTTTAAAACTTACTAACCACCTAGTATTTAAAAGCTGATGTCAAAATTTTAATCTTTTTATTTAACAACAACAACCATAAAAATATCAATACGAACCATTCACACAAACCATGAACTAAAGCAATACTGAATAAACTAATAAATGACCGGCCGAATAAACCACTCATAGAAAAGAAACATCAACTAATATAATCCAACAAGAAAAGTAACTAGTATAAAGTCCGACTGAAATGAAATAGATAGGGGAACATACCCGAAAGAAATACCAAGATGCATCTTACTCTAGGAATGAAATGACTGAAGCGTCTATGTCCAAACCCGACAACATCCACACCCGTTGCAGCTACGCATCCCTGGAACAGATCTTCAAGTTTGGAATCCCTGTGGCTGGATACCTATAAGGTTTTGAAAATATTTTGCAAGTATGGGTCAGATCCCAAAGTCCTTTTGAAAATATTTTGCAAGTGAATTAAAATACAACATTAAAATATATGAATGCTCTTCATATTTAAGTTTGTGTCACACTCCCTTGAGATACATCTCACCCCTCCTCTAAAGTGCACACCTAACGCTTTCTTCCCGACCCTCCTAGTTACA
This sequence comes from Sambucus nigra, assembly GCA_949130495.1. NCBI lineage: Eukaryota > Viridiplantae > Streptophyta > Magnoliopsida > Dipsacales > Adoxaceae > Sambucus > Sambucus nigra. The sequence goes on from OX422212.1 coordinate 501,496,463, forward strand.
CCCCCCCCCCCCCCCGTCTAACTAGCCTTGTCATGAAACTCCTTGATCTCTACTCTAACCCGAGTAATTTGTATCTTTACTTCATAAGTTATTTATCGCATTAACTTAATTAATCATTTCTTAAAAGTCATATAACATTCACTAGTTATATAGGTAATACAAATTCTCTTCATGTATTTAATTACCTGTATATAACTATCTACTCCATTATATACGTAGAACTATATTCCACAATTATACATATGTTGAATAGAAATAAAACCGCTCTTAAAAGCCGTATAACATTCACTAGTTATATAGGTAATACAAATTCTCTTCATGTATTTAATTACCCGTATATAATTATCTACTCCATTATATACGTAGAACTATATTCCACAATCACACATATGTTGAATATAATTAAAACCATGCTTCTGAGTAATACCTCATCGGATGCATTCTCTAAAGTGCTATCTTCCCAGGTCTACTTAGTCCCACCTAGATTTCTGAGACAGCTAGCCACCGTCGAATCAGAACATAGAAATATAAGCGTGTTGGAGGCGGTCATATTCCCCCGAGTGTGAAGACAATCATCTCAATGCCCACCTCTATTTGGACGCTATGACCTGGGGATATACTCGCCCTACTCCCCAAGCTAGGGGATTCACCCACATCGCGCAACCTCCCCCCGATAGCACTAGAGCATATAATTCTAAATAAATACCTAGCCTCCGGTATTTATGAGAACACAATATATATATATACTATCACACTACCGTATATATATATAAATAAAATTTAATCCCGGCTTTACCGTGGACAAAGTCCGTAACACTATCCAACATATTTCCGAGTCTATGGTCTGACTCTAATTTAATTAATTTACCCATTAATTAAGTTAATATCTCCCTGAGTCTATGGTCCGACTCTAATTTAATTAATATGCCCATTAATTAACTTAATATCTCCCTGAGTCTATGGTCCGACTCTAATTTAATTAATATGCTCATTAATTAACTTAATATCTCCCGAGTCTATGGTCCGACTCTAATTTAATTAATATACTCATTAATTAATTTAATATCTCCCTGGTGTCACACAATCAATGTAACCGGACTCGCTCACCAGGCCCGAATTTCCATCTCTTAGAACGTACTCCTCAAAATTCCATTATAAAGAGAACGCTCCTAATTAAATAATATTTAACAATTTATTATATCATCCTATAATAAATTATTCCAGCTATAAGCGTTAATTAATTAACCCCCCATTAATTAATCTATCATCATGGCATTACTCAACCAAAATATCCGAACACCCCCTTGGTCCATAATACAATATCCCCAATTAATTATTCTAAATTCTCCTCAATAAAGTTTGTACAATTATTAATCTCATGTTTTCAATTTACTCAATCTGCCCAAATTTTTTAAAATGCCGTTTTGGGGCATTATGGGGACGTTTTGGAAAAAGCGTATTTGAGAATGAAAGTTAGAAAACTCTATTTTCTAGAGGGCAATGTGGACAAAATCTCCATTAACAGCTTGTGTGAATCTTTTTACCCAGAATTATCCACTAAAATCCTTAAGAATCAAAACCAGTCTCAATAACTCGATTTGTAACTTCGCCAAATCAAAACCCAATTTGTATTAACCCAATCCAAAAATCATTTGTATAAAACCTACTATGATATGAATTTAATATCACCAATTTACATTGAATCAATTTAACCACTTTCCCTATAAATTTGTAGTGTCTGATTATCCTTTGGTGTAGAGATCGTTATGTGATGAAGAACACCTTCCTTGTTCTTCCTCTTTGGCTCTCAAGAGTCATCCCTCTTTGTCCCTTATGTTCTCAAATTTCTCCCAAATGAGTTATGGCTGCCCACAACTCCAAAACTTAGGGTTTTATTTCCAAATCTCGTTTTTAATCATATGGGCCTAATTAAAATGGCCCAAATACCTCCGAGTGGGAGAGGTTATGTCCAAAAATATCTCGTGAGCCATTTACCACCCCCGGGTATACTTTTTCGACTATTTCAGCCCATTCGGACTCAACCGTGCGCTCAGAATTGACATCCGAATTAATTTATAAAAAGTCCTATCTCACCCCCAACTTAGTCTATATCCGACTTTCGATTGAGATAAATAAATGTCACATCACTTATACACGTTACGACGTAAATAAATCATTACTATTCAATTAGTAATTTAATTTTCATAAATATTAACCATCTTCTCTCCGATTAATATTTAAATAAATATTAACATAACTAATTCAATTATATTACGACACATAAGTAATTTAAAATTTTCCCAAATTAATTAAATATTAAATGCACAGAAATACGGGGTGTTACACTTTCTTTATATCTCACTTATATATTTTTATTTCTCCTTTTGCAGGATCTAGTAAGTAAACCTACTGAGATGATTGGTGAGGCTGATCAGAGTTCTGAGGCCACTAGTGGTGCCAACTTCGGTTGGGATTCCTCTATTCCTCTCTAGGAGCTTCAGTCTCAAAACACAAGCTATGATGATATAGAGTTAGAGGCTCTAGGAGTTTTCATGAGTGCACTGTGGTGCTTAGAGATCCCATCTAGATTTCGTGCGCACGAGAAACAGGTATTGGAGAGGATCTCGAAGCATCACCCTAAGACTTTTACGTCTCAGAATGTGCTCAATATTGACACCTTCACAGTCTTCAACTTGAAGGCCCTAGCCATCCATCTCGACGGCTTCTTATCTACTTACCCTACTGACATGACCTCTCGGAGGGCTACACTATTCCTCCAGGCTCCTCATGACCTCTAGCGCTGCTATCACTTCTAGATGGGCTGGCCCAATGCTTCAGTCCATCACTTTCTTGGTGTTACTTTTAGGAAGATGATGAAGCTCCATAATTCTAAACACTCTAAGATGAAACAGTGTCGGGCTGAGGCAACTCAGATATAGGCTCAGATTCAGTCCTTCCAAGCCAAGCTAGCCAAGTTAGAGGCTGTTGATGTCGAGGATAAGGTCGGGATGGATAGGCTAGAGTAACGGCTTGTTGAGGAGGCAGGCCCTTCCTACGCAGATCTATGCTCCCAGCATCACTTATTTTTCATTTTGTTTAGTGGGTATCTTGTCTTGTTGTGTAGGCCTCATTTTGTATATTTTTTCATATGTAAAGAACTGGTGACTTATTAATGAAAAAAAACCTCCGTTGGCTTCCATTATTCTGTTTGTTCTTTGCTTCTATTTGGATTTTTGTATCTGCTCTAATTTTTCTATGACCACTTGGTCTATTTGAACTGACCCTTGTATTGTAGGGTACTAGCATGTTATATGAGCGCGTTGAAATTTTGGAGCTACCCCCTCTAACTGGGAGGAACTTGCATATTATGTGAGCAAGTTAATATTTTAGAGCTACCCCTTCTAACTATGGAGTACTTGCATATTATCTGAGCAAGTGAAATATTTTAGAACTTCCCCTTCTAATTGTGGGGTACTTGTACATTTTCTGAACAAATTAATATTTTAGAATTGCCCCTTATAACTATGGAGGACTTGCATATTATTTGACAAAGCTAATATTTTAGAGTTGCCGCTTCTAACTGCGGGGTACTTTATTGTTATCATTTATTTGTTAGGGAATAACTGTGAGAAAAAGGTTAGCTCTTCTCCTTCTCACAAACTTTGAATATAATTCACAAATAAAAATGACTATCATTTTTAGAAACATTTCCCCTGGTCTACAGGGTCCTTATTTCAAATAATTTGTTAGGAAACATTTTTCGTAAAAAAATAAAATTTAGAGGCCGGGGGGGGGGGGGGGGTTGTATCCCCCCTTTTATCCATAATTTCTGAGAACTGGTTGGGTAAAGCTTTTCTTTCAGAATAAAGGTTAGAACTTGTTCTCTAGGCTAGAATTTTTTTATTACTTGGAAGATGTCATCCTACTGGTCTGGCGACCATGATAAAACTGTTTGGCTGTTATGTCTAGAAGGACTTTGCTCAATATACTTTTCTTTTAGAATGGATGTACCCCCCAAGTGTAATGAGAAAAGTTCTTTTTATCTGGACCCTCTTCTAACCTAGGAGAGAGTATTTCTAAGAAAATATTCTGGTAGATATACCTTATACGCCAGGTAAGCAAATAAGATAAGAAGCTTAACGCAATGATAAAAAAGGGTTGTTATTCATTTATTTTATATTGTGTGTTGTTTATAATACTATGTTTCTCTATCATTTTTTACAAAAAAAAAATTCTGGTGTTAGAACAAGCCATTCAAATTCTTCAAAAAGAAATAAACTTTAACAAAATTAGGCATAATACCTCTTCAGCCTCTTACAATTGATGGATTGGAGACAATCACTCTCTGTCTCTGCAATCTAGCAGTATTCTGATTTTCGTAACCCCTTATCGCAAAGGGACCTTCCCAATTGGGTTTAAACTTTGACACAAAAATGTTGCAGAGGTTATGAGTGGATGCGCGTAGAACCAAGTCTCCCACCTAAAACTCTCTGGGCTTGACTAGGGTCTCGTAAGCTCTGGGCAGCTACTGGGTATAGACTTTTAATTTCTCTTTTGCCTTATCTTTATGCTCGTTCAGTGCCTTCAACTGCACATGTCGTGGTTCAGGGATGAGTCCATTTCTTAGAGAAACCCTAGCTGAGGGTACCGCCAGTTCCACCAGTAGGACAACTTCGGTCCCATACACACGTGACAATAGGGTAAACCCAATCGGTTTTTTCTTTAAAGTATGGTAAGCCCGTAGTACCATGGGTAGCTTTTCATCCCACGCTCCCGACATGTCCTCTAACATCTTTTTCAGGATATTTATTAAGGTCTTATTCATGGCATTCGCTTGGCCATTTCCCTTAGGGTAGGAAATGGTTGAGTAATTGTGCACAATCTTATACTTATCTGTGATAATTATCATTTACTTAAGTGCCATTTCCCGGCGTACGAATTGTTTCCCATTGTCTATTAGAATCACTTTGGGTATACCAAGTTTGCATATGATGTACTCCTTAATAAAATGGGTTACCACTTGGGCAGTCACTTTCCTGAGGGGGATAGTTTCTGCCCATTTGGTGTACAATTTTGTTGCAACAATAATGAAAGCTTGGCCATGAGAGGCTGGGTTGATCTTTCCTATGAGATTGAACGCCTATGTGTGGAAGGGGTAGGGAGCTGTTAGGCTTTGTAAACTAATAGAAGAAGCATGTACCATGTTTCCATACACTTGTCAAGATCTACACTTCTTTACATAACCAATGGAATCAGCCTTCATGGTTGGCCAATAATACCCCAACGTCATCAGCTGGTCATACAGTTTGTCACCTCCCATGTGGGATGGCTCATGGGCCTCCTTCAACACTCTTACCACATCCTATTTGGCTACATATTTTAGTGCTTTCTCATTGTATCCCTTCCTTAAAACTCCTTTTCTACTAGGTAGAAGGGGGCAACTCTCTTTCATAGATAAATATCATCTTCTCTTTCTACAGGCAGTTCACCATCTTTAAAATATGATATATAGGGATGCCTCCAATCTTCAAAGGCCTATATAAAATTAGCTTATATTGGATGGTCAAATTGGTCTTGGCACTTTAAAAATCTCTACTACAGACAAGCAGCTTCTGTGCTCATGGTGGGCAAATAACAGCCCCCTCATTGCTATCGACGATACAGGGGTACATCAATATCCCCATAATGCTTCTCGTGCATCACTGCCAACCTCTCTATTGCTTACTTTTCTCGTAAATACCTTGATAAGAACCCACAAACGACTCTTATAATAAAGTGTTCCCTACGGTAGGTGGTAGTTAGCCAATTCTAACATCTTTATCGTTCATTCTCTTATTTCTAGCTGCTTCACAATAAGGTACCTCTAGTCCTCTGGCTCATCTCTTGTGAACAGGGATCTCACTATGGCAGGCATCATTCTCCACCGTACTGTGATAGTCATCTCCAACTCATCCATGTCTAATTTTGAGGCTATTGTAGCCAGTGCATCAGGATGCCTATTTATTATTCTCACATGCCTCTTAACGGTCACTTTCAGGAACTACCCCAATAGCTTTTGTATGATGGATCTGTAGGATGCCAAGTTAGCATGTTTAAGGGAAAACTCCCATTAACTTGTTTCACCACAAGGTTAGTGTACCCTCATACACACAATACTCTGATGCCTCTTCAGATTGCTTCCAACATTTCCAAAATGAGGGTCTCATACTCATCCTCATCATTCGAGCATTTGAACTGTAGCTTGAAAGAGAGAGTGATCTTCTTCTTACAATTTGAGAGGATAATGTACGCACCTCTTATTCCCTGTGCGCTAGAGCCATCAAACTCCATCTTCCACTTCTCCATCTCTTCTTCCAAGCATGATTGGAAATTTTCTCCAGGTAACTCTTCATTAGGGTGCTCAAAATTTCCACTTGGGAAGTGGGCCAACAGATTTGCTACCACTTGACTTTTGATGGCGTTGGGCGCTATGCACTTTAGATCATACTCTGAAAAAAATGAAAAACCACTTTGCTTCTCGTTCAATGAGGACTGTCCGTGCTAGGAGGTACTTGATAGATCACATTTAGTGACTATATGGAAGGTGAAGGCTAGCAGGTAGTGTCTCAATTTTTGATCCACAAAGACTAGGGGGAGGGAGTGTCTTTCAACATTTATGTATCTTGATTCTATACTTGAGATCACCCTCCACAAGTAATACATGGGCTTCTCTACTCCTTCCTTCTCTTGAGCCAATAGTGCTCCTATGGACCTTTCTACTGAAGTGAGATATAGCAACAATGGTGACCCAGCTTTCGGAAAAATCATCGTGGATGGAGAGGCTAAAATTTACTTGATCTTCTCAAAGGATTTCTTTTGTTCCTCCTCCATACCCACTTATCTTTTTCCTTAAGCAGGGGTGTAAATGGGTGGGTCACCTCCATCAGTGCAGGTATGAACCTTCTTAGGTAGGACACTTTTCCTAAGAAACTCTTGAGCTGCCTCTGACTCTTCGAAGGTGGCATCATCACGATGGATTCTTCTTTTCTGCATCCACCTACACTCCTACCTATTCACTACAAACCCCCAAAACTTTCCTGTTGTGACCCCAAGGCACACTTCGAGGGGTTCATCCTCATCTCATACCTATGGCATCTCTCAAACACTCTCTGGAGTTCCTGTATATGCTTTCTTTATCTCTTGGACTTCCCTACCAGGTCATCCATGTAGAATTCAGTATATTATGAAGCAAATCATGGAAGATTGCCATCATGGTCCGCTAGTAAGTAGCCCCAGCATTCTTTAATTCGAATGGCATGACTGTATAGTGAAAGTTTCCTAATGGTGTGCAAAAGGAAGTCTTCTCCGCATTCATCAGTTCATCTTAATATGATTATAACCGACGTACTGATCCATAAAACTATACATTTCATGGCCTACGGTAGGATTTACTATTTTTTTCCATACTGGGTAAGGGAAACCCGTCCTTGGTACATTCTCAGTTTAAGTCATGAAATTCCACATAAATTCGTATTTGAATCTTGTACTTCTTTGCCATAGGTACAATGATGGAGAGCCCCACAGGGTGCTGGATAGGTTCAGTGAACCCCACTGCCAGCAGTTTCTCTACTTCTTCTTTCAACTTTAGTTCGAGCTCAGCTTTGTACGTACGAGTTGCTTATTTGATCAGGAGAGCATTGGGAAGGACATTTATTTTGTGGGACCTCACTTCCGGGTCTATCCCTGGAATTACATGAACTTAGGAATCCTTGTTATGGCTTCACACTCAGAGTCTAAGTCCACTTCATACGTTTGGTAATTGTAAACATACTCTACTTTAGATATTCCTCCTTCATCCAGAGAAAGGATGACATCTACTCTGCCTTTTGAGGGGCTCACTTAATCAACCCCCTTAACTCTAATATCTTCTTGGTTAGGATTGAAGAACCACTCCTCCTTCCTCCTTTCCTTATCAATTCTTTACTCACTATTAAGTGCCAGCCCTTCTAGCTCCTCACATATTTTCTCCCTGCCTTCCCATTCCATTCCATCTCTTCTCGAGTTGCCTCTTCATCATATGCCCCTACTATACTGCGGTGTCATAATGATGTGCTTAGAGTGGGTTCTTGTTGACATATAAAGGAGGTATTTGTAAAGTACCACTTGCCACCTCCTCGTCAATGATCATGCTTAGGTAGTAACAGCCTTTGGGGGAGTGTTTCACCCTCTGATGTAACTCATAATACTTGAGATTAGTTTTTTTTGCTGCTGTTAAAGTTTCCCCATTTAGTTAAAGAGGACCTTCTACCCCCTATCGTACCAATATACGATAGTAGTCCATTACTTCTGCTACGCTGCAAGGCAGTGGTGGTGGGCCATCCTCTCCAAATTTCCTTTTGCCAGCTGGTCTGTTACTTTTGGATCCAGGGACTCCTTTATTTCCCTTGGAACCTCCATCCACATATTTAACTGCTTGCCTACTTGAGACTTGAAATTTTCCAGAAGTCAGTGGCACTTGTGTCCTTTAACTCGATGACCTAGGCTTGATTATCAAGGCTATATTGCTGGCAACCCTAGTGAACTTTCCAAAAGTTCCATCTATGGCCTCATTAACGAGGTGGATTTTATATTCTTCAAGAGACCCTCGACACATATTTGCAGTAGCCTTGCCTCTTCTACATCCTCATATACATCAAGTTCCCTCTCGCAAAAATGTTTGATACATTGCATCAACTCTTCACTAAGCTTCTGTACCTCCTATTCCAGGTCTCCTAACATGAATTCATCCTCTGCTATAATTTTTTTTTAGAGGAACTGCCTATGCATTTCCTACCATGTGGGGATACTGTTGGGTACCAAGTGGGAGTACCATGTGTAGGCCTTCCCTGTGAGAGAATTGGAGAACTCCCTAAACCTCATATTTTTGTTATTCCCATGCACCCCTAGGTACTCAACAAATTTCTTCACATGGTCTCTTGGATTCTCTCCTTTTCCATTGAACTTAATAAATTTTGGTGAAATATACCCCTTTGGGTATGGCTTCTCATTAACACCTTGTGGGAAGCGATCATGTAGATCCTTGTATAGATGAGAAGCTTCCCTCTGAGAGGAGGAAAGCAACTTCTTCACTTCCTCCATGGTAACAATATTGGAGGGAGATTCCTCCAAACCCATGCTCTTTGAAGTCGATGAACTCTATGGTGTCACAACTTGCTCTGATACCACTTTTCGTGGTGGATCCAAGTCTACTATCGTTGTTGTTACAGCGGCTGCCCCTCCAGAGGGGGTTGATGATGATGTTACACAAATTTGGCGTAAGCTGGCCAATCCACATTGTATTGTCTCAAAAACCCAAAAGACATGCTCATAATATTCATACCTTCCATTGGATCCATTGTTGCTGTACTAGTCTGCCCTCCCTAAGAAGAAGTCACTCTAGTTCCGGTCACCACCACCTCTTCTTAGATGGTCTGATCACTTTTAACTCCATTTACAAGTGGAGAGTCCTAAAAAATCAACTGCTTAGAAATATTAAAACCTTCTTTGCCCATGAAACTGAGGATACCTCCCCATCAAAGTCGCCAAATGTAGGAGGGTAGTGTGACTGGGGTCTGGTAAGATACTAAAATGGGTGAGGCGTGACCCACTTTAATGAAATCTGCCTTCAAGGTCTTTAAGAGTTTCTAGAGCAGCTCTAGTAAAACCTTCCTTCTTTGGTGAAAATGGAACCAAATCTAGAACCACCACTACAAGAAGATCAACTTCACAACAATAATAGTAACTTTTCTCAAAATGATCTCTCGAGAATAATTGCTTTCAGTATGGGAGTGAAGAAATAAGGACTTAGCACTTAGAGAGAGAGAGAGTAGGGAGTGAATACTAGGTGGTCTGGTGTGATTTTGACAGAGTAATGGTATGACTTGAGTTTTTAATGTCTGATTTGATCTCACCAATGGCCCTATTTATAGGTGAATATGGGGCTGGTTTAGGCCTTTTAGTCTCCAAAATCAAGATGGAAAAACTTAGAGGGATAAGGTTTGCAATGTACTTTTTATCCCTACTAGTTTTGCATCCGCCTCTCCCCTCTGACAGACAACACATGGTGTGAACAAAAGTCAAAAACAAAATATGTCTCCTAATGGAGATAAAATATCTGATTTGGTAAATATCTTTTGAAACGGTAACTTGTTGTACAAACTTTGTATCCTTGAGAGGGATATCGAGAACCACCTCCTCTAAAACCATTAAACTTGAGAGGAGGATTTCAGGACCCCTTTCTCTAAAAAAAAATTTACTTGAGAGGGGAATTGAACCTCCTCCTCTAATATCATTTTTATAAAAAGTTCATTTCTTGTGAGCAACCTCTTAGTTGCTCAATTCTATTATGATTGGGTGTGAACTGTGTAAGGGCTGTGTGACCCCTGGTGTCTTTCTACTAGTATTATCTTAATCTTAAAGTGCTAAGTGGTTGATCTTACTCAATAAACCTTGTTCCTAAGCCACTAAATCAAAACGCCTAGCGGATCCCAGCTCGCCTATTTGATCGCTGCTTGCTCAACTAGGCTACATGTATAATAAAGTGAGATATTAGTACTTTAATATTTTCTAGGTAACAAACCTTGGAGAGGAGGTCACTCAAGGTGGACCTCCTTGCCCTATGTCATTTATGTGGTAAGTCATTTGGGAGTAGAGTGATCATTTGTGGGTAATCCTCTTAACCCTTCTTCCCTTTGTACTTTGAAGTTATATGGGGCAGAGAGCGTTGATCGTAATGAGCCCCCTTTCCTTAACCTTTTTTCGTGGTCTCAATACCTTTGGAGGGGTTGATCATTTCTACCCTCCTCAAAGTTTCCTTTTTCTATTGCTTGAGCTTTAAGGACGAGGAGCTCCTCACGGTGGGCCTCCTTGTCTTAACTTCATTTCCTGTGATTTTGAACTTTGGGGCGAGGGTCTCCTCGTGACGGGCCTCCTCATCCTAACTCTATTTCTGTGATTATTGATCTTTTGGGATGAGGGACGAGGGACTCCTCGTGGTGGGCCTCCTCATCCTAACTCTATTTTTACGATCACTGAGCTTTAGGGACGAGAGGCTCCTTATGGTGGGCCTCTTCGTCCTAACTCTATTTCTGTGATCATTGAGCTTTGGGGATGAGGGGATCCGCGTCTTGGGCCACCTCCTCCTAACTTCATTTCTGTGATCTTTGAGGTTTGGGGATGAGGGTCACCTCATGGTGGGCCTCCTCGTCCAAACCTCATTTATGTGATCTTTGAGACTTTTGGGACGAGGGGATCCTCGTGGTGGGACTCCTCACCCAGTTAAGTTTTGTCTTTGCCAAAGCACTGTTTAACAGGGGCTGCTCGTGATGACCTTCCCTCATGATATGGGCCTTCTCTCCTATTTAATTCGACAAATGGGTGAGAAACCCTCTACAATAGTAATAGGATCACTGATTACTACACTGTCTTACAAAAATCCCAAACCAAGGTAATAATAATAATATTGACTCGACAAAATGGTAAATAATAATGAAAGAGTTAGTATAAAGGCTCAAAACTTACATCGTAGAAGATCAACAGCTAGGAACTCAAGACTGGATCAGGGGTGAGGTTGTACCTGTGTCCTATCTCTTAAAAATGTTAATATGATACATTAACGACAAGTATAAGTATTATAATAATATAACTCATTCTTGATTACAATTTAACTATTCATCTTCTTCCCATCTCTTAGTAACTTTTAGGTTAATCTCAAAACCCAATAACTCTGGATATCATATGAATTTAATCCCATACCTAACTAACCCCATGATTATGTTTTATTCATCTTAATTGAATATCATTTATACGTTTAAAATATATGTATATATAATTAGGTAACACAATATATATCCTCATAAATACTATTCATACAATATACTTTGTAACTATTCAATAGAGTGTCAATTATGGATTCTCATCGCACGATCTAGCGTAAAGCTGGTCTCTTTCTACCGAGATACCGAATATGGACTCTAGTCTCCCGGCCCAGGGTACAATTTATCTCTATTTTCCAAAATACTAAAATGATCGTCGTCGTATGGTCAATGGTAAACCCGCCTCTATCCATTGGGATACTAAAAATGGATTCTCATCGCGTGGTCTATAAGAATGTGAGTTGCCATCGTACGATCCAAGGTAAACCCATCTCCATCTAACGGGATACCAATGATGGATTTTGGTTGCATGGTCCATAAGAATTTCCCCTCTATGATGTATCATACACGTAAATATAATAAATATACCACATATAATGTAAACTATAATTATTAACATTTCAAGAACTTTATGAGTCTTGTTATCTTTCTAAATTATTTCACATATAAGTTTAAAGGTCTTAGATTAGTATTCAAAATGAAGTCTCCCAATTCAATTCAAAATTCCTTCATCACCAAATTATGAAACAAAGTTCCAATTCTACCCTGACCGTGCACACGGGCCACAATTGTAGCCGTTCAAACTCGAAAATCACATAACTCTCCAGAATTCCCTCTTTCTTCAACCTCTAGCCCCTGTTACGACCCTCCTGTCTAAAACCACCATTAATGACATAAATCAAGTTTGTAATACCTCCTATATACCCTAAATTATCCTATAAACCTCCCCAAACCAAATTCTACATTATCCTTACAAGTCTACTAGATTTATATAAGGATTTAAAAGTACTTTTAAGAATTAGAACTGAGCCAACACATTCATATAAGTGATAAGACAAATAAAAAAATATTCAAACACACGGCAAGTAAGGAAAAATCCTTTTTCAGGGCAAAACCTTTATTTCTTCACTTTAAAAACTTTACAAGACAGTTGACTTACAATTCTATTCGATATGACCCACAAGTAAAATGCGCAGTCTTCACAAAATATCTAAAGAATTCTCCTCAATCCTGAGCAGTTCACAGGTGGAGGTCAACCCTCAGTATCCACCGATAAGCTTTTAGCCTTAAATCATCAGTCGTGATCCTGTCGAGTTCACAAGTCAACCATAGACAAGATCTCTCCACAACGAGTATATCTCAACAAGGTTCAAAACCGATTCAAAAAAATATATTTGGGGATGTGTTTGTGAATAAAAAATGTTTTATAAACCAAAAGGGGTGAAAACCTTTGCAACAAACTTGCAGAAATCGGTTTGGTGAAAGTCCCATGGAATTTAGAAACGAAACAAATATTTATAGCTCGTGCAAAAAATTTGAGGCGGTAGTTCATTTGAACGAAGATGAGGCTCGTTCGAATGAGAAAGGCAGTTCGTTTGAGTGAAAATAGAGTTCGTTCGAATGAAAAGCCCATCGTATTTGAACCAGTTTCAAAATAACTTCACATGATGCAAAACAGTATACCCTCGTTAGATGCTCGTTAGAAGTAAAAATCAAATGATGCTTCGAATGACTTTGACGTCTCGTTCGAACAAGAATGTCATCTTGTTTCAGTGAGGTCGGTGAACTTTGAATTTTTTTAATAAAAAATTCCTCGATTTTTAAACCTAAAAAATCCTTATTCATTTTTAATAAAACTAAAGCATCCCAAATAACTCTTATGAATATTTTAAACAAAAGTTGATTTATACCTTTGAGGGATGTCGGGAAGTCTTCAATTTTGGAGTCGGTTTGTCGTGAAAGTACGTGATGGTTTGTATTGGGATATGCCAAACTAGCCTATGTGGCATATCAAACAAATAATAACACCTAAGATAGACTATTTGTCCTTATAAATCTCCTCCTTTGGCTATTTCGGTAGAAAACTATACAAATCTAACATAAATTTGAATTATATAAACAAATCCTTATAATTGATAAAATATCCAAATAAGATTCTTTATCTTCATTCTCTTCTTGTACTTCCCTTTGGTTCTTTGACTTCATCCAGTGTGTCTTGATTTCCGCATAATATACCTACACACATGACCCAAAAAATACCACGTGATGCATCGAGTTTGGAAAATATAAAACAAAACCCATAATACAATGCAATATCCCCCATAAATCAAACTCATCATCAAATCAACAAGTTTCCCCCTTAATTTCTTCTCCCTTTTTTACGAAATAGACAAAGGGGTAAACATTATCATAAATTTCAAAGCCTCACGTATAAATAAGATATTATCACAAAAGATATAAATAACTCATATGCAATGATAACCTTATAGGCTCAACAAACTATTTTTGAAAATTTTCAAAATTTTTAAGTATAAAATTTTACAAATAAAGCACACCATGGAGAAACACAAAAATACTCGAATCATGGAAGCAAAATATAGGGGTGTGAACATATTTTATAGGTTAATAAACATAGATATACATAACACATGTCAAGAAGGATTGAGATACTACTAATGAATGATCTCAAAATCTTCCTTAGGTGTAAACGGTGTGAACTCATGTGAAATTGACTCAACCTAATCAACAAATCAAGATCATAACTGATTTTCATACCCATATCGCCCAAAACTATTTAAATTTTTTTGGACATTTTTATAGTATGTGCAAACCCATTGATCTTCGACTAAACTCCCTTAAAATCTCACATATAGAAATTATTATTTGAAATCTTCTGAATAAATTAATGCTCATATGTAGCGAAGCATCAATGTTCTAAATTTTGGCCTAGAACTTATGTTTTATGTGCCTTTAATCTTTTTAGGCTCTTTTCATTGCAAATGGTGGATTTTCACACAAAGACTTTGTCTATCACATTGCGTTTCCATTCCATAATATATAACAATTTTAAAGAAAGATTTTTTTTTAAATCCGGGTAATGGTTCTTGCATGCACAACTTTTTAACATCTTGATTTTTACATTTAGATCGTCTTTAAGGTAAAACTAAGATCTCAATTCTTTGATCGACATGCGATAGGAAAGTTCAATATTCAAATAAGTTCGTGCTCGTGTGCAAAAAATTAGACAAGGATTCAAACATATAGCAAGTTGTCATCAAATCATTTCTTAATGCCTCCACACATTATAAAGCACATATACAGATGTCACATCTCAAAACACTACAAAATAGTCAAGTAGATATGGTATGAATGGGTGACTTGAATGTTCATCCACATACAGTGTAAAAAAAATTACAAAACTCTTTTTTAATTTTTCAAAAATTTATCAAAATAAAATCTTTTTGCTTTTTCACTTTTCCTTCAAAAGAACCCAGAAATCGTTTTCAATTTTTTTTTCAAAACTTTTCAAGAAAAACAAAAATCTTTTTGGATTTTTTAAAAAAATATATCAAAATGACAAATATAAATATAATGGTAGTACACACTAGAAATAAGGATATACAATATGAACATGAAAAACACCATATTCTAGTAAAAAGTCTTAACCTCAATCAATAGTACCAAACGAAATCTCAAAAGGAGATGATATCCTACAAAATTCCTCCATCAAATTCTGTTAAGTTTTGACTGAATACTCAACTTTCTCTTTAAAACTCCCAAACTCTTTCATATGAAGTGATGGAGCATGCAGAGTAATATGTGTGGGAGTGCATGTGGGAAGTCATGTAGGAACAAACTAGGGAACATACCTATGAGACAATCACTCTAGCTTAAAACAAAACTCTCTAAGGTGACCTCTTTGTTCGCATTGGGAACAAACATATACGGGCTTGGGTCCACCTCTCTCAAAACGACTAGGATGAGCTCTCCTAGATGGGTTAGGGCGAGGGCCATAAGAATCTATTACAAACTCGGGAATTATCTGGGGTTCGGCATGGAAATTGGATGCACCGTTATAGCCTATTCCTTGCCTCTCAACATTACCTAAAGGGTGATCGAGGAGCATCTCCTTTATTTTAACCTTGACCTCCCTAGAAGATTCGAGATTTCTCTAGAGTTTGAATACACGGGCCTTAAGTTTCTCACAAGTCTCCATTGAAGATTGAAGATCTCTTGTAAGACTGGTCACAGTGCTAGTCAAATCAGTCTTTTCGTGGCCTAAAATAATCAATTTCTCACATAAGGAAACCTTCACCTTCTCGAGTTGACTCACTAATGCCTCACACTCTCTAAAAAATTTCACCTATTTCTCGAAATTTAACACCCTAAGAGACAAATGCTTATTAATCTTTTTTTTCTTTAAAGTCTTTGTGTAAATATCACTAAACGCCTTTTAGAGATCACCTTCTCCCTTGCTCAAAATCTCATCCTCATTCTCATTATCTCCCGAGTGAATCGATACATCATTGAGGCGTTCACATTTAGATATGTCTTCATCGGTGTGGGAAAAACTAGAAGTGCTAACGTGACTATCCATGAACGCAACACACGATTCACGTGGTGATTCTCCCCACGAATCAACCGACTCAACATACTATCTCTAAGAGTGGCTTTATATGCAACTTTTTTTCCCTTTCTCTTAATCCTAGTGGGACACTCATGTGCCTTATGCCCTTTACCCTAACATTCAAAACATCTAATCTCTTCCGCTTTCTCTCCCCCTCTCTAATTTTTATTTTTTTGTCAAAAATATTTTCTTTAGAAAATTTGAGATACTTTTTGAAATTCTTCACAAAGAGGGACAAGTCATCAAAATTAAAATCAACCTTAGATCCGTATTCACAAAGTTTCTCTTTCTTCTTTTTCTTAGTTTGAGTCTTTAAAGCAATCCCTACTTCCTTAGGTTTAACAGTTTTAGGGATCATATCAATCTCATATGTTTGAAGATCTCCTATTAGTCCTTCTAACCTATAAGTGTTTAGGATCCCTGATGAATTAATAGTTGTGACCTTAGGAATAAAGAGGGCAGGGAACAACCTCAAAATTTTCTTAGCAAC
The DNA here is from genome assembly GCA_949130495.1 of Sambucus nigra. Taxonomy (NCBI): domain Eukaryota; kingdom Viridiplantae; phylum Streptophyta; class Magnoliopsida; order Dipsacales; family Adoxaceae; genus Sambucus; species Sambucus nigra. Next base: position 501,513,252 of record OX422212.1, read on the forward strand.
TCTCGTCTCACGAATTTTCTCACCCAAATTAAAACTAAAAATAACTATGTTCAAAAAATGCACATAAAACTCATCGAAAGACTCAGACTCTAGCATGGTAATGTTCTCAAATTGGGTGGTAAAATTTTGAAGCTTTGACATTTTTACATCGTTGGTACCCTTGTGAGTACGCTGGATGGTATCACATGCTTCCTTAGATGTGGTCCACATCATGATGCAGCGTAACACGTCAGGGCTGATGACTCTAGATATAGCACTCAAATCGTTAGAGTTAAATTTGCTCCACTTAAACTAATCATCAGTCCATAAAGAGACAGGTTTAGGGCCGAAGACATTATCAACGGTGAAAGTTGGTGGTGTCCAACCTCTTTCACAAACTAACCACACACATTCATCAATGGATTTAAGGGCTGACCTCATCTTAGATTTCCAATAGGCATAATTGGTACCATCAAAGGAGGTCATTAGATTATATAAATTATCCATTATAACCGACCTTTTTCAAGATAAATAATTTTTAAAAAAATTGATATCAAAGAAAAAAATTTGCAAAAAAAGATCACATGATATTTTTGTGTAATTGGCTCTGATACTAATTTGAGAGAATTGGTATCTATAAAAACTCTATGAAAAATCAGGATCACACGATAGATTAATGTAACCTACTCTGATACTAATTTAAGAGTGCACTATCGCGATCATAATGGAATGATTTATATAATAAAATGGCAAAACACAAATTCAATTTTATCTTATTGTCGTAAAACATTCATCTAAGTGATAATACATATAAATAAATATTCAAAGACATAATAACTGAGGAAAAATCCCTTTTCAGGGCAAAACCTTTATTTCTACACTTCAGAAAATTTACAATACAATCAAATTATAATGGTACTTGATATAACCCATGAGTACAATGCAAAGTCTTCGCATAATTTTTAAAGAACACTCCTTAATCCTGATCAGTCCAGAGGTGACAGTTCACCCTCGGTATCCACCGATCAGCTTTCAACCCTCCGTCTTCAGTCGTGATGCTTTTGGGTTCACAAGTCAGCCATAGAGATGATCAATCCATAATGAGTATATCTCAACAAGGTTCTAAATTGATTCATAAAAATATATTTGGGGATGTGTTTGTGAATCAAAAGTGTTTTATAAACCAAAACGGATGAAAACCTTTTCAACATATGTGCAGAAATCAATTTGGCAAAAGTCCTACGACATTTGGAAACGAAACATATATTTATAGCTCATGGAAAAAATTTGAGGTGGTGGTTTATTCGATTGAAAATGAGACTTGTTCGAATGACAAGGCCATTTCATTTGAACTAGCTTCAAACGACCATCAAATGATGCAAAATAGTATACACTCGTTAATTGCTCGTTAGAACTAAATATCAAACAATGCTTTGAACGACTTTGACATCTAGTTCGAACGAGAATTCCATTTCATTTTTAATAAAAAAATACCTCAATGTTTAAACTTAAAAATCCTGTTTCACTTTTAATATAAATAAAAATCCCAAATAACTCTTATGAATAATTTTAAATATAGGTTGATTTATACCTTTGCGACATGTCGAGAAATCTTTAATCTTGGAGTCGATTTGTCATGACGGTGAGTGACGGTATGTATCGGGATATGCCAAACTAGCCTACGTGGTAAATAAAACAAATAACAAAGCCTAAAATAGACTATTTGCCGTTATAAGAATCCTAGTTTTGAATTTCATTCTAAAGTCCCAATTTTCAAATTCAAGGGGCTTTTTCCCAATTCATCAAGTATACATAATTCTAACCTCAATTTTGTTATATATAACCCAAATTCATGAAAAATGGAATGACGTTCTATTTATGGATAAAAAACAAATTTTACAAATCAAATTAACTCCCAAAAATTTATCATTTAATTATCTAAATCAAGTATATCTAAGTTTAGATTTACAATCCAATGTATAAATATATTCTAACACCAAAGCAATTATATTAACATACAAAATAAACTTGCATCTAAGTTCAGGTAGGTGGAATTCCAATTGAGAAGTCCATATTCCCCTCTTCTCCAATGCCTAATTGCCTTCTTTTCATCATCTCCAAGTAGTTTGTTTCTTCTCTATCTTGGGTTTCCTTTCTCAAGTGTTTGAATGATTTATAATTACCCTAATCTCCCTTTTTATATTCTTAACCATGAAACTTAGGCTAACTCCCATGTGGACCTTGACCCATTAAGCCCAAAATCATTTCTAAATGATCCAACGTCTAGCCCAATCCATATCTAGCCTATGGGGCATAAAACCCATTATATAAGTACTAATCCAACATTCTAAATGTCCCAAATATCAACCCTAAGTATCAAACCAACTTCTTAGTATTCTAATTTGTATGAGTCCCAAACATCATTATTAAATTATTTATTTATTAAATAATTATTAATTTATTCCCCTGTATTAAGTCATATTTGAATTTTGAACAAACTACACATAACACTATACATATGGAATTATGAATAGTGACATCACATGTCACTACAGCCACATACAATCGTAAATAATAAAATTCATTATTTAATTAATGCATTAAAATTACGGGGTATTACAAAAAGTAAAATGAAGACTTGAAAGTGACCCTCTGTGAGCTCGAGATACTCAAACAAGTTCTCATAGAATCTGTCAAAAAATTTATAGTGAGATGGAGAGAGACAGCCGTAACCATGACCAATTGTTAATTAGAGTAAGATCAAGTCAGTACTGCGAAGAAGAACTTCCTATCATATATCAGAAGCACCATAGGTAGTCAATACTATCCTCATTTCAAATCCCTTAGAGTAGATGGAGTAGAGATCAAATAAAATGTCACTAGTCAGAATGTGAAGACAAAATCGGAAGTAAAGAAATTATCTATTTGGTTCACTCCTAGAAAAATTAACAAGACAGTTGCTGCCTTTAATAAAATTTCCTCCCACCCAATCACCTCCTAGGACCTAGAATCCTACCCCATTAATATCATAAGAGATAACACCGAGATCCACACTGCCCTCTCCAAGGTATATCAAGACCTTCTCTCCCTCGATCTTATTAAGCCATTAGACACTCGTCCATTGTACGCTCCTTTTCCCAAATATTTCATGCATGAAGCCCACTAAAATTTTCACTAAACTAGGGGGCATACCATTGATAACTACCATAATCTCAAAAATGTTATACAACGGCTCATATATAAAGGCATCGTTTCCCCTCCCGTGGTCCCGATGCCACATACTACTTAAAATTCTCTACTTATGCACAAAGCTGGGGTCAATGCCATACACATCGATAAAGACTCTATTTTCAACACCTCAACCAAAATAAAATCCATAATCTTACATACAACTTTAATTCCCATCCAAACATGCCTAACTTATCTACTTCACCCTGAAATTATTTATGATTAGGCCCTCTAAATGATGATAAGATCTTGCATAACTATTCGAACGAAATTAAAAACACAGAGCATGGGTTTGTCAACTATCCTCGAACAGTTGAAGGAATTAGGGATAAAAGTTTTACTAAGATTGCCCTTGAAAAGGAAGAATTCAAAAGAATAAGGGATATCTATATGGAATCCATAAGTGGCCCCATCAGTCTCATGAATGGTCTGTGTCAAGAGTCTATTATGGATAGAATTATCCAAGTTCTGACAAGGAAAAGCCTCAAGAAATGAAGAATTTGTGAATCACCAGATCTTCTCTTCACGATGAAACTCAAAGGATACTTGGTCCATCCCCAAAACACTTCTATTTGGCATGGAAATATTTATATTTTGAAGCACCTGAAGTCTTTTAATGCATAAACATTTTTAAGAACAACCGAATAGGTACCACGGGATGGGGTGATGACTCTGACAATCGAAACAGTTCAAGAAATGAGCATGTCTATAAAGATGTCAATCTTTCTACCCTTTTTCATGGGGTAATATATTTTGAAGAACTTCTATAAGAAATAAAAGAAGTACTAGGTCTCCCTAAAGTGGAAGAAGAAACTAGGTTTCTATTTTACTCCTTATCAATCAATCACTTAACTTGGTCGGGCCGATGCTACAAAATCCAATCTTCTTGCAAACGGTGTGCCCACAGACAAAGGGAAAAGGATTGTTGAAAATCCATTTATGCTTGAAATGACTATAGAGGAGAGTAAAATCCTTGAGAAATTGAAAAAGACCCAAGAAAACATCACCTAATGGGTATTATTCATGCCCTCCTAGCTTCAAAGAAATTCCCTCAACAAACTGCCCCCACAAGCTACAGTTCCTCTCTTTATCTTCTGTTGAGGCTATCCACATAATCATAACCCTAAAAACCACGGTACTCATCTCCTCCGCTGATGAAGAAATCCTTAAATTTTTCAAATCATAATTATGCCCTCATCATCTTAATTGATGTCCTGCAGAAAATGGTGCCATTGGTACTTGGTGATAATGGGTTTTACTTGAATGTTTATCCACTTTGAACGCTCCAATGTCTAGGGCTACAAGTCAGTGATCTCAGTCCTACATTAACCATTGTACCCACCTATAAAAACAATAGCTGAGAGGTTATGGGAACAATTATTCTCACTCTATAGGCTGGTCATATTTGTCCTCGAGTGTATTTCCAAGTGATCAATATCCTAGACTGTTTCAACTTACTCATTGGTCTCCCATTTTTCCACCGTGACATAGGGGTTAGTTCTTCTTTCGAACAAAATCTCAAGATATTTTTAGACAATAAAATAATCCCAATCATTGGGGATGATAACAACTAATTGGTATTGGGACCAGTGATCCAATGTTGGAGATCTAGCTGTGATACCCTATAAAATTTATTTATAAGTTAATAAAATCTAAAATAAATTAGAAAGTAGTCAATAAAATTAAGTACCATTCTAGGCATGGCTGACAATAAGAAAATTCATGAAGTAAAATAAATGAATAAGGTAAGTCGAAGCCCAAACACGTCTAATACCAATACTGATAGTACTAAAGTCTAACACTTAAAAGTAGAACTATCTTAACATAATCCCAACATCTCAAAGAAAAAACTACTACATAAATTTGACTCAATGATGTGTAAATAGCAGTAAAGAGAGTGGATACACAAACCCGGCAACTACATCATATGATAAAAAGTAAATGATGAAATGCAAATTAAAAGATCAGGGTTGAGGCAGGAACGACAACCTAGATCTTGAAAAGTAAAGTCAACAACAATGTTAACAACAAGTATAAATAGAATAAGATTATAACTTAATTTGGGATACAATATAAGTATGAATATTACTCTCATTTTTTAGTTGTTTTTAAGTTTATCCCAACCCAAACAACCCTAAATATCACATGAGTCTAAACCCCAAACCCGATCAACTGTGAGGGGTCAATCGATCGACTATCCCATACATATTTTCCTTCCTTATTACGGGATTTGAACCTCGGAACCTCCATTAAGATACCCAAAGCTCCTCAAAACATAATAAAACTCAAACTCCTTTGTGTATAGGTTATATAAAATCAATTCAAGCCTGTATATAACAATTTTATACAATTCTAACATGATTAAATGACTAATTACAAATCTAAGTTAAGAACCCTAGTTTTATGTAATTAACCTAATTTTATTCAATTTCACATCGACTTGAACAATTATCACAGGGATTTTGATGGCTAAGAAATATATGATCAATTTCGAACCATTCTTATAAAGATTCCAATTTGGTTTCATGAAGAAATCCTCAAATTTAAGATTATGTAATTAACCTAGTTTTTTATCTTAATTAAGTAAATTACAATTTCAACAATTTAAACCTACACGGTTTAGATTTTAATGAATAGGATTATTATAACATAAAAGAAATTAAAATCTAACTCTCCTTAATCAACTTCTGAAGGAACTTTTGCAAGAACCTCCCAATTCTTCTCTTCCTATTAAAGTTCTTGCTCTCTATCCTTTGGGATCCTCTCTAATTGTAAAACGTGACTTCAGAAAACCCTAATGTCTCCTTTAAACCTTTAATCCACGAAATTAGGCTTAATCCATAAATGGTCCTCATCTAATTGAGCCCAAAAACATCACTAATAGGTCTAAAACACTACTCATATCTTATACAAACCCAATGAGATTAAACTCATACTTTTAGACTAAAACGGACATTACACGCATACCAAAACCAATCCAAAACATGCCATAAAATAAATTACTAATTTAGCTAAAACAAATTAATAATTTAATTTACAAGAATCCAAAGTAAAATATTTACTTATTTACTAATTTAGTGCCATGCGGCATTATAGGGAACTGCTTCACAATCGATGGAACCCAAGACCTAGGGGATAATCCAAATAAGAAAATCCTGGATATTAAGTTCTAGACCATTCCATAGTCACCCGTAATATGCAGTCATGTTAAAATGTTAGATTACTATTTAACGTTTCTTAATTCCAATTTGAAATAGAATTTATACAACACATATAAACATTTAAAACACACATAAAGATTAAAATAGTGATATCACATGTCAGGCATGTAACTAAGATAATTTCACAATTTTAATGTAGAACAATATGGGGCATTACACTAGCATAGTACCAATGATATGCTTGTATCATGTTTCATAGTTGATCCACTCCTTCTCCCAATAGAAGATTATTTCAAAGAAAGGGTGAGCCTCGAGCCTAGCCCACATGGAAATGTTAATTTGATTCAGATCTTTAAGAAGATTCACTTCATGTTCGGAATGGACCTTTTGCTACACCATCATTCCTTTTGATCTTAAGAAAGATGGGGATACATAAAAAAGAGCAACCTCAACCATCTTGTATGATCTTATCCACAAGAAAGTCGAATTCCATGTTCATTACATGATTATCAAGTCCAAAACTTGATAATATCACATTCCTTCCTTGAGGAAATCCGATAAACGAATGAGAAAAATACCAAATGAGCCGCAACCCTCAAAAGTGCATCTTCCCTATCACTAAAAGGAAACTCCTAGGATTCATGGTCAGCGAGATGGGAATTGAAACAGACCTTGCCAAACTCAAAGAAATCCTCGAAATTCCACCTAATTGAGGGAAAACAGAGCAATCATGAAAAGATGATGGTAATTCTTATCTGTCCAACCCTCAGTATAAAAAATTTAAACTTTAACTACACTTTATGGGAGTATACTGATTATTTTGAGTATCAAATTTGTAGAGAATGTTGCTAAAATTCAATTGATTTATTACCTCATAAATAAAAATGTAAGAGATGATATTTGTTTTAAAGGATAACAGTAGGAAAGTATTGAAACTAAATTAATTGACAAGAATTAAAGCTATAGGTTGAGAATCATTCCCCTACCATGGACTAATTAGCATAAATGGTTACATAAAAATAGAAAATTTTCATAGTTTGAAACTCATTCGGTCAATTTATCAAAAACCTAGTGTCACTCCCTAAATATTTATAAAATCCTAAATTTAAGTTTGTTATCAACAATATGGTTAAAATTACACACAAATATTTCAAACATGAAAGATATATGGTATCATCCATTAAGGTTCAAAGGTGAAATTCCAACACACAATCAACCCATTAAAACCTCCCAAGCACCATACCATAAGAAATAAACCAATTAACCCATGGTGGGTTTAACAATATAAACCTAATTTAATTATTTGCAAAACACCACAAAGTTAACTAGAACAACTCAATGAGAGAAAACAAAACAAAAATCAACAAACTAGTTAATCGTATTGAAAAAAAATTGAGGTTCCAAAGCTTAAAAAGTAGCTAAGAAGACATTAACAATGATGGAAGAGATAGAAAAAATACATAATACCAATTTACATATCCAAACCCTAGAATAGAGAGAGTTGATCTCCCAACAAGCCTTGAGACCAAAAACAACCTAAACTCTAACTTAAAAAGAACTAAAAAATGAATGCTTATGAAAGAAGGGTGATTGCATGTATATAGTAATTCCAAAACCCCTCAAAAATATAAAAATTACATATGTGAACAGGAATTCGTTCGAGCCAGCGTTGAAAGTTTTCAAACTTGTCGCCTTGGTCCAATTGAACTCCATTTTGTATGTCAGTACGAGAATGACCATAAAATCTTTATATGGACTCGAACTGATTCATGGTCAAATGACACGCGAAGATAATTCAATTCTCTACATGTTGGTTTTTCGAAACCCTCGAAATTATTTAGTATGAAATTACCAAATTACCATTCAAGTTGAAGCACATGTCCTAACTTTTTAGAAGCGACCATAACTTCTTCGCTCGGGATCGAAATAATGCATGATTAACGTCCATGTGAAGTTAATATGTTGATCTACATGTTTTTACTTTTATAACATCCAAAATATAGAGTTTTATTCGACCAAATTACCTTTGAAGTTACATCTTGCGATGAAACTTCTCAATATGCTTATAACTTCCCAATTTGTATCCCTAATACCTATAGAAGCTCAAATATACCTAGCAAAATATATAAACATAAATAAAAAAGGTTATACAATATAGGATCTTAATTATAGAAATTAACTAACATGGAAATGATAGAATGTGTAAGAATAAAGGGTACTAAATAAAATATTCATGACTAATCACCACCGCCTCGAACTAAGAAAGAAGTACGCGGTTTCTTAGGAAAGGTCCAGTACATCAGTAGATTCATTATCCAACTAACATATATCTGCAAACCTATATCAATCTCCTTATAAAGGAATCAACTAAAGTATGGAATGAGGCGTGCTAAGAAGTCTTCAAAAAAATTAAGCGGTACCTTACCTAACCACTAGTGCTCATGCCACCGCAACCTAGTGTACCTATTCACCTGTATCCAAATAGATCCTATAAAGTATCTATTAGATAAACATGCTTTTTTAAGCTGCCTGGACCAATGGTTTCTTATCTAGATGAATTCGATATTGTCTGCATCACGCAAAAGGCCATCCCATGAAGGTCATGTAATACCCTGTGTTTTCGTGGACATTATTTATTAATTATTTAAGGAAAAATATATTTTTAAATGGATTTAATTGCTACTTGTGTGATTCAGCAATAATAAAAATGCTTAATTTATAAGGTAATTGAACTTACATGTGACATCATTTTTATGCCATGTGTTATGAATAATTAGTTTGTGATATAAATTAATTGAAGCTCTCTCTCTCTCCCTTCACCCAAAATTCCTACGACTACATGGCAGAACCCACATCCATTACGCCCCTCTGAACTGAACCAAAACCATCAAATCCTTCCAATCGTTAGAAGAATTTATTTTCTAGTGTTGTGAAAAGATCATCATCTTCCATTGAAATTGGAATCAAACCTATTTCCAAGTTTCATGGAGAACCTGCAATATTGTTAACCTAAGAAAAAGTCACAAACCTTTTTAAACCTTTCAACCATGCTATTGTAGGGAAGTTCTCACATGGTAAGCATTTTATGGAGTTCATTAGCAAAACCTTTGAATCATTTGGCTTAAAAGTTGACTACTAGATATGTTAGTTAGATAGAAACACATCCTAATAGAAATTAACTCTGATGAAGACTTTATTATGTAATGGATGAAGAATTAGTGGTATGTGGGAAAAAGTCCAATGAGAACTTTTAAGTGGTCTCCTAGATTTAGGATTGATTAAGAAAGTTCAGTTGTCCCTATTTGGATAAGCCTATCAGGGCTACCTTGCACCTATTTGCAAAAGATGTCCTATTTTCTATTGCTCAAGCTATTGGGGCTCATCTCAAGGTAAATAATGGCACAAAAAAATCTAATAAGACCAAGTGTAACTCATATCTATGTGAAACTAGACCTAATGAATGATAAGCCAAATAGACTTTGGATTGGTTGTGGTGATTTTGGATTCTATCAGCCAATCATTTAGTAATCTTTATGTCACTATTAAACCAAGTGTTAAAAAATAGGACCCAAGGATTCTCAATGCCTAATATTCCCTAACCACGCCATTGTCAAAGTACATGAAAGAACCAAAAATACTAGTAAGGCTGGAACCTCTCAAGTGATGCCCCCCATGCCAATCTATAAGAAGAAGATCGAAGACTCAGATAAATCAACCCTTAAATGTTTTGAAATTAAGAAGACAAATATAGAAGATCCCCAAAGAGAAGCTCATAAAGAAGAGAACATTTTGTTAGAAGAAACTCATAGCCCTCACCACAATGACCTAGACTAATTTTTTTATTGACTAAGAGACACACAAATGAACTTGTAACTTACAAAGTTTATCAGAAGGAAAAAAGGAGATCAAGATAAGAAAGGAAAAGAGTAGCATCAAAGGAGGAACAATAGATGGAAATAAATCAGATTTAAAAGCTTCTTATAAGGAGGTGCAAGTAGGATATAAGGGCTACAATTCATACTTAAAAGAGGGGGAACTCCAACAAGTGCCCATCATAGAGGATATTCTAAGCTTCTCATCTAGACCTAAAGAGAAAATGGAGGCAATAAAGAAGATAAATAACATTCAAAGCTTCAAACATCTTAAGAAACTCAAATTTTTGGACAAATCTTAAAACTAACATCATCTTCCTCTACTGTAGTGCTGGTTAAATAGACTCCTCTAAGTCAAGTGTAGAGGAACACAAGATCATCTATAAAAGCTTTCACCAAACCTGCCTTCAAACCTTCTAAATGACTAGTTCAATAATTTGGAATGCCATAGGAGTTAGGAATAAGCTAAGTAAAAATATACTAAAGTATCTTTGTAAGTCTAATACTCTATCTTTTTATTTCTATTTTAGATCTTATGATAAGTAGTAATAAAATTGAGAATATTTAAAGGATTCTTTAAAAATAGGGGTATATGGAAAACTCTTATAACAAGATGTGGTGCTTTTGGAGACATGGCATCAATTTTTATATCATTAGTGATGATAATCATAATTTTCTTCTAAAATTTGATCATCTAATGGCTCCCATTGAGATAGGGATTAATGTTGTGTATGCAAAATGTAGTAGGGAGGAAAGAAAACATTTATGGAGTAATATTCTTCAACAATCCATAACTTATGTGGATATGCCCCTTCTTATAGTGGGGGATTTTAATATTGCGTGTGATAGCTCTGAAAAATTTGGTGGTATTGACATTGACTTAAGTGCAACCTCAAATTTTATTGACTATATAAACTCATGTTCTCTGAAAGATCTTAGATATGTTGACATTATTTGAGAAGATTAAATAGGGGGCTTATCAATCAAAAATGGTTTGAAGAATTCCCTTTAACCAATTTAAACCACCTTAAAAGAAGATGCTCAGATCATTCTCCTTTTTGAATTCCCATCCAATCCCAATCCAATACCCATACCAAACCTTTCAAAGACAAGAATATGTGGTGCTCTCATTCTTAATTTCTCCAAATTGTTCAAAATTCTTGGTCTATACATATCACAAGAAGAAAATTAAATGCTTTTTCTTTTAAAATGAAAATACTTAAATCTTCCTTCAGGAGACAGGTCAATGAAGTCTTTAAAGACATCTTTCAAAACATTAAAGACATAGAAGATCAAATTTTGAAAGTTAAATATTAATTAGAATCCTCCCCAACTACTGTTAATAGATAGAATTGCCCTAAGTTAAAAGTATATTTGAATTGTGCTTGTACGGACAAATTTCCAAATAGTGTCAATTTGTATGTTTTGGCATTGATCGGGATAAAATCCACTTTGAGTCATATAATAGTCTTTTAGTGCTACGATTACATTAAGCCTATGTCGTTGCGATGAAGACCTAGCGGCTAAGCTTCAAAGATAGATCATGTCCCATTTTAGGTGCACGTTTTAAATCTTCACAAGGGTTTTCGAGATTCTCTCAGGGATGAATGCATAATGGTTTATGGTTCTCAAAATTTATGATAAGGATGTTATCTTTTGTTTAAAATTGTTTTTCAAATGATTTTTATAAATCTTTTATATGTTAAATCGAGTTTAGAGTCATATGAACAAAGGATTATATTTTATTTGTTCAAACGAATTTAAATCTCGTTCAAATGAGTTTGTACTCTTATTCAAATGAAACTTGCTTTTCGTTCAAATGAGATACTTATTTCATTTGAACAAAAGTTGTTTCTTGTTCGAATGATGCGTCGCTTTAAAAAATGTGTTTTATTATTTAAGGCGTCTTGGGCTCAGAAAAATGTATGCAGAACAGAAAAGAAAGATATATGTTTTCTACAATTGTTTAGAAAGGTTTGTAAAAGCTAAAACATAAACATCATTCTGATTTCTTTAAAAGAACTGAGTTTACATAATCCTTATGACATAGAGATCTTGGTTTGCACCACTAGTTTGATTCTTCCATCATTAGGAAAACTGTTTTCATGTGATGAACTCCGTCCATACTGATTTTAGTGAAAAAATGGTGGACTCTGTGTTCTTAATTGTAGATGGCTACTGAAGTTGTATCGATCGATACCGAGGCATATGTAGACTTGTGTGTTGTGGACCTGATGTATGTGGACTCCTACGTTTCACTATGGAGGAGTGGTAGAAGAGAAAAAGAGGTATCAAGGCTTGTGGAGTCGAGTCTTGTGTAAGACTAAATTCTCTCTTTGTAATTTCAATATCATAGTGATTGTCTGGCCTAGGCCGTCCAAGGTTTTTTCCCTTAGTGGTTTCCTCATACATCGACGTTGTGAACATACTTCACTTTATCTGCTTAATCTCACTAGATGCCTATTTAGGATTAAGAAAAGAAAATTGGGTTAATTAAATTGGTTCACATATTTAGTGAATAATAAAATTGAGAGAATTTTAAAAGAGATTGGCATTGCCTAAAGCACATACACATAAGGGCCTCCTAAAATTGGTATCATATCTTGAATACTAGGTTGTCGTGTGAGTGATCTCGTATGTCTTGATGTATAAATTTTGAAGGGTTTGATGGTTTTAGAGGCACCTATGTTTGATGGGTCAAACTATTCTTACTGGAAAATGCGTATGGAGTGTGCACTTAAGTCTATAGATCAGCGTATTTGGTTAGCTATTGAAAAGGGGTGGTCTCCACCAGTCACGTAAGAGGGAGAGGTCATTAGTTTAAAACTTCATGGAGTGATGCCGAGCATACGTTATTGCTATATAATCCTAAAGTTTTACATGATCTGTTTTCTTTAGTCACCCCAAAGGAATTCCACCATATTATGATGTATGAAATGTCAAAAAAGGCTTGGGATATGCTCTAACTCACCCATGAAGGAACCAATGTTGTTAAGGCTTCTAAACTCTAAAACCTCCCCACCCAGTTTGAGACGATTAAGATATTAGAGAGTGAGACCTTTGATGAGTTCTAAGATAGACTGTACGATATAGTTAACTCATCATGTAACTTGGGAGAGAAGACACATGACAACCGAGTCATAAAGAAGATCTAAGGTCGTTGCTTGATAGATTTTATCTAAAGGTGATCGTTTTAAACTCTTTGAGTATCCTTGACTCAACAAAACTAGAAGATCTTGTAGGTGACCTACAACCTTTTGAGATTGACATGTTTACCTCCAACTAAGTTTCGGAAAAAGGGAATTTCTTTGAAAGCCCTAATGGAGGAAACTAAAGTTTTGAACGATGAGTCTCAAACTTAATTCAAAGATGTGTTCGTGTTGGCAAAGAAGTTCAAGAAATTTCTCAAATTCCAAATGTAATTGAGAGATGCAAAAAAATTTGAGAAAAATAAGAACAACAAGGCCGATTACTTCCCTAAGAATCAGAGTGAGAATGTTAAGAGGTGTGAGTCAAATAGGTGTTTTGGTAGTGAGGGTTTTGGCCATGGGGTAGCTGAGTGCCCCACTATACTTAAGAAGGAGGGCAAAAAATTGATAATATTTAAAGCCACCCTTAGTGATAGCGATATGGAAGAGGGAGAAGAATCCCCCATTGAGAGCAACTACACCGCGTTCATGTTCTATCATGTGAATGATGATAATAAATCTTCTCATGAAGATACTCATGTGAATGACACTTCTGAGGCGATAGTGAGTAAACCCCAAGTGAGTGAGGGTGAAACGAGTGAGGATGAGGAGATAGAGTATAGTGAGTTGTAAGTTTCCTTCTGTGAGTTTTATGGAGAACTATGAAGGTGAATAAGGCTAACTTGAAGTTTCAAGCTAGATTGAAAGAACATACCTAGAAATAAATGATGCATTGATTGAGATCTTAGGGCATGTGAGAAGACTCTTCAATAGAAGCTGGAGTATATTGAGAGTGAGAAAGGTAGTTTTCGTGGTTTGATGGACGCTATGAAGAAGGATCTTATAGTGTTTGAGGAATCTAGGTATTTATTTGAGTCTAGGATAGGAGATATTGAGAAGAGATTGGGAGATTCGCGTAGAGTTAAATTTGATTTGGAGTCTAGGTCAAAAAAGTTAGATAAGATGTTAGGCACCGTCCAAATCAAAGATGATAGGTGTGGAATTGGCGTCGATGATCGTATATCTCCCATTCTCGAATCCAACCCCACACGTGTGAGAGAGCTGACTAGGAACATTAGGAGAGGTTTACATTTAAGTAACATTCCCGATCGTATTTACACTTGTACTCATTGCGGTAGGAAGGGTTACCTTAGACATTTTTGCTACGACCTTAAGAATGCGCCTAGGAAGTTTAATAATAAAGTCCTTTTGGTTCCCCAAACCCCCATGTGTCATTATACACCTACATGGGTTAGGAAATCAAACTTAGAGGCTTTAGTAATTAGACTTCATATCTCTCATTTTCTTGCATGTGATTCTTCCCATGATAGATCTTACGGATGATCATGTTAGTTATTTTCATCATACGCTAGTCTTTACTTCTTGATATATATTTTCTAGTGTTACGGCATGTGTATCATTTGTATTTTATTTTCCCTTATTGTATTGTATTAAAAAAAATACAAAAACAATTTTGATTTCATACATGTTTTTTTGAAAAATACAAAAAGGTTTTGTTTTTGATATATTTCTTTGAAAATACAAAAATAATTTCTTTTGGGTCAAAATATTTAAAAAAACACAAAACGATTTTTGTTTATTTTGTGTCTTAAGTTTTACACTTATGGTATGGCATATTGGTATGCTTGTACCCCTTTCACTTCGCAATTTCCATGTGGCTAGGACATTTGGTCATGATTTTAGGTACCTAGATTGATCTTAACCATGTGTTTCATGGAGTTGTTTCGAACTTGACTTGCGTTACGGATTAGAATATGTATATGCTATTGCACACACATGCATGAGCTTATATTGAACATTTGACTTCTCATGTACATTTGAGTTTGGCGAGACGTTCTCCTCTTACTCTTGTCATTTATGTGCAGATAAGACTTAGGGGGAGTTGTGCATATAAGAACCGTTGTCGGTGAGGATATTTATTATTTATTGAAAAAATATATATGCACGAAAAAGAGCTACGAGACACAGGTTAACTCGTTGTGAAAACCACCATTTTAAAGAGCCCAAAAAAATTATGGCATTAAAAATGCATATTTTACCAAAAAAGGGCCATTAGGATGTCTCTTAAAAGAGAAAATAGAACTTCAAAAGAATATTCCATTAGAAAAAAATAATCATATATGTTTATTTTTTGAGGGAGTTTATCTGAAGATCAACGGGTTTATACAATGAGTCCAAGGTTGAAAAAGTTGTGTCATGATGCTATTGTTTGGTAGAATTGTCAAATTCCATACTTGTGTGCACGATGATTGTTTAGTTCATTAACTTCAATTTATAATTGTCACATATGGTTAAATCGTAGTTTGATGATATTAAGTGGTGAATTATGATTCATTTGTGTCAGTTCACACCCATTCATTCCATTCCATGTTTGGGCACATCGATACCAAGTTAAAGTATAGCTCGTTTTTGTCTTTGGGTCAGTATTTGACCTGTTTTTAAAGTGTCAGGTGTTTATTTCAGTGGTTCATCTTTCTGTATTGGTGTTAAATATTTTTTCTGTGTTGGAATCGAAGTTTGTTTCTATCATTAAAAAGAAAATGTATCATTTGCATGTCATTCGAAGTATGGTTCCAGTGAGTTTCGAGCGAGGGTCTACTGTTTAAGGTCTCTACAAGAGAGACCATCCATGGTTCTCGCTAGATGCCCATGATGTTAAAATGACATTATGTTTCGTTTAAACGACTTGCAAATTTTTTGAATTTTTTCTTGGTCAGTATCAGTACCTTTATGCTAGATATTATTTTATTATTCTTATATGGTACTTCTAGATTGTTTGAAGTTGACTTGGTTTATTCATGTTTCATTCTGATACTGCATTGGGATTATATTCTATTTAATCACATCGTTTGTTATAGTGATGATTTATTCATGTGATTTTTTACTAGCTATACTTTGTTATATTCTGATTTTTTATTAGCTGGTTACTCATGCTTATCTAGTTATGCTTCGCATGCTATACTCGTGCTAGATATTGTGTCTTCTATTTATTTGTCCCACTAGTTGTCTATTCTAGGCAAAAAGGGGGAGATAAAGATATGTGATGTAGGGGGATATTTGAGATTTGATCATACCACTTTATACTGAGAGCATATATTTATTTTATTTACTCCTCCATGCTTCACTGGTTTCTATTTGTTTCGTGTGTGTAGTGATTTTTCAGAGATTCCTATTTTACGACTACATCACATTCAAATAGTTTATGCTTTCGGATCATACATATTCTAGTCCGTAACCTGTATTTTTATTTTGGGGTTTATGGGATGGGGCATAGTCTATTCGGCTTGACGGCCTGACTTAGTATTTTACCGTTTTTGGTTTTGTCCCAGAATAGCCAAAGGGGGAGATTTGTAAGGACAAATTTCCAAATAGTGTCAATTTGTATGTTTTGGCATTATTCCAGACAAAATCCACTTTGAGTCATAGGATGGGCTTTATGTGCTGCGATTCCCTTAAGCTGATGACGTTGTGATGTGAAGCCAAACTTTAAAGATAGATCATGCCACATTTTAGATGTACATTTTAAGTCTTCACACGATTTTTCGAGGTTCTTTGAGGTATGAATGCATAGTGGTTTATAGTTCTTGGAATTTATTATAAGGATGTTATATTTTATTTAAAATTGGTTTTAAAATGATTTTATAAATCTTTTCTGAGTTAAATCGAGGTTAGAGTCGTATGAACAAAGGATTACATTTTATTTGTTTAAACTAATTTAAAACTCATTTAAACGAAACTTGATTTTTGTTCAAATGAAATGCTTATTTCATTCGAATGATACCTATTTCTCATTAGAATGATGCACCACCTTGAGAAATGTTTTTTATTATTTAAGGCACCTTTGTATAAAAAAAATGTGTGCAGAACAGAAAAGAAAGACATACGTTTTTTGCAATTTTTCAACTAAGGTTTTCCAAACCTAACACATAAACATCCTTTCGGTTTTAATATCCGAGTTTAAATAATCCTTATGTTGTAGAGATATTGGTTTTTCTTTCATCATTAGAATAACTATTTTCTTGCGGTGGACTCTGTGCGTGCTAATTATGGTGAAGAAATGATGGACTCTGTGTTCCTATTCGTAGACGGTTGCTAAAGTTTTATCGGTGGATACCGAGGAATACGTGGACTAGTACGTTGTGGGCCTAGCATAGGTGGGCTCATACAGTGCACTGTGGATGAGTAGTAGTGTAGACACCCCATTCTGTTAGGTCTTTAGCACCTCCCTTCATCACTACAAACCCAGGTCATACCCCGAGTACTGACCTAGAAGCCGTCGGGCACTCCCAGGCTTCGTTTGACCGAAAGTTAAAGTCTTTAGGTCGACCGAGACTGAATTAATCTTCAAAGGGCACTAAAACCCCTTTACAACGGTCCGCCCCGTGTGCAATTCTGACTTACGGTACGGACAAACGATCTGTTTTACTCCGAAAGGTCACCGAATGCTTCCAGGGCCCGATTGACCAAAGTCAACTCCCCAAACTGGATCAAACTCCTTGGAATGTCGAAGTACATATACTAACCTTTCCAACGGTTTGCCCCGTGCACGATTCTAACTTACCATACGGACGAACAATCCGTCTGCATTCGACGATTCCCCATCCAATGGACCGACGAATGCTTTCGAGTCACATTTGACCGAAAGTCAACTCCTGAACTCAAGAGCGGTCCAAAGGACTTTCTAAGGTCTCTAAATTACATTTTCAACGGTCCACCCCGTGCGCGATTCGGATCAACGGTTTGCGCTCTGCGACCGATTTTCCAAAAAGGCCTGAAAGACATTGCTAAACGGCAGGTCCCAGACCCTGCCTATCGGCAGTGTGCCTAAACACACCTGTCAATTGGCAGGAATAGGGCTATGCTGATCGACAATGCCCTGGGCCTATAAAAAGTAGGCCTTGACCTCATTACAAAAGGATCCCAGATCAGAAGTATATCACTCTCAACAAATCTAGAAAAACCTCTCTCGAAGTCAGCGCGATTTCCACATCAAAATCCCTTTCCAACCTTCACTTTTCATCATCCTTTTCATTAAACTTGGTTAATTAACCACTCTACATCATCATCCAAGTGCAAGGACTGCTCTCCAACATTTAAGATCAAGCTCAAGATCTTCAAGAAGGTCCAATTTTCTCAATTCTCTCCTTAAATTCTCATAAATGCGCATTAACTTTTTTATTACTTAGCACTTTTATTCTCTCATCTCACATATCCTAATATACTTTTTATTTAGTATTATTGCACATCTCTTATTTTCATACAAATAAAAAACCAAAAAATAAGAAAAAGAGGGTTTGCTCATTAATTCCAAATGGGAATTCTCACACTTTTCTTACACTTTTCTCACAACTAAAACATTTTTTCTACACACACACACACACACACAAATAAGAGAAGTCCCTGGTTGGATTTATGGGATAAACCCCACCCCTCGTTTTGCATGCGAACTACGTGGACTTTGATGCCTCTATAGGCTACGTAGGTGTCTCGGGGTAAAATTCGAGATTCGAGTCCTATTTTTACTCTTTCTTTCATCTCCTATTCTCTTTAAATTCAATCCTCCTAGATTACATATACATACATATAGTTGTCTTTAGTGGCGTATTATTCCACATGCGTTGTCGTTCCATCATAATGATCAACGTAAGGATAATCGCATAAATCCTATTTTCTAATATTTTTATACCTTCCTACAGATGACTCGCTTTACCTCTTCCATGGTACAAGTCGATAATTCCTATCTCCACTATATATACACATGCACACATATCACGGGGAAAATAAAGGAAAATAGCAAAAACCCATGAGAGACCGTAAGGGAAGAATGGGTGCCTAACACCTTCCCATTTCGTAGTTTAGCTTTCGAACCCTATTTGAATCATTTTGATTTCGTATACATCAGTATGTTTTTGGATGCTGTCCTTCGGGATGGCTCCCTTTCTTTTGTCTGTTTTGAGTAAAATAGACTGGGACCCTATCTCTCTACATTTTTCACCTAACCCAAATGACGCCGGCCGAAGCGCTCCCGAGAGGGACAAGCGGGACCTAGGATCCTCCCTCATGCCGCCTGCCGCGAGGATCGGGGATGACCACAGTGGAGACTCTGTGGGGATTATATGAGGGTTAAACTCTATTTACATGGGTGTTATTTTTTTTATATTTTCCCCCTATTTGCATGTTCACCTTTGTTACTCATGTGTACCCCATGCTTATGCTTATATTCACACACTTGTAGAAAATTCTCCATGTACACTTCGCACTACGTGCACCTAGGGTCACATATATCCACATGTTGCACGCATCACCCATCCATACTTGGTGTACCATTGGTACTTGTACTTTGCTCCGTGTTTGGCATAATCAAGAAATACATTCTCATAAGATACTAATAAGATAATCATGCATGATCCACACGACATCACCAAAGAGCATTGTGATTCACCAAATTTTACCCAGTAACGGGAGGGTCACTGGTCCGGCAGGGCGTAGTTAACCTAAGTGATATGACTCTCACCTTCCATTGGTCAAGTACATTCGATATATATCGAACGGTTCCCCCTCATCGTACCGCTTGACCGAAGTCATGACGGGAGGTATATCGTAGAATACTCGTTCACGTACGCCGAGTATATCAAATTCTCTCTCACACGTACCGTCCCTATGAGATATATAGTGAGGCAATTCACGTACACTCAGGTATATCAAATGTCTTGTCCACACGTACCGATTGCCCGTAAGAGCTAGACGTATATCTTGGAAGTCACGCCAAAGGGGGTAACCCTTTTCGATTCACCCAACAAAACTGCATACCCGCATATAGGTGTCAAGCCTAGGACACATATAAGATTGTCAGTTTCAACCCGAAACTCTGCCGAAATTCCAGGTCGGCCTGCCGCTTGAATTCTTGCGCATTTTTAAAGTGGGACCATGTCCGTGAGCCTGGTCACAAGTCCAGCTTGCATATATTATAAACCCAATTTTTCCAGGCTCGGGTCCCGTATGGTATTTCATTTTGCATTTAGGATAATTAATACAAGTGAAAACATAATCATTGTAATAATCATGCTGAGACTGTCTCTCCTTTCTTTCTCAAAAAATCCAAAAATATTTCTCCTCTCTTTATCAAAAAGCCAAAAATATTTTGTCTTCCAATCTCAAAAAGAAAACAGAAAAAAATGTCAAAAATATTTTCATCCTTTTTTTTTAAAATAAATCCCATTTTTGCGCCTTCTCGGGTCGATCGCGAGCCCTTGGCTTGGCTCCTTATTGGCTTCGGTCTTCAGTCAGATCACCCCGGAGTTCTGTCCATTCTCTTGTTACTTCTTTCGAGTCCGGTATCCATCCTCTTTCCATGGAGAACACAGATCAAGTCCCCATTATGCAGCCACATCTGACGGCAGTCCTAGCTCAGTTTGTGTCCAAGATTGACAACCTCCCCCAACTGAGGTCCGTGAGATGCAACGAAACCAGGTTCCTGTTCCTCAAGAGCCCGAGGCCCTATTTCCTCATGCTATGGATCCACCCGAGCCTATCTGGGTCTCCAAAGAGTATCATCACTCTCCACGTGCCCCTTCTGCTAATGGGCTGTCGCCTGCCCAGCTTTCGATGCCAAATCTTGCCCGGTATGGGGCTAACTTGCCTATGATCATTGATCCGAAGGAAGAAGAGATGAACAAAGTCAAAGAGGACCTCAAGATGCTCACCAAGAAGTTTGACCAACTCATAATCTCGGGAAATTACATGGACTACACCCACATGTCTCATTATCCTAAAGAGAGGTTACCCGAGAAGTTTAAGATGCCAAATATCAAGAAATTCGAAGGAAGTGGACCCCCGATTGTTCATCTCCATAGCTACCACTGTTCCATAACTCTACTAGGGGCTTCATAATAAGTGATGGCCCAAATGTTTCAGCAAACTTTGAAGGATAACGCCCTCTGATGGTTTTTGTCTCTCGAAGAGTCTAGAATCAATAACTGCGAGGATGTAGCCTAAGAATTCATGTCATAGTACAAATTCAATAAAGAGATTGAGGTCACTTGTCGTGATTTAGAGATGCTCAGATAGAACTCTGAGGAATCATTCAGTAACTTCATAGCTCGATGGAGGGAAAAAGCAGCAACCATGACCAATCGGCCTTCCGAGGAAGAACAAGTCAGCATAGCGAAGAAGAACTTCTTATCCCATGTCCGATCAACGATGGGAGGACAATAATATTCCCATTTCCGATCTCTCAGAGAAACATGAGTAGAAATCGAGGAAGGTCTTGCTAAAATAGATGTCGAACCGAAGAAGGTGTCCGAACAGTTCACCCCCAGGAAATATGATAAGCCTGCCAATGCTGCAGTCTCAACCATCAACAATATCTCTCAATCAACCACCTCATGGGCACCAAAAAGCTGCCCTGTCCCAGTCCGAAAGGAATACACCGAGATCCATGCTCCTCTCTCTAAAGTCTATCAAGCCCTGCTAAGACGAAACCTTATCAAACCCTTGGATCCTCGTCTATTGCCAAATTCACTCCCAAGAAACTTTAAGGCAGATGTCCATTGCGCCTTTCACCAAACAGCTGGCCATACCACTGACCAATGCTTTCACCTCCAAAACATAATCCAAGGTCTAATTGACCGGGGTACCATCGCCCCACTAGCCAATCCTAAGCTAAACACTACTCACAACCCACTCCCCAATCATGCCAATGCCATCGTTCTAGAAGTGAACCCAATATTCGATCCCTCAACTCAAATCACACCCATATACTCTCCTAAAACTCTCCAAATTTGCTTATATCTCCTCCTACCCCCTGCTAGCCTCACTGATCAGGCACTGTCAATCCTTACCAGAGCATGCATCGCCGTTCGTATTCGTTCCGAATTTGGAAGTATGGAATTATAAGAAGTCTTAAACCAACTCCTAGAGTTTGAGATGAAATTGCCCTTACAGATGATCATTGATTGCCAAAGGTTCAGTACACTGTTCTTAAAATGATCCGCCAGTCTCGACCAAAGAGAGGACTAGACTGCGTCTAGACTATCCCAGGTGATTCCTTGAATGGAAGATTCATCAAAGAGGGCAAAGACTTCCCCTTTTGCGGCTTTCCAGAACCATGGAATAACTATACAGACAAGAAGATGAAGCCCGGAATGGAGATCTTTTTCCAAGGAAACTACCCATGGGCCAAGAGTTCCCAACACCATATATAACCGTTCATTAAAGATACCGAAGAGACTGGGGAAAGTGACTCCGAAGATTCCTTCAACTTACAGACACTGGGGCTAACACTCTGCATGGTTCACTCAGGCACTACATCACTGGATTCGTCCCAACTGATTAAAGTTGCTGATACACCTCTCCTCAACTGGCATGCTGTGCCAGTTCTACCTATTAAAACCTCCCCTAATCTTAATGTTTACCCTATTTCTTCTTTTGTTATCTATCCTTCTTCAAATGTAATCGAGTCCTTCTTTGATAAGGTTCTTAATGTTGTTTTTCTTATCAATGAAATAAACAAAGATTTTGAGTATCTTGTTGTGCCTTACATTAACTGTTTGGATTCCAATCAAACTTTTGATGATGATGATTTTGCAAATGAAAAATTCTTAACTGATCAAAATAAGGTTAATAATAAACAACATAATCGCGTTTAAGTTAATGAAGAACAAACTGTTGTTATTAACCTCGGTTCTAGTAGCTAACTACGTGAGATTAGGATAGGGGCTACCCTTAACGAGCATGAGCGTGCACAACTCGAAGAATTACTAAAGAAATTTGTGGATGCCTTCGCATGGTCCTATGACGATATGCCCGGCATTGATCCTAAAATAGCTCAGCATGAGATCCCCACTCTTCCAGATTACAGTCTGGTTAAATAAAAGTTGAGAAAGCTCTTCACTGAATGGTCACTCAAGGTCAAGGAAGAGGTGGTCAAATAGTTAAACGTAGGTTTCATTCGTGTGATCGAGTATCCTATATGGCTAGCCAATATAGTGCCCATGTCAAAATTAGGAGGAAACGTTTGGATGTGTGTAGACTATCGAGACTTGAACAAAAGCTATCCAAAGGATGATTATCCGTTACCCAATATCGACATGATCGTAGACAACACATCCAGTCATGCTCTCAAGTCATTCGTCGGCGGGTTTGTCGGATACAACCAAATCAAAATACACCCAGACCACCAAGAAAAGAACGCATTCATCACCCCATGGGGAACCTTTTATTACACTATTTTTCCATTTGGTCTCAAGAACACTAGGGCTACCTACCAGAGGGCTTCCACAACCATCCTGCACGATCTGATTCACAAAGATGTTGAGGTCTATGTGGATGATATGATTATCAAATCCAAGACTAGAGAAGGTCATGTTCCCGCTCTCCGAAAGTTCTTTGAACGATTGCGATAACATCAGATGAGACTCAATCCGCATAAGTGCATCTTCTGCGTTACAAAGGGAAAACTCTTGGGATTCATGGTCAGTGAGAAAGGGATAGAGGCAGATCTTGCCAAGCTGAAAGCCATACTTGATATGCCAACTCCTCGAATAGAGAAAGAGGTCTGAGATTTCCTTGGAAAATTGTAATACATTAGCCGATTTATCATCCAGCTAACCTCCATCTACGAACCTATATTCAAACTCCTCCGAAAGGATTCAACTAAGGTTTGGAATGACGCATGCTAAGAAGCTTTTGACTGAATCAAAAAATATCTGACCCAACCCCCGGTGCTCATGCCACCACAGCCTGATCTCCCTTTGCTCCTATACCTAACCATAACCGACACTAAAGTTGGGGCTTTGCTATCCCAATACCTTGAAAATTCTCATAAAGAAAGAGCCATCTATTATGCCAGTCGCAAATTGGCCGGATACGAGGTTAACTACACTTCTTTGGAAAAGGCATGTGTTACGCTTGTCTGGGTCACCCAAAAGTTGCGGCACTACATGCTCGCCTTCCTTATCAAACTTATATCCCGAATGGACCCCATCAAATAACTACTTGAGAAACCCTCCTTGTCTAGAAGAATGGCCTAATGGTTGATGCTCCTAGCTGAGTTCGATATCATGTACGCCACACAGAAAGCCATGAAAGGAAGAGCCATCTCTGACTACCTCGTTGATTAGCCCATGGATGAGGCCCATGTCTAGATCTCCGAATTCCCAAATGAAAACATCCTCTGTGCTTCCCAGGACAATCTCCGGTGACAAATGTTCTTTGACAGCGCTGCCAACAAAAAGGGATATGACATTGGGATACTCCTGATCACCCCAGATGAATCCCACACTCCAATTTCCATCAAGCTGGATTTCCCTTGTACCAATAACATGACTGAATACGAGGCATGCAAGGTAGGCCTCAAAGTTACTCTCAAGAAAGGTATTTGATGCCTAGATGTCTACAAGGATTCTGCCATAATCATTGGTCAAGTGCTTAGAAAATGGATAGTTAAGAATGAGAAATTCCAACCCTTCCATGCCCACTTAGAAGAGCTAGCCTCCCAATTCCAAGACATAACTTTTCATTACCTATCTCTAGTAAAAATTAACCTAGCCGATGCCCTTGCTACCTTGGCCTCCATAGTCGACATGCCCAAAGGAATCATAATGACCCCCTTCCAGATTCAAAAGCAAGACAAGCCAACCCACTGTTACCACATCGAGCTCGTCACCACAGAAGATCCCGAGATAGCCAATTACTGGTACTATGATATCTGGCGCCTCCTCAAGTATGGTAGCTATACCGAGGGTTCCAATAAGAAAGATCATGTAACCCTTCGAAGACTGGATGCCCAGTACATCATCTATCATAAAACACTGCTCAAAAGGAACTTTGATGGAACCCATCTACACTGCATCGCAGGGGCTGACATTGAAAAGATAATGAAGAAGATCCACAGTGGGGAATTTGAACCCCACATGAACGGTCACATGCTTGCCAAGAAGATCATCCGACAAGGTTACTACTAGACCACCATGACCCAGGATTGCACCGCCTATGTCCGGAGATGCCTCAAATGCCAATAGTTCTCCAACCTTCAGCATCTGCCTTCACGCGAATTATACAACATGACCTTTCCTTGGCCGTTCTCCACCCAGGGCATCGACATCATAGGGAAGGTTACACTGAAGGCTTCTAACGGGCATGAGTTCATCCTATTTGCCATTTATTACTTCACCAAATGGGTCGAAGCTGAGTCATATGCAGTGCTGAACGCCAAGAAAGTGGCCAAATTCATTAAAAAAAACATCATCTGCCGATATGGGGTCCCGCACGAGCTGGTGTTAGATAACGAGTTACATTTTGAGGCAGAAGTTACAGAAGTGGTCAATGAGTATGGGATTCAAAGACACAAATCATCTCCCTATCGACCTCGGACCAATGGTGCAGTTGAGGCCGCCAACAAGAACCTCAAAGTCATCATCAGCAAAATGACCGAAAGCTGTCGAGATTGGGCCGACTGGATCCCATATGCCCTCTGGGGCTACCAAACCTCAATATGAACCTCTACTGGGGCTACCCCTTACACTCTAGTCTATGGCATGGAAGTCATCCTTCCAGTCAAGCTGGAAATACCCTCGCTGCGCATCATGCTTGAAAGCAAGGTCAGTGAAGAAGACTGGTGCCAAAGCCGTCTTGACGAGCTGACCCTCCTAGACGAAAGGAGATTAAAAGTGCTATACCTCATACAAGGGTACCATCGCCGAATAGTGCGATCATTCAACAAGAGAGTCAAGGACTGCGGTGTCCGAGAAGGGGATCTAGTCCTCAAAGAGATCATAGAACCCATCTGGGACCCCAGAGGGAAATTCAAGCCCAATTGGAGCGCCCCCTACATTATTAAGAAGATCGTGTCTCGTGGTGCTGCCATGCTCACTGATTTAGATGGGGAAGAGATGTCTCGTCCAGTCAACCTGGACCGTCTAAAGGTCAACAATTAACGAAATTAACTACATTGACAGGGCTCGAATTCGGAAATCCGTTCTATATTGGGAGACAATTATTCATTCAACTAAAGTACTAAGGAGGGAATAAAATTGTCTTAAGGATACTGTGGTATCACACAAGGCTCGAATTCTTTCTTGTTTCTAATAATTATTTCTACAAATACAAGTAAGTACTATTTTCTGTAATTTCTTTTTTTTTTAATTTCTATAATTATTATTATTCATTCTTATGTGTCATTATATTAATTAAATAGCAACATTAACAATCTTAAGACAATTTTATATTTTTTTGCTGCTGTTTATAACATGTACAAAATTTTCTCTAGATTACAGAAATTTTATTAGTATAAAATAATTCTGTTTTACGGAAAATAAATTTTATTCATAATTTTTTGGGGAAAATCTGTTTTTACATGATATTTTAATTCTGTTTTGTACGGAATTTTTTTAAAATATTAAAAACAGTGTGACACAGATTTTTTTTAACTTAGACTAGTATAAACTAGTGTTTAAGATGTTACTTTAATTCTGTGACATAGAATTCAGAATATTGTGTAGAAATTTTACTTTAATTCTATGCTATTTAATTCAGAAATTATTTAGAATTATTGTTAGAATTCATTTATTCTTAATTATATTTGGAGAAAATTGTTGTACAGAATTTTAAATTCTGTTTTGATAATTTCATTACAAATGAATACTATCATTGATAAAAATTCTGTTTTTGTAATAGAAATGGAATAAAAAAATGCAATCACAGTTCCACCACCTACCGTGAACATTTCACCTACCGTGAATGTGACACATGTACCTGTTGTTGCCCCCGTAACCGTGCCACATGGGGAGAAATCGGAAAAATTTACCGAAGTTGATTTCAAACGTTGACAAGGACAGATGTACTTTTATCTCACAACTTTTCAATTGGAAAGGTTCGTGTATGAGGATTGTCCGCCTTTAAAAGAAGGAGATGCAACTGAAAAAGTTGCTGCTGTTGAAGCATGGAAACATTCTGATTATCTGTGTGTAACTACATCCTGACGTACTTGGACAAGATATTGTACCACGTGTACAACACTATGAAAACCATAAAAAAATTATGGAATTCTTTGGAGAAAAAGTACAAAACTGAAGACGCGGGTATGGAGAAATTTATCGTGGGACGTTTTCTAGACTTCAAAACGGTTAACTCCAAGCCGGTTATTGCACAAGTTTAAGAACTTCAGGTTATTTTTCATGACATTAATTCTGAAGGAATGTCAGTCAATGACACTTTTCAAGCGGCGGCGATAATTGAAGAATTGCCTCCATCTTGGAATTTGTTAAAAAACTATCTCAAGCATAAACGCAAGGAGATGAATGTTGAAGAATTGGTAGTTCAATTGCGTATTGAAGAAAATAACCGTGAATCTCAAAAGAAAAGTGGGAAGAACATCATGGAGTCCAAGGCTCATGTGGTTGAAGTTCTTAAATCCAAACGTAAGCGTGATGGGGAAGGATTATCTAAGCAAAGAAAGAAGTTCAAAGGTAAATGCTACAATTGCGGCAAGCCGGGGTACCGCTCAAGCGAGTGTCGCAAACTGAAGAAAGAGAAAAAGAACAATGCAAAGTAAATGTGACAGAGGGTGAGAACATTTCCGATGGAATTGCAAATATGAATCTTTCTGTTGTTGTCTCTGAATGCAAGTTGTTAGGAAATACCAAGGAATGGTGGGTGGATACTGGGTCTACACGCCACATTTGTGCAGACAAATGGATGTTCACTAATTATAAGGCTTTGAAAAATGGGGAGACTCTCTTTATGGGAAACTCTTCGAGTTCTAAGGTCGTGGGACAAGGAAAGATTTATTCTGAAGATGACTTCAGGAAATGAGCTTACTCTTAACAATGTGTTGCACGTGCTTGACATTCGCAAGAATATGATTTTTGAATCGCTTCTAAGCAAGAATGGGTTTAAAATTGTGTTTGTTTCTGATAAGTTTGTGTTATCTAAAAATTATGTGTATGTGAAAAAGGGCTACCTGTTTGAGGGTCTCTTTAAAATGGATGTAATGACTTTGATGCCTAAGGTATACCCTATGAATAAAATTTCTAGTTCTACTTATATGATTGAGTCATATAATACTTGGCATGCTAGATTAGGACATGTTGAATTTGATTCCTTGCTTAGATTAATTAACTTGGAATTTTTGCCAAAATTTAGTATTGATAAAAATCATAAACGTGATATTTGTATAGAATCAAAATTATCTAGATTACCTTTTCATTCTATTGAAAGGATAACCGAACCACTAGATTTAATTAACACAGATATTTGTGATTTAAAATTTGTACAAGATAGAGGTGGAAAAAAGTATTTTATTACTTTTATTGAAGATTGCACAAAATATTGCTATGTATATTTATTCGATAGTAAAGATGAGGCTATTAATGCATTTAAACAATATAAGAATGAAGTTGAGAATCAATTAAGCAAAAAGATAAAGGCTATTAGGAGTGATAGAGGAGGTGAATATGAATATCCGTTTGAGGAATTTTGTTCCAAAAATGGAATTATTCATCAAACCACCGCTCCAGATTCTCCTCAATCGAATGGCATTTCTGAACGCAAATACCGTACATTGAAGGAAATGATGAACTCCATGTTAATAAGTTCAAGAGATCCACAAAACTTGTGGGGAGAATCCTTATTATCTGTTAATTATATTCTTAACGAAGTACCATACAAGAAAATTCATAAGACACCTTATGAGTTATGGAAATGTCGAAAACCTTGCTATAAATATTTACAAGTGTGGGGGTGCTTAGCCAAAGTGATGGTTCCTAAACCTAAAAAGGTAAAAATAGGACCAAAGACCGTTGACTGTGTATTCATCGGTTATGCAACTAATAGCAGTGCATATCATTTCTTAGTTTGTAAATCTTAGATTTCGAATATTCATGTAAATACGATTATTGAATCGAGGGATGCTTTATTTTTTGAAAATGAATTCTTGTATAACATGACCCGAGAATTTGGTCCTTCTAAAAGGACAAATCAAGCTACTACAATTGGTACTCATCAACCTATAGAACCAATACAGGATGAACTAAGACGTAGTAAAAGAGCAAGAACCTCGACTTCTTTCGATCCGGATTTTTTAACATATCTGCTAGAAAATGAACCTCAATCGTACAAAGAAGCAATATCCTTACCCGATGATTCTAATTGGAAAGAAGCAATTAATAGTGAAATTGAATCCATATTACAAAATCACACATGGGAACTAGTGGATCTTCCACCAGGTTCAAAGTTGTTAGGTTATAAATGGATCTTCAAAAAGAAGCTGAATGCGGATGGATCAATTCATAAATATAAAGTTAGACTTGTAGCTAAAGGCTATAGGCAAAAGGAAGGGTTGAATTACTTCGACACATACTCACCGATAACAAGAATTATGTATATTCGGATGTTAATAGCAATAGCTGCTATTAATGGACTTGAAATACATCAAATGGATGTAAAAATCGCATTCTTAAACGGTGAACTTGATGAGGAAATTTATATGGAGCAACCTGAAGGGTTCAAGGCTCTCGAACAAGAAGGAAAATTATGTAAGCTTGTTAAATCACTTTACGGATTCAAACAAGCACCCAAGTAATGGCATGAAAAATTTGATAATGCAATGTTATCAAACGGCTTCAAAATTAATGAATGCGATAAATTTGTTTATTTTAAATACATTAAAAATGGATATGTCATTGCGTGCCTCTATGTTGATGATATGATTATCATGGGTAGTAACCTGGAAATTGTCAAAACTACAAAAAAATGTTGAGTAGTCGATTTGACATGAATGATATGGGTATCACCGATGTTATATTAGGAATTAAAATTTCTAAAACATCGGATGGACTTATATTATCTCAATCTCATTACATAGAGAAAGTACTTGAAAAATTCAAGAAGTATGATATCAGTCCTACTAAGACACCTATAGATGTAAATTTACATCTAATAAGAAATAATCGTGAAAGCATGTCTCAACTAGAGTACTCTCGTATTATCGACAATTTAATGTATATCATGAACTGTACACAACCAGCCATACCATACTCAATGAGTAAGCTAAGTCGATTTACAAGCAATCCAAGGAGAGATCACTAGAAGACAATATTAAGAGTTTTGGGTTATTTAAAATACACTCAAAACTATGGACTGCACTACTTAAAGTATCCAGCTTTTTTTAAAGGACATTGCGATTCAAATTGAATATCTGATACAAAAGACTCTAAGTCTACTAGTGGGTATGTATTTACCCTTGGAGGTGCAGTTGTATCTTGAAAATCCTCAAAACAAACGTGCATTTCTAGATAAACAATGGAATCCGAATTCATTGCACTAGAAAAAGATGGAGAAGAAGTTGAATGGCTTCGAAGTTTCTTAGAGGATATTCCAAATTGGTCGAAACCTGTGTTCGAAATATGTATACATTGCGATAGTCAATAAGCAATTGGAATGGAACATAATCACATGTATAACGAAAAGTTAGGACATATTCGTCGTCGACACAACGAAAAGTTAGGACATATTCGTCGTCGACACAATACAGTTAAACAACTTCTCTCAAGCGGAATTATCTCAATTGACTAGGTAAAATCAAAGATAATATAGCAGATCCACTAACTAAAGGTTTAAACCGAGAGCAAGTTGAAAGATCATCGAGAGGAATGGGTCTAAAGCCTCTAAATAAATAAGAATCAATATAGTGGAAACCCAACCTAGCTGATTGGAGATCCCAAGATCTAGGTTCAATGGGCAAACCGAACTACATTGTATTCAGTAAGAACTGGAGGATATTTAATCCTATCCATTCTAAAGATGAGACAGTGCACATCTGCCGCGAAATTAAGATAAGTTATGCTTTTAATTACATCCATATCTTAGTATGTCTAAGTGGGGTATTGCAGGATACTCTTTATGGAAGTCACCTACGTGCGTAAGAAGGGGGACACTTCTATGATAATAATGAAAGACATATTCTCTAAAATACTCACGAAACTAAGTTGTGTTCATGGCCAAAATGAACACAAACGTGAGAACCAACTGTGTTGAAGAATTATTGTGTGAATAATGTTGTCTAGGTTTACAGAAACGGTTGCCAGTTCAAGGACGCGAAGTCTACTGATTAACCAAGTAAATCTAATAGTATATCACTAAGGAAAGTTCAAGGCCACTAGGCTACTTCTCCCAATGCAATAAATCTTCTGTTTTACTCATCTTGTGTCTCCATCTGCATTAGCATCTGTTTTGTTTCAATTTATGGCGATATATCATTCATGTGGGGGATTGTTAGAAAGTTGGACTTAAAATCTATCCAGATTTTTTGGACAGAATTTTGAGCAACTTTGAGCTCAAATTTAGGTTGGACCCACACTACGATAATTGTGGGACCATATACGAACGCGTTCTCCTTCTCAAAGAGATTAACGTGGTATATTCATATGTCCAATTCCATTAAGTTATGAATAGTATATTTGTGCCCAAACTGACTCAGAAAGTAATGAAAGTTAATGAATTGAGTGTATTTTAACTCTTGTTCCACATTGGAATAGTAGTGGAAAATTGAAGAGTTAATAACACCCCAAGTATGGACTAAGGCTTGGATGCCTTTGGGGTATCCCAACTCTTTGAAGGGGAGATAACCAACACTATGCATGTGTTGGGCTTGGGCCAAAAGCCCACACGCGCGCGCCGTCTATCCGGCTCGGGCTTATAAAAAAAAATCTCTTTCCTTTCTTTTGGGCCGAGTTTAATTAATTTTATGTGCTTTTATTAATTAATTACGAAACTAATTAATTATTAATTAATTGTTCTTCTGCATATTTGTGTTCAATGGTTGAGTACTTAATACATAAATTTGTGTTCGATGAAATTAATTCATTGGTGTGCTACTTGAACTAATTCGAAAATCCATTCTATCTTTGGAGACAATTATTCATTAACCTAAAGCATTATGAAGGGAATATAATTGTCTTAAGGACACTGTGGTATCACACAGGGATCAGATTCTTTCTTGTTTCTAATAATTACTTCTACAATTACAAGTAAGTATTATTTTTTATAATTTCGTTTTTTTAATTTATGTAATTATTATTATAGATTATGTAGTTTTACGACTTAAAATAATATTGATTATGGATATAGGATAAAAAACATTTCGTTTCTATTTTTAGTCCCTATTTTCAAATTAAAGGGACACGTGGCATGCTGTGATTGGTTGACGTTTTATGAATACGGGTCCGCGCCAGTGGCTTCATTAAAAAATAGGGACTAAAACTATAAATAAAATGTTTGTTTTCTTATTTTCAAAATACATTTTGACAATAAATTCTAAATTTACAAAGTCCCTTATTATTATTATTATTCATAATTATGTAGTGTTATATTAATTAAATAGCAGCATTAACAATTATATACTGTCAAAAACATCAACCATACAAATCCGACATTTAAAGTTATTCCAAAAATATATACTTCTATAACCTCTCGACAGTTATTCCAGTATGATGAAGGTAGGAACCCACCTTTTTCCTCGGACTTGAAGTGATCCACTCCCCTAAAATCTCTCCCACTTTGTTTCTATCTCTATAAATAAGCACCAAACTCCCACTTTCGTAACTGTCTATCAGTTACTACCATTTTTGCAATTGCATTTCTGTTCCCCTTTCTCTTTGCTCTCTTTTCTTACACTTCTTTCATACCTTATAAAGATATTTTACAATGGACACCATTGAAATCAAAGTCGTCCAAAATCCATCTCTGAAATCACACATATATTTCATGGCATCCCAAATTTGCGTGAGGTTTTTGGCCACTGTGGCATCTTTAGCCGCTGCATGGATTATGCTCACCAGCAACCAATCTGCCATTGAAGTTGGCATCAAGGTTGATGCACGATACAGCTACTCATCTGCTTTCAAGTAAGATGTATAATTCAACTCCACAAAACCACAAGCTTCGGTTCAATTATATTATATATACACTTGCATTTAAATATGTAAATACTTATTTTCAGGTTTTTCGTTTATGCAAATCTCATTGCATTTGCCTTTTCGGTGCTATCGTTGTTCCTTGCCTTGATCCTTCGCCGTAAATTCTTGCACCCAACCCACTACTTCTACATGTTTCTGCATGATCTGGTAATGTTGCTTGGTTTCATTTTAAGTAAATGTTTCTAAGTTATGTCAAGAGATCAAGTTATAAGCATTTCCTCTTTATATATATATATATAGGCGAGCCTGAAAATTTTAATTTTTTTTCCTTTTTTTTTTTGGAAAAAAACACACGTGTTGCTAAAAAAAAGTAATACTGAAAATTTCTCAAGTATGTACACAACAAAAAGCATAGTTCATGGGTTTCCTGGCATGAAAAGTGTTTGATGTTTCAGGAGGCTTTATTGTAAACTGAAAATCTGGAGAAAACATTAGATATGACCATTGTATGAATGTTAAGATTTCACGTACGCCCAAAATATCTTACAATACAGACTATGTCATTCATATAACAATTGTATGTAATGTTTTTAAGGGCTTAGTTTATTTTAATTTTTTGCACCATATATAGATATATATTGATATATGTACATGGATATGAATTTGGACAGGTTGTGACGACATTGTTGATGGCCGGATGTGCGGCAGCAACTGCAATAGGTTATGTGGGTCGGTATGGGATTAGCCACAGTGGTTGGATGGCCATTTGTGACGACTTTTCCTATTTCTGCAACAGAGTCAATGTGTCTCTCATACTCTCTTACATCTCCTTTGTGTTCTACCTCTTCCTCACAATCATGTCCGCTAACAAGTCAAGGCAAATCCAAGTTTGATGATTTTAGTTGAAGTCTGTAGTTAAACATATGTGCGTGATTATGTTTTTATTAGAAACAACTTTAATGTTTTCTGTATCTGTGTGTGCAAATCTGTAACTGAACGATGTAGCGAGTCCACCACGTTGGCTGAAATTTCGAAGTCAACTTGTAAACTCAAACTAGTGCTTGATTAATGTTATGTACTAAGTTTTGTTAGTTTCTTCTCCTCTGTATTTTCCTAATTGTATTAAGTCTCATAATTATTTAAAATCATCTTCATCCTCATTGTAATCGTTTCTCTTTCTTTTCAGAGTGAATGATACTTGTTCTATAATTCTTAAAATGAGACTAACAACTAAAAATTAAAAATATGAGAATGAATACAAATAAATCTTTAAAAATAGGACTAAATACTTTTGATCCCTTCTTTATTTTCTCATTGTCTCAGTTCAAAATACGAACTTAGATCGGTATGATTGGTTAGAAATTAATTAATTAATTAGGTAATTTCGAAATTAATTAATATTCCACTTATTA
The DNA here is from genome assembly GCA_949130495.1 of Sambucus nigra. NCBI lineage: Eukaryota > Viridiplantae > Streptophyta > Magnoliopsida > Dipsacales > Adoxaceae > Sambucus > Sambucus nigra. The sequence goes on from OX422212.1 coordinate 501,548,026, forward strand.
TGATTCGTAATAAGTCAAAAATTAATTTAAATTAGGGGAGGTTGGGTAATCAAATGTTAGTGGGTTAGTGGGAAGTTTTTCCTGTATTTTTGGCCCACTTTGATGGGAAGTGGGCTTATGAGACAAGAGCAATTGCGGCCCTCTTTCACCCATATAATCAATAGGTTAATTCCATCATTACCACAATTTAATACAATTATATTGGGTAGAAGGAGAAATTCGAAATTTTAAATATCAATTTTTTCCTTCATAATTGTGTAGCATTCAGGAGTGATTCTGGAGCATTAAAGTAAGGAGAAACGTTGACAACTTTCATCTCTAAGCAATGGAGAAAGGTGTTCTTCATATTTAATTTATAAGTAATTTAATCTATAAATACATGAAGATTAAATTACCTGGAATCAAGGTTCTAAAAAACGGGGGGCGTGATCGAGGCGTGGAGGCCAAGCCTTAAGCCTTAGAAGCCTAGGCGGGCCTTGGCGTAAAAAGGCGTGAAAAGGCGTTTAGGCCTTTTTAATATATTTTAATATTTTTAACCATAACAAGGATATTAAAATACTAAAATTGTACATATCATAAAAATATGTCTGAATATTTGCAAATAAAAATAGTATTGATTTTTTTGGATGAGATAATGGTTCGGTTTGTAAAAAAATCTTTAAAAGGGGATATCGTTTCACTAAAGCATTATTGTTTTTGGAGAAAAGGTATGCCTTAAGGGTTTTACCAAGCATAAGGCGTCAAAATCTTAAGGCGGGGCGTTTCTCACAAGCCTCAAGCCTATGCGGGTTTTTTAGAACAGTGTCGGGAATTAAGTAGTAATTTTGTTTTGTATTATCAAGCTTGAATAAAAAACAGTACATAAAACATGTGGTATCAGAACCCCGATTTACAATCTCATGCTTTTCGTTATGAATATTGCTTGTAATATAAACGATTTCTGTGTCATTCGAAAAATTAGAAAAATAGTATGCTCAAAACAGAAAAATCAGAAAAAATAGTTAAATAGAAAAATATTTTTTTCAAAATTGTTTCATCATGTTTATGACTCGTATGTGATATGAAAAACCCTAATAATGATTTTGGTATGAACATAAAATTTTTTTGAAATTATTCGGATAAAAAATATCGATTACGCCTGTTGTAGCCTAAAAATATTAGGCCATCTGGATCAATAAAATGGTGACATTTGTCAACATCATTTCTAAGCTTTCCATAGTGGGTAAAACCTAGTCAGCCCAGGTACCCTCTGGTCGACCGTCTTGCCGACCACGGCCAGGAAGTGGAACCATCAGTCACATGAAAAGACACACGTGAGATGTTCAACAGTCACCATGTACATACACGTGAAAGAAGTCCAACTGCATCTTATTGTGTAAAGTTATAAATACTTGAAGCTATAAAAGCATTCCACCTCTTGAGTTTTCACTGACTATAAATACACAATTTCTCCCAGTTGAGGGGGACATGCATGAACTCCAACTTTATGCTAAACCCTAGAACTGTAACTAAGAGATTGGAATGAAACCCTAAATACTATTGCCCCGTGAATGTAGGCTCTATTCCTAAGCTGAACCATGTATAAATCTCTGATATCTTTCTTTATATTCTCATTCTCTTTATCTGTGATTATAAATTTGGTAACTAAGAGCTAAAATAAATAATCCAAATTTAGACATTGACACACTGTCACCATCTGTGGGAACTACGACAAATCATTGTCGTTTCCTACCAATTTCTTTTCCCAAAAATTCATTTTTATACCTTTAAAGGATGAACGATGTCCTAAAACATAGTCTTGTTGGAGGTAATGATTTTAGTCCTTTAATTCCTCTTGGTATAGGAGACCTATAAGGAATTATACTCAACATTGCCAAAGGACAGGAGGCAATAAAGGAAACCTTGAGGCAGCTTACTCAAACGCTTCAAGCTAGATCTACTGTTGCACCATCCTATAGGAGGGAAATACCGCCTCCACCTCCTAGAAATGATGGAAGCAACTCTAGATATTTTAGATCTTCACAAGACCGATCCTAGCGTATGGGAGTACCCTCTTCAGTCAAATCTATTGACTACTATGATGGTCTATCTCTCACTTCAAAATGGTCGAATTCCTTAGAAAGGTTTAACAAAGTCTCTGCTTTCGATCGCTTATGTCCCCGAGAAAATAGGGGCTATCATGGGGAACCTTCTAGGTCATGAGATTGTCGAGAAGGATTTTTTATATCCACGATTAGTTTAAAAGATTTCGTGTACGTTGAGCAGACTTCCCATGCAGAGAGCTCAACACAAATGCACGGTAGAGCTACCTAAGCTAAAACTAATCCGAAAGATCACCCTTGGAAAGGATCAATACAATGATTGTAAGATCGCTTGGGAGAAATAACCAAGTCCAAAAAATCCCATGCAAATGAGCTTAGTGAAAGGATCTCCTTTTGTTCCAACCATTGTGGATTTCCCCACGCCGTCCAAATTTAAGCCATCTCTGGTCACTCCTAAATATGACGGTAAAATAGAGACTGTCCTTCATATTGAATAATACCAAGCAGCATCAAATTTTTCTTAGTTCCACATGAGATGTGCGACCGAGCATTCTCAAGTACCATCACTGGATCTGCACAGATTTAGTATAATAATCTCCCTCGAGCATAAATCTCTAGCTTCCACCAGATCGTTAAGCTACTCATCAGTAACTTTTTCTTCGGAGCCAAACCCATAAAAAGGGTAGCCCATTTACTAAGCGTCTGTTAGCGATCAGGGTAAACCACACGTGAATATATAATTCATTTTAACAGTGAAAAGATATATGTGGTGGATTATGAAGAGAAGACTGTTGTTGTTACTTTAATGAGAATAATTATTTCCTGAAAATTTGTATTATGCATTGACTAAAAACCCCCTAAAATCATGGCTGATTTGATGGACAAAGTTGGAAAAATAATGAATGCTGAGGAAGCCAAGGCCACCAAACATGCTTCAAGTGTTAAAGTAGACAAGAGTTCTGACAAGAAGGAACAAAAAGATAAGAAAGTCGAGAAACCTAAGAAGTACGAGGAATACACTCCTCTCACTGTTGGCATGCATCACATCTTGGAAGAAATCAGGGTTAGTAGAGACCTCAAATGGCTCGAAAAGCTGAAACCCCCTCCTAACAGGAGAGAAAAGTTCAAGTACTATGTGTTTCACAAGGACCATGGGCACACGACTGACAATAGTATTTCTTTAAAAAATGAGATTGAGAATCTAATCCGGCATGGAAGATTGTCCAAGTTCGTTGATAGGTCAGAAGAACAAGACTCCAGGAGACAATCAGAATCTCCTTGCAAAGAAAGATATGATAAGAAAATAAGCCGAGATGATGATTCAGAAGATGACCCAGGTCTACTAAAGAAACCTCAGAGACTAAAATTGAGGTAAAAATGATATCTTTTAGCTATCATTTTATTACAGGAGGAGATGCTAGTGGTGGCGATAAGATAGCTAAAGGAAAAGCCTATCTAAACAAGGTCAAAGCATGTTCCTATATTCAACATATTAACTTATTTGATGATGTTAATAGTCGGCCAAGGAAAGTAAATAAAGATAAATGGGTAATCATTTTCTATCCCCATGATGATTCTTTGGTCATCATTATGAGAATACATGAGGCAAGGGTGGCTAGAGTCCTAATTGACAATGGAAGTTCAGCTGACGTCATGTTCAATAATTATTTTTGCGATCCGGGATTACGCGATAGAAAATTGAAACCTTATCACAGGCCCTTAATAGACTTCTCAGGTGAAAAAGTATATCCGTTGGGGACTGTCAATTTGGAAGTCTTAATTGGCATATGTCTAGATAGTAAGACTAAAAGGATCCATTTTTCTTCGTACAGAAGAACGTTCGATCAGCCTACAACATTATCCTTAGAAGGGTCAGCCTGAAAAAGTTCGAAGAATTACCATTTATTGTCTAAAGTTCCGCACTCATTATGGGGTCGACGTTGTTACATAAAATCAAATAGAAGCTATGGAATACTATTATACTTCAACTGGATAAGAAGAAGTAAAGAAACTTACTGCCACCTACCAAATTAAAATCTTAGACCCCCGCGAGGAGGCTGATTTAGTTAAAAGATAGATTGGGGAGGTCATGAAAATAATTTTCTTGGATCTCAAAAGACTATAAAGAACCACATAAATTGGCTCACCTGTGGAGCTAACCCTCAAATAAGAATTGATCAATTTCCTTAAAGAGTGGAAGAGCATGTTTTCATGGATCCATGAAAATATGCCAGGAATTGTTCCGAAATTTATATGCTATGAGCTTATTATCACCAAAGATGCCAAGACGATTAAGAAAAAGCGTCGAGTCTTCAATCTTGATAAGAGCATGTATATCCAATAAGACGTGGACAAACTGCAGAAGGAAAATTTCATTGAAGATGTCAAGTACCCAAACTGGTTGGCTAATATAGTGACGGTGAAGAAGAAGAAGAAGAAGAAGAAGAAGAAGAAGAAGAAGAAGAAGAAGAAGAATAACAAATGGCGCATGTGTGTTGACTTCACGAATCTCAATAAAGCCCATTCGAATGATCTTTTCCCTTTGCCCATAATTGATCAACTAGTTGATGCCACAGTAGGACATGAGTTACTCAGCTTTATGGATGCTTATTCGGGATATAATGAAATTAAAATAAAGACAGAGGATAAGAAAAGGACATCATTTATCACCAGTCCAGGTACTTACTGCTACAACATTATGCCTTTTGGGCTTAATATGGAAGTTTATGTAGATAACATTCTAACTAAAAGAAAAATGGTTGACGACCATATCAAAGACTTAGGAAAGACATTTAACTAGTTGAAAAAGCATCAGATGGAACTTAACCCAACCAAATGTGTGTTCAGCGTGCAGGAAGGGATGTTCCATGGATTCATCATAAATCGAAGAAAAATTGAAGCCAATTCAGACAAAATCAAAACATTGATCAAAATGCAATATCCCTCATGCAAGAAAGACGAGCAGAAGTTGATAGGAAGATTAGCTGCGCTCAACCAATTTATCTATCGAGCAACCGATAAATGCTTACTATTCTTCAAGATACTCAGGAAAACCTTCGAGTGGAATGGGATCTCCACCATTGCTTTTTCGACCAATCATAGGAGAAAAATTATACCTATACCTTATTGTATTGGAGTTAACTGTCAGCCCAGCCCTCATTCGACTAGAAAATATAATTCAGATTTAATGTACTACACCAACAAGGCTTTTAGGTGAAGAGATTAGATATACACACTCGGGAAAATTCAATTTATCACTTATTGAAACATCCAGAAGAATGAATCCCTACTTCCAAGCACATACCATTGTAGTTTACACAGATTTACCATTATGCTAAGCTATCTATAAACTAAAAAAATTAGGGAGATTGATTTCTTGGGAAGTTAAATTAGGTGAATGTGATATACTCTATGAGCCCCGGACAACATTAAAAGGGCACGTTGTAGCAAATTTCATAGCCGAATTTACCTGTGAATAAATAACAGTTGATCATGAGCCCATTAAGAGGAGACAGACATAGCAAACTACCTGGGATGAGAGCTCAGAGACAAATCAGGATGAATAAACTTTTTTAAAAGATATTTCTAAACTGGGAAAATTAGAATCATCTGCTACCCAAGATGTCGCTAAAAAAACTATGACGAGCAGAGCAAGAAATTGTTCAAGCAAGGATTTCTGAGTGATGGGGGCTTTGATGAAGAATTTTCTATCTAGAAGTTGTACTTGTGCCGAGCAGGACTAATTATAAACACCTCTGATGATATAAATGTGGAGTGTGCTCTTAGTTTTTAATTCAAATCTTCCAATAATGAGGAAAAGTATGAAGCATTGATTACTGGGTTAAAACTCACTTTGTCCTTAGGCGTCGATCAAATAGTTGCTCATAGTGACTCTCAACTGATCGTCAATTAAGTGTTATGGATATATGGAGTTATAGGAGAACTGATGAAAAGGTACATAGATAAAACTTAGAAAACCATCATTAAGTTTCTGCAATCAGAATGGTCAGAATTCCAAGAATAAAAAATGCCCGAGAAGATACACTTGCTCGGCTAGCCTCAGGCAACCAGGACAGAATTGAAAAGGATAATTCCGATGGAATTCCTATCAAACAGGAACATTGACGTAGAGAATATCATCTTGATAGCAATAGATTTAGGACCATCATGGACGGATCCAATCAAGGGTTATATTGAAAATGAAACCCCGCAAATAAATCCAAAGGAAACGAGGAAATTAAGATAAAAGGCAGCCAACTACGTATTGGAACGAGGAGTCTTGTACAAAAGAAGATACACTATTTCATTACCTTGATGTGTTCATGAATTCTAAGTACCAGAACTGATCAAGGAAATACATAAAGGATCATACAGAGCCCACTCGGTAGGACGGTCATTAGTACAATGGGTAGCTATGCAAGAGTACTATTAACCAACTATAAAAGAAGAATGTTCATCATATGCTAGAAAGTGTGATAAGTGACAAAAGTCTACTGCCTTATATAGAAGACCCGGGGCTGCTCTGATCCCGATCATGTCCCCCTGACACTTTGTTAAATGGTGGATTGATTTGGTCGGCCCATTGCTGAGGAAAAAAGGACGATTTAAGTATTTGGTTGTGGCAATTGACTATTTCACAAAGTGGGTGGAGGCTGAGCCATTAGTGGAAATGACATATGAAAGAGTTTTCTAGTTTATATGGAAAAATATCATATGTCGATATGGCATGTCATATGCTTTCATCACAAATCATGGAACTTAATTCAATAACCAATAGTTTGAAGATTATTGTATCCAATCAAAGATCCAAAAATTACATTCTTCCCTCAGACATCCTCAGTTCAATGGTCGGACATAGGTGGCCAATTAAACATTGCTCGATGGCTTGAAAAAAAGCCTTGATGATGCGAAAGGAAACTAGATTAATGAGTTGCACAATGTCTTATGGGCCTGTAGAACGACATCGAGGATAACCACCGATGAAACTCCATACATGCTCACATTTGGAACTGAAGTTGTGGTTCCTACACAGGTCGGTCTGCATAGCCATAAAATGTTTAACTTTAACTCTCCAAAGAGTGACCTCATGAGAAGCTAGATTTAGACCTGGTGGAATAAGTAAAAGAGAGTGTTACACTTTGGACAACTGCCTATCATTAATATACGTCCAGATTTTATAATAAAAGGGTGAAGCCGAGCAACCTGAAAGAATGAAATTATGTTCTGAATAAAGTACTCCAAAAAGAAACAAATTGGAGGCTAATTGTCATGGTCCATATCGCATCTCTGTAGTTATCCGACTAGGTACCTATCGTCTAGAAACACGTGAATGAGAATAATTCAAGAACACATGGAACGCCGAGCATCTTATAAAGTATTATTAGTAATCCTGGATTAAAGTTTCAATTACATTCATAGCAACTCTTTTCAGCTTTAATGGGAATTCATTAGATTGTCGTTAGTAAACTTCCTTTTTTTTTTGGGGGGGGGGGGGGGGGAGGTGGGAATGGTAGATATAACCATCTCAATGGCCGAAGGACTGTTATCACAAAAATAATCAAACAATGAAAATTTAAATCTTCATGTATGACTTCGTCCTTAACAAGTCACGAACAAGAAGCTCTAATTCTAAAATTTCCTGTATGACTTAGGGTCAAGAACAAGAAATCTTTCCAGACCAAGTCAAGGAACAAATCCTATAAAATTTAGTCGCCAATAGTAACTAATTTAAGCCCTTATTATAAAACGACAAGAACCGTCTACACAAGGCTAAGGGTGCTAGTAAAACCTAAGGCATGACAACTCAGGTTCATTCAAACAGGTGACCAGTCAAGAAGATTAGTTGGCCAAGGGCCGACCATATAATCACTATGCTAGAACACTAGTAGACCATAACTATGCGAATAAAATGTGGACAAACAATTCCTATATGTAGTTTATTTCAAATATAAAGGCATCATTATTACGATTTGCTGATCATGTACATATCAAAGTAGAAATAATACATGTCGTTGGACTAGATATTTTCCCATAGCTTTCTCCATTCCCTCAGGGGGAATATCCAGAGCAGAAGGAAGGACGGTGGATTTTTCATGTCTAGTAGAGCTAGCATTATCCAACAAATGCATAGGTTGAAGAAATGTGTCTTCTCCATGAAGTTCATAGTCACCCAGATATATCCTAACAAAATTTAGGGGTATAACACAGTAGGAATCCATTTAGTTTCCATTTTAAAGGAGGAGTAGGTTAATCCAAACAACCAAGGTCATGCCAATACCACAAAGTATCTTTTTTTAATACCTTCAACACCATCAGAGCATTCAGCCAGCTCCATTTATAGCCTTCTCTCTTAGCCTGCTCTTGTTCACCACACATATATAATAAGGCTTTGTCATAACCATTCATCCAAATGGTTTGTGGTTTCTTATGAAATTGAAATGTAAGGCGATTAATTTTCTCATTTAAATTTTTAATACTAGAAGATTAATTCTTGATCAGGGCATCCTGGTCGGCTTGAGTTTTCTTCATCCTTTCCTCCTCAATAGTGGGTTGAGAAATTATCATCTGCCTTGATGACTAGCCACTTTTGAACTTCTTCAAGTTTTCAATCTCCTTTAATAATCTAGTACTCCTTGTCCCGAAAAGGATACACCTTCATTTGGGTCAGCACCCACCATCGACTTCTCCAATCCTTCTAGTTTATTCCTCAACAAATTACTTTCTCGTTCCAATAATCTAGCGACCTCTCGAGCACTGATCAACTCTCACTTTATTACAAGTTCTTTCTTGTTGAACGCCGGAGATATATTTTGCAGTTTCTTATCGAAATTTTCATCACTTCTTAAGCCATGCGTATTTTGATTCAAAATCAGAATGCAAACTTGCAAGGGATGCTTTATGGTGATCTTGCATTTCAAGTATCATCTCACAATAAGAAGCATTGGTCGCCACAACTTGCTCAAACAATTTGTGCAGACGGACATACATCTCTTTGACATAGTTAGAGGCATCCAAATCGAGTTCCTCCAACTCTTCTTCTTAAAGATATTCATGAAGTACCCCAAATAACTGAACACTTCTCTTATAAAGATCACTTTCGATCGAAACTATGACAGATTTCCTGGATTTAAACTAAAAATCAAAATATGAGTATAAAACTCAAAAAGCGAGTTCAGCAATCATCAACATTGTGAAAGAAAAATAACGAACAATCTTATTAAAGATTTGAGGGAGTACATCAAAAGTATAGTTGTTTAAGGTTACAAAGAAACCATGCATTACAAAAAAAAAGAATTGGAAATGCAAAATAATCCTGAGGAGTCTATACCTTTTCCTTGTCTAGGGCTATTTCTTTTGCTGACTCAGCGACCACCATTGAAGCCTCAGGCACTGTTGAAGATTCAACGATACCCTCCTCATCCTCCATTTATTTATTAATAGTAGGAGGGGTACCAGGGTTGAACTGTTAGAAGAGGTCTGAGTAAGCGACATTGCTAACCTATTTTAGTGTAGAAAACTTTCCTTAAAGGAGTTCTTCTTCAAATAGTCGATTTGTAGGGTAACAGTGGCAAAAGAATTATCCTATCCATGGGTATAATCATCCTTTTTACCTTTCTTCATGGTTGCCTTTAATTTTTGGTAGTTTTTCTCCACCTCAGTGGTGGCCTTATCACCATCAAAAGTAGCATTCTCGGAATCAATCCTCTTCTTCCCGACAGCATCCAACATGCCCTGCCACTTTTCCCAGTCTTTCTTGTGGGGTGCTTTATCAACATCTAAGAACTCCTTCAGGACTTTGAAAGCCTCCTCAACATTATTAGATGACTCCCTGATCCGATCATCCCTCATCAAGAGTTGGTCATAGTCTACCAAGAACTGCAAATTTTGAAGATCAAAAGCAATCAATAAATAATTAGTGTAAAAGTTGGTGAACGGGGAATAAAATTATGTAAAGACAATTACCAAAGCCAGATTCTGATTATCTTTATCGAGCACCCTCACCGTGTACAAAGGAGAAGTTTCTAACTTATCAGTGGGAAGAACCCCAGAACCAATCAAACCCCTAGGCAAACCAGGGTTCACTGCCACAAAGGTATCTTCTGCAAAGGCCTAGTCGGCCTGAGTTTTTTGAATTAACTTTTTCTAGGTGGGGGCACTTTTTGTAAACTCTTGAATTGAGGCTTTGCGCTCTTCATCTCCTCAGTAGTCACTACTGTTGGTCGTTTGGAACCTCTCCCTATAGCCTTCTTCTTCTCAGCGAGAGGGGGAGACATGACCCCAGTAAGGAGGTTGGGGATCTTTCTTTCAACCATTTTTCTTAGGGAAAAGAGAGTGGTTAGAATAGTAAACCAATCCAAAGAATCAAATGAGGAAGAAGTTCCTCAAAAGGCAGAATCACCTTCTTCTAGAAAAAAGGACTCAAACATTGAACTTGAGGTAGATAAAGGAGAATATTTCAATTAATTGGATCAACGGGAATGTCTTCTATAAGTCGAGTTATAAAAGAAGTAATGGTACTCTACTAGTCCAACAAGACAAAAGATGACCAGGGATGGGCCTCGCCAATTCTCTACTGGATGGACCAAATAAACTTCAAGTCAATAAAATTTACTTTAGAGTCAAGTGGAAGTCTTTTTTCCTTTTCTCTATAGAAAAGAAAGAACAATATATTAGTTGATGAAACAACAAGAGGAAGACAGATATATAGAGAAAATATATAAATCTAGAACAAAAGGCTGACATATGCCACACCCATTCTAGGGGCATCTAGGTCGAGTATATCTTACCCCCTTAGGAAAGGGAGAGCATATTTCCAATTCTTTACAAAAAATCTATAATCCTAATCGTCCTCATGAAAATCAGGAAAATTTACCACCATATCCCTATTGACATGTCGTGTCTTCAAATAGTAAGTGTTTTCCCCAGTGCCCCCCCAATTGTAACATTAATTTTTATTGTTATATGAGTTTTGTACAACTCATTAAGGCGGTTAACCCCATTTACTACTCTTAAACTATTTGGGGCCACTTTAATAAGGACCACATCAAAGTATTAATAAAATTCTAAAAATAGATTATTTGGAGGGAAAATATGGTGGGAAAATAATGACCTTCATCCAAGGTACACAAATTACAAGGACCGAAAACCATCTCCATAACCACCCCATCTGGGATTTTTCTCTTCTCCCTAAACTCCTCCAAAGAACTCTCATGAAAAAAATTAGAGGAGGGAGATTCTTACAGTTGTAAGTTCAGTGACGAAATCCTTAAAGTAGCAAGATGGAGAAGCAATAATAGATGAAAGAGAATTCAAGATTGCAAAAATGAAGAAAAGTGGAGGGGAAATCAACCTTTTATAGGAACAATGGCGAATCTTAGTATTTGGGATTTGAAATGTTTAAGTGTACCAACATTTCCATTATTAACGGTCTCCCAAATCCTCAAAAAATAAAAAGACCAGTGTACCCTCCAATGGTTTGCTATTTTTTAACTTATTTACAAAATCGCCACCTTTTCAATACAAGCAAATGGAAAATTTACAAGTCCTTGAGGTCGGTTACTGACCACGACCTTTGAGAGGAGCTGGGCAATTCTAAAAATGAATACTCTGTTCTTTCATTCGACCTTCAAGTATGCAGTATTGGGAGCTTATATTGTAGCCTAAGAATATTAGGCCACCCGGATCAATAAAACAATAACACCCGTCAACATCATTTTTAAGCTTTCCACAATGGGTAAAACCTAGTCGGCTCAGGTAACCTCTGATCGGTTGTCCATCCGACCAAGTCAAGGAGGTTGAATCAAATATCACACACGAATGTTTAACAGTCACCATGTACATACATGTGAAAGAAGTCAAGCTGCATCTTATTATGTGAAGGTGTAAATAGTTGAAGCTATAAGAACATTCCACCTCTTGAGTTTCCGCTTACTATAAATAAACCATTTCCCCCAGCTGAAGGGTATACATATGAACTCACTAGCTTTATGATAAACTCCAGAATTGTAACCAAGAGATTGGAATGAAACCTTAAATACTATTGCCCCATGGATGTATGTTTTATTCCTAAGATGAACCACGTTAAAATCTTTGGTGTCTTTCTTTATATTCTCATTTTCTATTTTATTTGTGATTATAGATTTGGTAACTAAGAGCCAAGATAAATATTCTAAATTTAGACATCAATAATATCCCAAACAGTTTTTTGCGATTTTTGCTGAAGTGAATAGTGTTTTTCAAAATTTTAGTGTTTGATTGACTTGAAACTTTGTGGATCGACTGGAAACGGCCCAATGATTAATACTCATGGCCATTGGCCATGATGCAAGGTGTTTTTCGGCCATTGGAGACTATTTAGGGCCTCAAAATCCATTTTTTCCATTTTTGGTAATAATTTAAAGGCCCATAACTTTCTCTAGAAAATTAATTTTGATATTCCGCGAATTTTTCTAGTTTATGGACCAATTTACTTCAATTATATAGGGATAACTCAATTTTTCCATTTTTGGCAAAGTTCAAGTATTATGTAACTTTCATCATTATTTGGGAAGTGCTGTTTTAAAGTCTTTAGTTTAAGGTTCATATATGATTGTGTTAGTTATAAAATACAAATTATTTTTGATAGAAATAAATATTAAATGTATTGTTTAAGAGAATATTCATTTAAATAGAATTAAAGGATAAACACAAGCAGAGATTTGTATGTGAGAATATTTCACTCATAGTCATTCTGGTATTTCCATGATGTTCGTTATAAAATTAGATGAAAGCTTAACATATGTTGTAATATAGATTTAATAACATTAGACCTTGTGTGAATACTAAACTATTGATAATTAAAGTTCATGTAATCATGTTTATGAAAATGTGATACAACAAACGCATATGCCGCAATTAAGGAAACATGATTATTGAAAATAAATGGGTTGTAGTTTTGTAATATCAATATTATGTGATGTTAAATATAGATGCTGTAATATTGGAATTATTTAACGATATACCAGATTATATTTAACTAAATAATTCAATATTCAACCCCTTGCAAAATTATTGTGATGTACGTAGATTATTGATTCGTGAACATTGTTAAATTATTGTCGTTCCCCTTAACCTTTATTCACATGCTGACAACTATCCAAAATTTAATGGAACCAACCTTTTGGAATCGAATGAGCAAGTCAAGTTTAGTTTAGGGGTTTTAGACCTAGATATAGATATCATTGTTAAGGAACCCACTGCTATCACTAATAATAGCGACGAAGAAGAAATAGTCGTTCATGAGGCATGGTCTAGATCCAATAGAATTTCCCTTATGTTCATGTGAATGTGCGTTGCTGCAAACATTAAGATATCCCTACCTTATACAATGAAAATAAAAGAATACATGAACATCATAAAAGAAGGCTTTCACACTACTGATAAGTCCCTTGTAGGGAAATTAATGGCTGATCTCACTACCATGCAGTTCAATGGTACTCGAACCATGAATGAACACATAATTGAGATGATAAATCTGGTGGCTAAGCTTAAAGGTTAGGCATGACCGTGGACGATTATTTTCTCATCCAATTTATCCTAAACTCCCTACCTCCTGAGTATGGGCCTTTTCAGATCAATTACAACACTATAAAAAATAAGTGGAATGTAAATTATTTGTAAAGCATGTTAGTACAGGAAGAAGAAAGGCTGAAGTAACAGAATGGTCATGTGTTTAAAGGGTAGGTGGTCAACTTGATAGTTAGAGGAGCTGGTTGTAAGAAGAAGACTGAAAAGGTCATTAAGCATGGTCTCGGCCCATCTCAATTAGGAAAACCTTCAACATCTACTGGTAAGAAGAAAAAGAACGATAAGTATCACTTCTGTAAAAAAAAGGGTCATTTCCAGAAAGATTGTCAGAAACGCAAGGCTCGGTTTGAGAAAGAAAGTAAGGCTGTGGCTTTTGTATGTTATGAATCAAACCTTATTAATGTTCCTTCTAATACTTAGTGGATTTATTCTGGTTCTATGTGTCATTTTTCTAATTCGATGCAGGGAGTTCTTTCAACCTGCATAACAAATCAAAATGATCCATTTCTCGACATGGGCAATCGAGCGAGGGATAAGATTGAAAATGTAGGAGTATTTGATTTAATTTTTAATTTTGGTTTCTGTTTAGATCAGCAAGAGACTCTTTACGTTCCTTCAATTTCTATAAATTTGGTTTCTTTATCTAAACTCACTCTTGATGGTTTTATCGCTAAATTTAAAAATAATAGTTTTAATTTGATTTAAAAATTCTTCCTATGTTGGTTCTGGATTTATGATGGATGGTTTGTATCAATTTAATCTTGAAAAGAAAATTTTTATATCGCTAATATCCATGCATCCTAATGTTGGAATGAAACGTGTATCAAATAATGAAAATTCAGCTTACTTGTGGTATAAATACTTAGGGCAGATATCTAGGCAAAGAATTGAACGGATTAGTTTAGATAGTATTCTCTATAACCTAGATTGGGCCGATTATCATGAATGTTTGGATTGTATTAAAGGCAAACGAACTAAACAAACAAACAAAGGAGCCACAAGAAGCACCCAACTACTTGAGATAATACATATAGACATATGTGGACCTTTTGATGTTCTATTGGTGGAGAAAAATATTTTATTACTTTTATCGATGATTTTTAACACTTTTGCACATTGTACTTGTTGCACGATAAATCTCAATCTGTAAATGCTATTGAAATATACATAACTGAGGTTGAGAGACAACTAGGTAAAAACGTGAAAATTGTTAGGTCCGACAGAGGTGGTGAATTTTATGGAAGATGTGATGAGTGAGGGAAATGCCTTGGACCTTTTGCTTAACTCCTAGAAAAGTTAGGTATATGTGCCCAATACACAATGTCGGGATCATCGTGGCAAAATGCTATAGCTGAAAGATGCAATCGCACCCTTATAGAATTTGTTAAAATTATGATAAGTGTTGATACCAAAATTAATCTGCTGACATGGACCAATCACATGAAGACACGTGTCAATTTACGTGGTAAATACGAATACTCCATACGAGCAAATCAAGACCACCGAGCAACTAAGAAGCCACGAGGAACTCAGGGGCCCCGAGTAGCTTAAGCGTGTCAAGCTATTTAGGCGATCCGAGCAGCTTAGAAAGACCGAGCAACTAATGAGCCCGAGCAGCTCAAGCGATCCGAGCTGCTTAGCGTACATCGCACCAAAATCAAGAGAATCAAGAGAGACAATTACACATTAAATGCCCTTTATTGTCGTACAGATGTATATGTCTACTAGATAACAGCGCATTGTCCTTTGATTTGTACATCCTCAAGGCTATAAATACATCGTAACCTCCTCATTAGCAGGGGACTCGGAATTTCTTGGTGAGAACGTGTGTGCTCGCGTTCAAATGATCAAATTATATATAAAACCCTTTTAACACAAACAAACCCTAAACATGCAGCAGTATGTGATTGAACAAATTGATAATCTATGCAAGAACATTCAAACACATGCAATTAAGGAAAAATCCCCCTCAGGGGCAAAACCATTTATTTTCACTATAATTTGTAAGAAAACGGCTTACAATTGGATTACAATGAAAATACAATTTGACTAAGAATTACCCTCGGGTATCGGATTCTGTAGTCGCGGCTGGAATTATCCCTTTCCAGTAGGGATGCAATGAAGAAGAAGAACGGTCTCCTCCACAAGGGTTGAACAAACCAAAGTTGTGTTCTTGGGTTGCAAAAGGATTCACAAATATTTGGCAAGGATGTGTGAATCAAAACATGAGTCTTAGGACTCAAAAATATGAAGACTAGATGTATTTGGACTCTCAAATTCGTCTCCTAAAGTCTTGCAAAACAACTCTCCCGAAGTTGGTATTTATAGGGAAATACATGAAGAGACCCACGATTTTAAAATGCTGAAATTCTATCCAGCGTACAGGTACCCCGAACCGGTTCAGGTACCCCTGCGAACCGGCTCGCCCCCCCGAACCGGTTTCGGGCTGGGTTCGGGAAAGTGTGCTGGGAACAGGTGCTTAAACACTTGGAAAAATTCCCAGAATTTTCAATGAACATATCTCCATTTTCAACGGGTCATAACTTGTTCACCGTAGCTCGGATTGAGGTGCCGTTTCTTCCAGTATCTTTGTTGCGGCAATCTCTTCAACTTTCCAGTTGACCGGTCCTCCGGACGGTGGCTGTAAAATTACCAATTTGCCCTTGAACGTCCTTATCATGCCTTGTTTCACTGATTTGACTTCTCTGACGTTTCACTTGCATTACGAGCCTAGAATCAAGGAACGTGAAGTCGTTGATGCAGATAAGGGACACATTAGTGGAGATAATGCATGCTTGATTCCCGGAATTCGGATAGAGGTCGTCATGTGAGATCGTGAGGTGATGTGCCAAATGTAGCGGCGTACGACATAAATAAATGAAACATTTCGGACATGAGAAAAATGTCCTTACAAATCTCCCCCTCTGTCTATGCCGGTACATACATAAAAAATCCGAATTATCAAATATGAAATTGCCTATACAAATCTACCCTCCCATGAACCCAAAACTAGAAAAGGTACAAATGAATAGTCTTCATCGTTTGTTTTTCAAATCTGCAGGAATCACAGATCTTTTCTCATCAGGGTGTGCAATTCAGAGATCATCAATGTAGTACCTACACACATGAGACAAAGAAAAATACCAAGTGACATATCGAGTTTGAAAAAATGAGATAAACATATATATATCAATTTATGAGCAAACTCAAGTTTCAAAAACTCCCCCATAATAGGATAATTCATTCTCCCCCTTTTTATGATGTCCCCAAATAGACAAATGAGAGAAATAAATCAAATAAGCAAGTGCGGGGTGTCACTAGGATAAAATCACACCATGAATGAACACAAAGCAACCAAGACGATGATAGCGTAAATGAAGTGGTGTGATCAAATTCGATAGGAAAATCAATGCATACAAACATGACATATGTGCACGATGAATATTGGATATTCCTAGCGAATGAACTCAAATGCTTCCTTTGGTGTAAACGAATGACAATATAAGATATTGACTCAATCAAATCAGCAAATCAAAGCTCAAAGTGATTTTCACACCAATAACATCCAAAATGATTTTATGCTATTTCAGGACTTTCAAGGAAGTGCAAACCCGTTTAAAAATTCTCCAACCAAACTCCCTCAGATATAATTTTGAATAGAGGCATTCTAAATTCTCAAACTTTGGAGAATTGATGGTGAAACCTAAGTGGCCCATATTTGGCATGAATTGCTTTTTATTACCTGTAAATTTTTTCGGGCTCTTTTATCCTCTTTGGACCTCGTTTATTAAAATTCCTCCATTTTTAGGTCCTTTTTAACGGTGGCTTTTGCGCAAAGGATAGATGATTACCTTTCGCAGCCCCTCCCCATTATACAATAACACACAATCTCACAAAAACGGTTTTTACATGCATTCCAATCTTGTCAAGTTTTATCGCATATTGTACATTGTATAGACAGGATTGAGATGAAAACACGCAAGCCAACATGAGATAGACAAGTGCAATAATCAAATATAGTCGTGCATGTGTGCAATAAAGGATATAGGAGTCAAACATGTAGGAAGATATCACGAATTACATCTCAAAGACTCCATACAATGTAAAGCACATGGATGAAATGATGTAGCCTCTCAAATCTCTATCAAACAGTCACATGGAGATATGGAATGAAGTTGTGACTTGGCTATCTTAAATGCTCATCCACAAAAGGAGCAAAAAGCAGAAAAATCTTTTTGGTCTTTTTCAAAAAATTTTATCAAAATAAAATCTTTTTGTGCTTTTCTCAAAAAGTTTCTTAAAGGAAAATCTTTTTGTATATATTTTTTAAAAAAAAATGAAAAACTAACTAATGATACATGCTAGCAATAGGTAAAAAAACATGATAAACAACCTATGCTAGCAATCAAGACTAGATCTCAACCGGGAGTAACGGTGGAGTTTTCTAAAGATGGTGACATCTTTTGAACCAACTCCACTAGATCATGTGTAGTCTTGATCAAAAACTTCACTTGCTCGCGAATATGTGCAAACTCTCTATCAAAATGAGCAGGCAAAGTATCATGAGTGGGTGCATGTGCATGAATGTGTTAAGTGGTATGATATGGCACAAAACCCAACTTAGAACAAAATTCCCTAAGATGTCCTCGCTTCTTGAAGTGGGAGCAAACATAAACCGATCTAGGAAGTAATTTATCAACAATTTTGGGATGAACATTCCTAGACGGACACCCATGGGACTCACTCACAATGGTGGATATAGGCTCGGGTGAATTCTCTAATGTGACTTGAACCTCCCGTGCTTGTTTGAGGTCATCCTCGAGATGGGATACACGTGTCGTCACACTAGACACCGTGCTGGTCAAGTCACCTTTTTCCCTTTTAAGCTCATCATTCTCTCCCTTCAACTCACCAATCCGAAGACCTAGGATCCTATTAGTCCTTTTTGTTTCCAAGGTCTCGATAAATAACTTTCTAAAGGTTTTTTGGATCAAACTATCATCACCATTATCATCCTCACTATCACTTAGAGAAGTGGGCATATCAACTTTCTTGCCCTCTCTCTTAAGTCTAGTGGGACACTCAAATTTCTTGTGCCCTGTCCCATCGCACTCAAAACATCTTATCTTCTCAAGTTTTTTATTTCTCTCATTCTCACCACAACTCTCTCTTTCTCCAAACAATCTTAAATCATTCTCTAAAGCGGTGATCCTAAGGACTAAAGCATTATTACGCTTCTTGGTTTCAAAAAACTCAGAATATAACTCGGCGTAAGCGCGTGGGAGATCACACTCGCTCTCACTTGCCTCATCCTCCCCTTCACTCTCATCGCTCTTACTGTCGAGGTGTCCTTGTGACGTAGCATCCTCATCGTCGTGATAAGCATTGGAGGTACTCACATGAATTGCCATGAACGCGGTGAAGTTACGCTCATGCGGTGACTCATCTCCCGAGTCCACCGACTCGACCTCACTGTCGTCACAAAGGGTAGTATTCAGGACAGTTTTACCCTTTTCTCTATTCAGACGGGTGGCACACTCAAACGCTCTATGACCCTTACCATCGCATTCAAAACATCTCTCACTGTCTATCTTAGGAGGGCCTTTGAAATCTTTCTCATTTTCCTTTTCAAAAATATTTTTCTCAACATTCCTTTTATCATTGAAATTTCCACTTTTCTTGAATTTGAGAATTCTTTTGAAATTTTTTGCAATCAGGGCCAAGTCATCTAAGTCAAAATCACATTCAGACTTGGACTCAAAAACTTTTTCTTTCTTTTTCTGAAAATGAGTCTTTAAAGCAATCCCATCATCCTTAGCCTTAATGGTTTTGGGAAACATGTCAATCTCATAGGTTTGAAGATCCCCTACAAGTTCTTCCAACTTAAGTGATTTCAAATTTCCCAAAGAGTTCAAAACAGTGACTTTAGGAATAAAGCGTTTTGGGAGAGATCTCAAAATCTTTTTAACGACACGCGTGTTATCAATTACCTCACCCAAATTAAAACTAGTGTTAACAATGTCCGACAAGCGTGCAAAAAACTCATCAAAGCATTCGGACTCAGACATGGTGATAGTCTCAAATTGGGTGGCCAAATTTTGTAATTTAGACTCTTTAACAGCGTTCGTACCCTCATGGGTAAGTTGCAAAACATCCCATGCCTCCTTTGACGTGGTGCACGTCATTATGCGTTTGAACTCATCAGGTGTGACAGACCCAGAAATAGCACTTAGACCCTTAGAATTAAAAGATGACCATTTAAATTCTTCTTCAGTCCAAGAAATGTCAGGTTTCAAGTTGGTCACATTATCAACAGTCACGGTGGGAGGAGTCCAACCTCGTTCAACCAAAATCCAGACAAGTTCATCAATGGCTTTTAAAGCCGACCTCATACGGGCATTCCAATAATCATAATTTGTCCCGTCAAAAATAGGCATTTTATAATATGACTTCTCCATTTGAACACGCACTTTTTCAAAAATCAATTTTTTTCAGAAAATTGACATCTTAGAAAAATTTTGCGGAAAAAGGAATACGCGATAGATTAGCGTAACCTGCTCTGATACCAATTTGAGAACGTGTGTGCTCGCGTTCAAATGATCAAATTATATATAAAACCCTTTTAACACAAACAAACCCTAAACATGCAGTAGTATGTGATTGAACAAATTGATAATCTACGCAAGAACATTCAAACACATGCAATTAAGGAAAAATCCCCCTCAGGGGCAAAACCATTTATTTTCACTATAATTTGTAAGAAAATGGCTTACAATCGGATTACAATGAAAATACAAGTTGACTAAGAATTACCCTCGGGTATCGGATTCTGTAGTCGCGGCTGGAATTATCCCTTTCCAGTAGGGCTGCCATGAAGAAGAAGAACGGTCTCCTCCACAAGGGTTGAACAAACCAAAGTTGTGTTCTTGGGTTGCAAAAGGATTCACAAATATTTAGCAAGGATGTGCGAATCAAAACATGAGTCTTGGGACTCAAAAATATGAAGACTAGATGTATTTGGACTCTCAAATTCGTCTCCTAAAGTCTTGCAAAACAACTCTCCCGAAGTTGGTATTTATAGGAAAATATATGAAGAGACCCACGATTTTAAAATGCTGAAATTCTATCCAGCATACAGGTACCTCAAACCGGTTCGGGTACCCCTGCGAACCGGTTCGCCCCCCCGAACCGGTTTCGGGCTGGGTTCGGGAAAGTGTGCTGGGAACAGGTGCTTAAACACTTGGAAAAATTCCCAGAATTTTCAATGAACATATCTCCATTTTCAACGGGCCATAACTTGTTCACCGTAGCTCGGATTGAGGTTGTAACACCCCGCCCGCCCGGGGAGAGCGAGCAGAGCGCTACTCATGATAAAACTAAACTAATCCACAAATAACAAGGTATAGAGCATCTAAATCCCACAATAAAACAAGAAACCACTATTCTCACCTTCAAATTAATACAACAAATCTCTCAAAATAATTACAACAATCTAACTATCTCGAAAATAAAATAAATCTCCAAATGCTCTATACATCAAAATAAATACAAGTATTCTCATCTCTTGTATTAAAAATTCTTCCCAAATAATCCTCGCTAAAATCATCCCAATTGGTCCATAGCACTCAAATCCGTGCTCACCTGCCAACTAAGAAAAAGATCGGGAAGTACACAATACGACAGGAATATGCTCAACAAAGATGTTAGCGATGAACAAAGCGCAACAATACGACTACGAATACTCAAATCAAATAATGCAAATCTCAATAGCATTTTATCAAAAAATTTCTCAACAACACATTAACCGGAGTCACCAGGCCTCACCATACCGCGCCATACTTTATCAAGTAGCCGGAAAAGGAGTCTTGGCGGGTGCCCAACATCAGTGCCATATTAAAATCTCATGACAGCATGCTCAAAACAACATGAATAATACCTCATGAATGAAAATAATTCCAACAATTATTTTTCCAGATTTCCAAGAATTTAACAATTCAAAATATGAGTTCAATTAACAAGAATTCAACGGAATAAACACTCGCGAGATTTCAGGAGCATATTGTGTAAAACCCCCTACCTTAAAATCATCACATAATTTCAGCCTCAAAATTTAATCACACCATCACGTTCCTCTCGCGAAAATAATCAAATCTCGTTCTAGCCCAAACTCGAGAAAACACCAAATAAACCTTCTAATCTAAGGTTGAAATCTTGAATAAGTTTGGGGCTATGGTTTGTATATGAAAGGGAGTAATTTTTTAGAGGTCTTCTGGTTGAAAAGTTTGAGAAAAAGTGATTTGAAAAGTCCATCCACGAATTAGTTGATATATAAAGGATTAAGAGTTTGATTAAGAAAAGAGTTCTAAATAGATACAAGTACTAAAAAAGACATTCCGGACGATCGGACCGTTAGAATCGCTTGAAATTTTAGTATATCGTAGCGAACGGTGAGACAGGACTGCTGACAAAAATTCAGCTTGATCAGACGGTCGGATTTCTAAAAATATTATTTTTACTAGAGAGTTTTATGCTCCGAGTACTCTTAGAGAGTTTTATGTTTTGAGGACTCTTCTATATAATAAAAATGCAATTAAAACTCCATTTTAATTCCGATTTCAAAACCGTTTGAAATTCTCATCCTTAAAAATAATAACCAACATATTTGTGTAATAAAAATAATTTTATCTCAAAATTTATTTTTCCTCTTAATTTCGAAAATACCCCAAAAATTACGCGGGTTGTTACACTTCCCCACTAACAATGGAATTTCGCCCTCGAAATTCGCCGAATGCCTAACTCTTAAAAATCAGGCCAACAATCTCCAAAATAAACTCGTCACCAAAAATAAATTCCTCACATCTAATCTAGATGCCTAACGTGAAACGATTTTCTAAAAATTTCTATTTCCAAAAATACGCGCCACAAAAACGTAACAGACCCAAAACCCGAGGGTGGTCGTATACCTGAGCTCTGATACCATTCTGTAACACCCCGCCCGCCCGGGGAGAGCGAGCGGAGCGCTACTCATGATAAAACTAAACTAATCCACAAATAACAAGGTATAGAGCATCTAAATCCCACAATAAAACAAGAAACCACTATTCTCATCTTCAAATTAATACAACAAATCTCTCAAAATAATTACAACAATCTAACTATCTCGAAAATAAAATAAATCTCCAAATGCTCTATACATCAAAATAAATACAAGTCTTCTCATCTCTTGTATTAAAAATTCTTCCCAAATAATCCTCGCTAAAATCATCCCAATTGGTCCATAGCACTCAAATCCGTGCTCACCTGCCAACTAAGAAAAAGATGGGGAAGTACACAATACGACAGGAATATGCTCAACAAAGATGTTAGCGATGAACAAAGCGCAACAATACGACTACGAATACTCAAATCAAATAATGCAAATCTCAATAGCATTTTATCAATAAATTTCTCAACAACACATTAACCGGAGTCACCAGGCCTCACCATACCGCGCCATACTTTATCAAGTAGCCGGAAAAGGAGTCTTGGCGGGTGCCCAACATCAGTGCCATATTAAAATCTCATGACAGCGTGCTCAGAACAACATGAATAATACCTCATGAATGAAAATAATTCCAACAATTATTTTTCCAAATTTCCAAGAATTTAACAATTCAAAATATGAGTTCAATTAACAAGAATTCAACGGAATAAACACTCGCGAGATTTCAGGAGCATATTGTGTAAAACCCCCTACCTTAAAATCATCACATAATTTCAGCCTCAAAATTTAATCACACCATCACGTTCCTCTCGCGAAAATAATCAAATCTCGTTCTAGCCCAAACTCGAGAAAACACCAAATAAACCTTCTAATCTAAGGTTGAAATCTTGAATAAGTTTGGGGCTATGGTTTGTATATGAAAGGGAGTAATTTTTTAGAGGCCTTCTGGTTGAAAAGTTTGAGAAAAAGTGATTTGAAAAGTCCATCCACGAATTAGTTGATATATAAAGGATTAAGAGTTTGATTAAGAAAAGAGTTCTAAATAGATACAAGTACTAAAAAAGACATTCCGGACGATCGGACCGTTAGAATCACTTAAAATTTTAGTATGTCGTAGCGAACGGTGAGACAGGACTGCTGACAAAAATTCAGCTTGATCAGACGGTCGGATTTCTAAAAATATTATTTTTACTAGAGAGTTTTATGCTCCGAGTACTCTTAGAGAGTTTTATGTTTTGAGGACTCTTCTATATAATAAAAATGCAATTAAAACTCCATTTTAATTCCGATTTCAAAACCGTTTGAAATTCTCATCCTTAAAAATAATAACCAACATATTTGTGTAATAAAAATAATTTTATCCCCCGCCCGGGGAGAGCGAGCGGAGCGCTACTCATGATAAAACTAAACTAATCCACAAATAACAAGGTATAGAGCATCTAAATCCCACAATAAAACAAGAAACCACTATTCTCATCTTCAAATTAATACAACAAATCTCTCAAAATAATTACAACAATCTAACTATCTCGAAAATAAAATAAATCTCCAAATGCTCTATACATCAAAATAAATACAAGTCTTCTCATCTCTTGTATTAAAAATTCTTCCCAAATAATCCTCGCTAAAATCATCCCAATTGGTCCATAGCACTCAAATCCGTGCTCACCTGCCAACTAAGAAAAAGATGGGGAAGTACACAATACGACAGGAATATGCTCAACAAAGATGTTAGCGATGAACAAAGCGCAACAATACGACTACGAATACTCAAATCAAATAATGCAAATCTCAATAGCATTTTATCAATAAATTTCTCAACAACACATTAACCGGAGTCACCAGGCCTCACCATACCGCGCCATACTTTATC
The DNA here is from genome assembly GCA_949130495.1 of Sambucus nigra. NCBI lineage: Eukaryota > Viridiplantae > Streptophyta > Magnoliopsida > Dipsacales > Adoxaceae > Sambucus > Sambucus nigra. The sequence continues at coordinate 501,572,489 of OX422212.1, forward strand.
AAGTAGCCGGAAAAGGAGTCTTGGCGGGTGCCCAACATCAGTGCCATATTAAAATCTCATGACAGCGTGCTCAGAACAACATGAATAATACCTCATGAATGAAAATAATTCCAACAATTATTTTTCCAAATTTCCAAGAATTTAACAATTCAAAATATGAGTTCAATTAACAAGAATTCAACGGAATAAACACTCGCGAGATTTCAGGAGCATATTGTGTAAAACCCCCTACCTTAAAATCATCACATAATTTCAGCCTCAAAATTTAATCACACCATCACGTTCCTCTCGCGAAAATAATCAAATCTCGTTCTAGCCCAAACTCGAGAAAACACCAAATAAACCTTCTAATCTAAGGTTGAAATCTTGAATAAGTTTGGGGCTATGGTTTGTATATGAAAGGGAGTAATTTTTTAGAGGCCTTCTGGTTGAAAAGTTTGAGAAAAAGTGATTTGAAAAGTCCATCCACGAATTAGTTGATATATAAAGGATTAAGAGTTTGATTAAGAAAAGAGTTCTAAATAGATACAAGTACTAAAAAAGACATTCCGGACGATCGGACCGTTAGAATCACTTAAAATTTTAGTATGTCGTAGCGAACGGTGAGACAGGACTGCTGACAAAAATTCAGCTTGATCAGACGGTCGGATTTCTAAAAATATTATTTTTACTAGAGAGTTTTATGCTCCGAGTACTCTTAGAGAGTTTTATGTTTTGAGGACTCTTCTATATAATAAAAATGCAATTAAAACTCCATTTTAATTCCGATTTCAAAACCGTTTGAAATTCTCATCCTTAAAAATAATAACCAACATATTTGTGTAATAAAAATAATTTTATCTCAAAATTTATTTTTCCTCTTAATTTCGAAAATACCCCAAAAATTACACCGGTTGTTACACTTCCCCACTAACAATGGAATTTCGCCCTCGAAATTCGCCGAATGCCTAACTCTTAAAAATCAGGCCAACAATCTCCAAAATAAACTCGTCACCAAAAATAAATTCCTCACATCTAATCTAGATGCCTAACGTGAAACGATTTTCTAAAAATTTCTATCTCCAAAAATACGCACCACAAAAACATAACAGACCCAAAACCCGAGGGTGGTCGTATACCTGAGCACTGATACCATTCTGTAACACCCCGCCCGCCCGGGGAGAGCGAGCGGAGCGCTACTCATGATAAAACTAAACTAATCCACAAATAACAAGGTGTAGAGCATCTAAATCCCACAATAAAACAAGAAACCACTATTCTCATCTTCAAATTAATACAACAAATCTCTCAAAATAATTACAACAATCTAACTATCTCGAAAATAAAATAAATCTCCAAATGCTCTATACATCAAAATAAATACAAGTCTTCTCATCTCTTGTATTAAAAATTCTTCCCAAATAATCCTCGCTAAAATCATCCCAATTGGTCCATAGCACTCAAATCCGTGCTCACCTGCCAACTAAGAAAAAGATGGGGAAGTACACAATACGACAGGAATATGCTCAACAAAGATGTTAGCGATGAACAAAGCGCAACAATACGACTACGAATACTCAAATCAAATAATGCAAATCTTAATAGCATTTTATCAAAAAATTTCTCAACAACACATTAACCGGAGTCACCAGGCCTCACCATACCGCGCCATACTTTATCAAGTAGCCGGAAAAGGAGTCTTGGCGGGTGCCCAACATCAGTGCCATATTAAAATCTCATGACAGCGTGCTCAGAACAACATGAATAATACCTCATGAATGAAAATAATTCCAACAATTATTTTTCCAAATTTCCAAGAATTTAACAATTCAAAATATGAGTTCAATTAACAAGAATTCAACGGAATAAACACTCGCGAGATTTCAGGAGCATATTGTGTAAAACCCCCTACCTTAAAATCATCACATAATTTCAGCCTCAAAATTTAATCACACCATCACGTTCCTCTCGCGAAAATAATCAAATCTCGTTCTAGCCCAAACTCGAGAAAACACCAAATAAACCTTCTAATCTAAGGTTGAAATCTTGAATAAGTTTGGGGCTATGGTTTGTATATGAAAGGGAGTAATTTTTTAGAGGCCTTCTGGTTGAAAAGTTTGAGAAAAAGTGATTTGAAAAGTCCATCCACGAATTAGTTGATATATAAAGGATTAAGAGTTTGATTAAGAAAAGAGTTCTAAATAGATACAAGTACTAAAAAAGACATTCCGGACGATCGGACCGTTAGAATCACTTAAAATTTTAGTATGTCGTAGCGAACGGCGAGACAGGACTGCTGACAAAAATTCAGCTTGATCAGACGGTCGGATTTCTAAAAATATTATTTTTACTAGAGAGTTTTATGCTCCGAGTACTCTTAGAGAGTTTTATGTTTTGAGGACTCTTCTATATAATAAAAATGCAATTAAAACTCCATTTTAATTCCGATTTCAAAACCGTTTGAAATTCTCATCCTTAAAAATAATAACCAACATATTTGTGTAATAAAAATAATTTTATCTCAAAATTTATTTTTCCTCTTAATTTCGAAAATACCCCAAAAATTACACCGGTTGTTACACTTCCCCACTAACAATGGAATTTCGCCCTCGAAATTCGCCGAATGCCTAACTCTTAAAAATCAGGCCAACAATCTCCAAAATAAACTCGTCACCAAAAATAAATTCCTCACATCTAATCTAGATGCCTAACGTGAAACGATTTTCTAAAAATTTCTATCTCCAAAAATACGCACCACAAAAACATAACAGACCCAAAACCCGAGGGTGGTCGTATACCTGAGCACTGATACCATTCTGTAACACCCCGCCCGCCCGGGGAGAGCGAGCGGAGCGCTACTCATGATAAAACTAAACTAATCCACAAATAACAAGGTGTAGAGCATCTAAATCCCACAATAAAACAAGAAACCACTATTCTCATCTTCAAATTAATACAACAAATCTCTCAAAATAATTACAACAATCTAACTATCTCGAAAATAAAATAAATCTCCAAATGCTCTATACATCAAAATAAATACAAGTCTTCTCATCTCTTGTATTAAAAATTCTTCCCAAATAATCCTCGCTAAAATCATCCCAATTGGTCCATAGCACTCAAATCCGTGCTCACCTGCTAACTAAGAAAAAGATGGGGAAGTACACAATACGACAGGAATATGCTCAACAAAGATGTTAGCGATGAACAAAGCGCAACAATACGACTACGAATACTCAAATCAAATAATGCAAATCTTAATAGCATTTTATCAAAAAATTTCTCAACAACACATTAACCGGAGTCACCAGGCCTCACCATACCGCGCCATACTTTATCAAGTAGCCGGAAAAGGAGTCTTGGCGGGTGCCCAACATCAGTGCCATATTAAAATCTCATGACAGCGTGCTCAGAACAACATGAATAATACCTCATGAATGAAAATAATTCCAACAATTATTTTTCCAAATTTCCAAGAATTTAACAATTCAAAATATGAGTTCAATTAACAAGAATTCAACGGAATAAACACTCGCGAGATTTCAGGAGCATATTGTGTAAAACCCCCTACCTTAAAATCATCACATAATTTCAGCCTCAAAATTTAATCACACCATCACGTTCCTCTCGCGAAAATAATCAAATCTCGTTCTAGCCCAAACTCGAGAAAACACCAAATAAACCTTCTAATCTAAGGTTGAAATCTTGAATAAGTTTGGGGCTATGGTTTGTATATGAAAGGGAGTAATTTTTTAGAGGCCTTCTGGTTGAAAAGTTTGAGAAAAAGTGATTTGAAAAGTCCATCCACGAATTAGTTGATATATAAAGGATTAAGAGTTTGATTAAGAAAAGAGTTCTAAATAGATACAAGTACTAAAAAAGACATTCCGGACGATCGGACCGTTAGAATCACTTAAAATTTTAGTATGTCGTAGCGAACGGCGAGACAGGACTGCTGACAAAAATTCAGCTTGATCAGACGGTTGCATTTCTAAAAATATTATTTTTACTAGAGAGTTTTATGCTCCGAGTACTCTTAGAGAGTTTTATGTTTTGAGGACTCTTCTATATAATAAAAATGCAATTAAAACTCCATTTTAATTCCGATTTCAAAACCGTTTGAAATTCTCATCCTTAAAAATAATAACCAACATATTTGTGTAATAAAAATAATTTTATCTCAAAATTTGTTTTTCCTCTTAATTTCGAAAATACCCCAAAAATTACGCGTGTTATTACAGAGGTGCCGTTTCTTCCAGTATCTTTGTTGTGGCAAGCTCTTCAACTTTCCAGTTGACCGGTCCTCCGGACGGTGGCTGTAAAATTACCAATTTTCCCTTGAACATCCTTATCATGCCTTGTTTCACTGATTTGACTTCTCTGACGTTCCACTTGCATTACGAGCCTAGAATCAAGGAACGTGAAGTCGTTGATGCAGATAAGGGACACATTAGTGGAGATAATTCATGCTTGATTCCCGAAATTCGGATAGAGGCCGTCATGTGAGCTCGTGAGGTGATGTGCCAAATGTAGCGGCGTACGACATAAATAAATGAAACATTTCGGACATGAGAAAAATGTCCTTACACTTGGTAAACCCATTATCGAGAATTCTGCAAACAGTCAGCAATAACAAATACAGTGGACGTAGGCCATTCTTACAAGGCTGAACCACTTTAAAAATCTTTTGTCTTATATTTATATATTCATTTTTATCTGTGATTAAATAATTAGATCAAATCTAGTTTTTTACATCAACAGATTGGCGCCGTTTGTGGGAAATCGACTGTAATTAGCATTTTTCACCAAAACAAATCATCGTCAATGGCTGATCATCCAGAATCCAGTAATCAAAATGCTGGAATTCCTCCAAATCTATCTACTCCTCCAAATGTCCAAGATCTGGCTGGTATAATGTCTAATTTAGCCCAGGGCCAGACGGCCATACAAGAGACCATGCGACAACTCATGAAAACTATCTAAGGTGGAGCACCGACCCAGTCAGGATAGTGAAGCATTAAGAGAAATCCTCGGTTACCTTCTAGGCGAACACCATTCCCAGAGGAATCTCGATCCAGACGCACCGATTTATATTGTACTGAGAGATCTAATTACCCTTCTTATCAGCCTGGAAAGACTTCCTCGGTACGAGGTATAGACACTCAACAAAACAACACTTTATCTCCAGAAAGGATAAGTGCTCTTGAAAGGTTGAGTAAAGTCTCTCCTTTTGATCGTCTAGGTCCTAGGAGGAATAGACGTCCTCCTAGGATTGTGTCGAGGAACTTTCAACAATCATTTAATATGAAGGAATGATCTGCCTAATCACGACCATATTCTCGTCATGAAAGATCCTAAGAGGCTAATTCAAAACGATCAGTTGCTCGAAGTAACAGGATCGAGGAAGGAAATGAGGCTTGGAAAGGCTCAATTCAAAGGTTGGAGGATAGATTAGGGGATATGGTTAAAACCAAGAATCCTCTGTAAAGGACTTTTGTCCGAGGGACGCCATTTGTACAAGCAATTGTGGATTTTCCTACTCCATCAAAATTCAAATCTCCTGTGGTGACTCCAAAATATGATAGGAAAACTGACCCTGTTCTTCATATAGAACAATACCAAGCTGCTGTTGATATCTATCTGTTTCCAGATGAGATGAGGTGTATGGCATTTTCAGGAACTCTTACCGGATCTACTCAAATATGGTATAACAATCTTCCTCGTGGGAAGGTTGAGACGTTCTTTCAATTGGCTGAGCTCTTTATTGGGAATTTTTATTTTGGAGCAAAACCTGTTAAACGAGTAGCACACTTGTTGAGTGTTAGACAAAAGGAAGGCAAAAGCACCAGGGATTACATTACTCGTTTCAATAACGAGAAATTGGAAGTAATTGATTACGAGGAGAAAATTGTGATCACTGCTCTGATGAGTGGATTGTTGCCCAATAAATTGTACTACACTTTAGCCAAAGATCCGCCTACAACCATGACAGAATTAATGGCAAAGGCAACCAAAATTATGAACGCCGAGGAAGCTATGGCTGCGAAGAAGAATATGGATACCAAAGAGACCAAGGTTGAGGGTGATAAGGCTGAGAAGAAGGAGCAGAAGAACAATGGTGGTAACAGGAAGTCAAAAGAAAAGCAATCATTAGAACAGTTGAAGAAATTTAGAAACTATACTCCTTTGAAAGTAGACATAAACCATGTTCTGGAAGAAATCAAGAACATCGAGGAGCTAAACTGGCCTGAAAAAATGAAGACAGATCCTGACAAGAGGAATAAATCCAAATATTGCGAGTTCCATAAGGATCATGGTCATACGACCAAAAACTTCATAGCTCTCCAAAATGAAATTGAGGAGCTCATCAGGCGAGGAAAATTGAACAAGTAGGTGGATCGCCGAAATGGTGGAAAGAGCAACGACCGAGCAAGGCAGATGTCTAGATCTCCTCGTCGATCGAAAGAAGATAAGAAAAGAAGTCATGAAGAAGACCCGGATGATGACCAAGATGACCCCGATCTCCCCAAAAGATCAAAACAGCCAGAACGTGAGGTATTTTCAATCCATTTTGGATCATTTGAATGTAATGTTATTACAGGTGGAGATGCAGGAGGTGGAGATATGACTGCCGAGAGAAAAGCTTACCTCAATGAGGCTCAAGCTTGCTCATACATTTAGTGAATAAATCTGGCTGAAGATGATCGCCCGAGGAAGGTGAATAAGGACAAACTGGTCATTAGTTTTTCTAAGAATGACCTGGCAGGAGTACTATATCCCTATGATGACCCGTTGGTGATCAAGATGAGAATGAAGGAAGTGGTGATTTCACGAGTACTAGTGGGTAATGGTATCTCGGGAGATATCATGTTCTATCCATGCTTTGGCAGTTTGAATTTGAAGCTATCACAGTTGGAACCATATCATAAGCCCCTCCTTAGTTTCACTAGCGAAGAAGTTTTTCCACTTGGGACAATCAAGTTGGATATGCTTATTGGTATATGGCCTGCTTATCGAACAGAAAGAGTCCGCTTCTTCGTAATGGATAAAAATGTCCAATCAGCTTACAACATCATCATGGGAAGGGTAGGACTAAAGAAATTCAAAGCAGTACCATCTACTATCCATCAATGTTTGAAATTCCTAACCAATTTTGGAGTGGGAGTGGTGAAAGGCGACCAGAAAGTAGCTCCGAAATGCTACTATTCATCTATCGAGCAGGAAGAACATGAAGAATCCAGAAAGAAGACTACTACCTACCAAATAGAAGATGCAAAGATTGAAACATTGGACCCTAGAGACGAGTCCCAACTCGTAAAAGGACAGGTTATGGAAACTACTGAGAATATCATTCTGGACGACGAGCATCCAGAATGAACAACTCAAATAGGGGCATCCTTGGATGAATCAATAAAACAAGAATTGATAGCATTCTTAAGGCAAAGAAAGCATACTTTTGCATGGAGTCATGAAGACATGCCAGGAATAGATCCAAATTTCTTGTGTCACGAGCTTAATGTGAATAAGGAAATCAAGCCTGTAAAGCAACGAAGAAGAGTGTTCAGCCTTGAGAAAAATCAAGCTATACAGGAGGAAGTAAAAAAGCTACAAAAATACTCTTTCATTGAGGATGTTAAATATCCTAACTGGCTAACAAATATGGGATGGTAAAGAAGAAAAATAACAAGTGGAGGATGTGTGTAGACTTTATCGACCTTAACAGGGCATGCCCAAAGGATCATTTTCCTTCGCCCCGAATTGATCAACTGGTGGATGCTACCTCAGGGCACGAACTATTAAGTTTCATGGATGCTTATTCTGGTTACAACCAGATTAAAATGAAACCTGAAGACAGGGAGAGTACCTCTTTTATCACCCCCGGGGGAACTTATTGTTATAATGTTATGCCTTTTGGATTGAAAAATGCAGGTGCAACATATCAGCGGTTGATGAAAAAGGTGTTTGCAAAGCAAATCAGTCACAATATGGAAGTTTATGTTGACGATATGCTGACGAAGAGCAAGAAAGCTGATGATCATCTAGTTGACTTGGGCCAGACCTTGATCAATTAGAAAGATATCAAATGAAGTTGAACCCTACTAAATGCATATTCGGAGTACGAGAAGGCATGTTTTTCGGGTATATTGTCAATCAACGAGGTATTGAAGCAAACCCTGAAAAGATCAAGGCTCTATTGGGGCTACGATCTCCAACGACGAAGAAGGAAGTGCAAAGTCTCACAGGGTGAGTTTCAGCACTTAATAGATTTGTATCACGAGCAACTGATAGATGTCTCCCATTCTTCAAAACACTCCGAAAAACGTTTGAATGGAATGATGAATGCGAGAAGGCCTTTCAAGAATTGAAGAAATACATGGGAGCACCTCCATTATTATCCAGACCAGTGATAGGAGAAAGACTATACTTGTATCTGGTAGTTTCAGAAAACGCAGTAAGCTCGGCGTTGATAAGAGTGGAGGATAGAGTGCAAAAACCAATCTATTACACTAGCAAGGCTTTCCGAGGAGCAGAGATCAGATATCCAAGGCTAGAAAAGTTAGCACTGGCGTTGATCGAAGCAAGTAGACGGATGAGGCCATACTTCCAAGCTCATACTATAGTTGTGTATACAGACTTGCTGTTAAGGCAAGATCTGCACAAACCAGAGAAATCGGGAAGATTGATGTACTGGGCGGTAGAATTGGGTGAATACGATGTAATTTATGAGCCTAGGTCGTCACTTAAAGGGCAGGCAATGGCAGATTTTATTGCAGAATTCACTTATCCAAACACCTTCGAAGTGCAGAAGATGAATACCGACCAGCCTGTGGATGTTACAGGATCATCGAATTTAAATCCCGACCAACTTAAATTGGTAGACGAGCAAGAGAAGATGATCGACGAGCATCAAGAAGTGCTAGAGGAGGATATGAGGAAGCATCAAATATTCCACCGAGGAACTCTGTCTGACCAAGAGTTTGATAATGAGATACCTGTGTGGAATTTATATGTAGATGGCTCTTCTTGCACTACGGGCAGTGGAGCAGGAGTTATTTTAAACAGCCCCAATGAGATCGATGTGGAGTATGCTTTGCGTTTTCAATTTAAGGCTTCAAATAATGAGGCTGAATATGAAGCTATGATCGTGGGTCTCAGTCTAGCCAAAACTATGAAAGCAGAGCAGGTCGTTGCATTCAGTGACTCATAGTTGATTGTATATCAAATGATGGGGGTGTATGCAGCAAAAGGAGAATTAATGATCCAATATCATGCGAAATTAATGGAGATTGTATCAAGCTTTAGTGCAGTAGAGTTGATTAGAATACCAATATTGGATAATGCAAGAGCATATGCCTTAGCTCGGTTAGCCTCAGCCACACGCACCGAGCTACGAAGAACAATCCCAATAGAAATCTTGGCTAATCGGAGAATTGACAAAGATCTAACGATGAACTTCATTTCCCTTGATTTAGGACCATCTTGGATGGATCCCATCAGGGACTATATTGAAGAGGGGGCTTTACCAATTGATAAACTCGCAGCCAAGAAACTAAAGTTTAAAGCTGCTCTTTATGTATTGACTAATGGCATTTTATATAGACGAGGAATTATAACAGGTTTGCAAAGATGTGTCCACCCCTCCGAGGTGAGAAATTTAATTGAGGAGGTCTATGAAGGGTCTTGTGGATCCCATGTAGCAGGATGGACACTCTTGCAAAGAATGACAACCCAAGGGTATTACTGGCCAACGATGAGAGCTGATTGTATAGCTTATGCCAAAAAATGTGACAAATGTCAACGCTTCTCTTCGATCCGAAGAACTCCCCAAGCATTATTAACGCCCATTACTTCCCCTTGGCCATTTTCCATATGGGGAATAGACTTGGTCGGGCCACTTCCAACAACCAGGGGAAGATTTAAATACCTTGTGGTCGCTGTGGATTATTTTACTAAATGGGTAGAAGCTGAGCCTCTTATTGATATGACATATGACAAGGTGTATCAGTTTATTTGGAAGAATATCATTTGTAGATATGGTCTTCCCCATGCATTCATCACAGATCATGGAACCCAGTTTGACAACGAGGAGTTTGCCGCATATTTGCATCAATCAAACATATTGAAAACCCATTCTGCCCCAGGCCATCCCCAGAGCAATGGACAAACTGAGGTGACGAACAAAACGTTGCTGAATGGATTGAAAAAATGACTGGACGATGCAAATGCAAATTGGATTAACAATCTACATTCTATGCTGTAGGCTTATCGTACTACGCCACGAACAGCAATAGGAGAATCTCCATACATGCTGGCATTTGGAAGTGAAGTAGTTATACCTACTGAGTTGGGCCTACCCACACACAGAGTGCTGAATTTCTATTCTCCTATTAGTGATTTAATGAGGCGATTAGACCTAGAGATGCTCGAAGAAGTTAAAGAAGACGCAGCAATCAGGAATGCTGCATACCAACAACGAATAGCTCTGTTTTACAACAAGAGGGTAAAGAAGTGTGATTTGAAGGAAGGAGACTATGTGTTAAAGAAAGTAATTCAAAAGCACAACAAACTGGAAGCTAACTGGCATGGACCCTACAGAGTAACATAAGTTGTTCGACTAGGGACCTACAGGATTGAAACCTTGGAGGGAGAAGAATTTAAGAATGCATGGAATGCAGAGCTTCTACGCAAGTATTATCAATAGTTGGGATTCCTATGTAAATGCAGTTTTCTTCAGTATAAATAAAGTGTCGAAGTTTTTACCCAGTTCTCTCTTTTTTATGAAATTTTTCGGAGTATTAGTGCTACACACTATGCATCAAATTCAGAATGATCTCCACCAACTACGATTGGTCGGTAAACAAAAATCCACCAGCTACGGTTGGTCGGTAAATAAAATCCACCAGCTACGGTTGGTCGGTAAATAAAAATCCACCAACTACGGTTGGTCGGTAAATAAAATCCACCAGCTACGATTGGTCGGTAAATAAAAATCCACCAGCTACGGTTGGTTGGTAATTAAAAATCCACCAACTAGTTGGTCGGTAAATAAAATCCACCTACAGTTGGTCGATAAATAAATATCCACCAGCTACGGTTGGTCGGTAAATAAAAATCCACCAACTAGTTGGTCGGTAAATAAAATCCACTAACCACGGTTGGTCGGTAAATAAAAATCCACCAGCTACGGTTGGTCGGTAAATAAAAACCACCAACTACGGTTGGTCGGTAAATCAAAATCCACCAACTACGGCTGGTCGATAAATAAAAATCCACCAACTACGGTTGGTCGGTAAATCAAAATCCACCGACTACGGTTGGTTGGTAAATCAAAATCCACCAATTACGGTTGGTCGGTAAATAAAAATCCACCAACTACGGTTAGTCGGTAAATAAAAATCCACCAACTTCGGTTGGTCAGCAAAATCAATTTACAATCAACTCAGGTTGGTTAAACTAAGCAAGATCATGGGATGTAAGTCATTTACTGCTTAAGATCAAAGAAGTGATAAGTCACTATGGTCAAAAAATAAAACAGAATGGACATATCAAATACGCATATATTCACAAACAAAGATATTTTACAGAATGTTTAGAAGAATATGTAATAGCAGAAGACTAAATTTCTTCATTTAAAACAAAAAGAATTACATATGCTGTGAGAAGTACAAGTTATTACATAAAAATCCTACTCTGTGGGTTTCTTTCCCTTTGCCTTTGAAATAGGTTCTACTCCAGCAGGAGGATCATCTAAGGCATAAGGAGAGTTTATAAAATTTATATCTCGGAGCATCCTAACATTAATTACAGATGGTCGATCGAGCAAGTGCTCCGGGCGAGATATCTCAAAATTAGAATGAAGATTGTAGTCGTCGAGATACTTGGAGATTAAGCACTAAGGAATTTCCCGAGCATGAATCCAACTCATATCAAGTTTAAAAGGTGGCACGAGCAACTCAAGTAATCCAGGGTCATAATAAACCTATAGATAGTGGCCCTGCTCCAACTTTAACACCCCCAGTGCATTCAGCCATCCTTGTTTGTAACCCTCGTTATTTGACTGCTGGATCCGATCATCGAGATGATAAAGGGCTTCATTATATCCAACCATCCAAAACTCGCTGGGCTGTTTGTGGAATTGGTAGGTCAACCTCTCCAGTTGATCGTGAAGATTCTTTACTAAAATTTCCTTATTCTCCAAGGCCGAGCTTTGTATAGAAAGTTGCTCGTTGAGGTTCAGAATCTTCTTGGACATCTGTGTTAAGGCTTGATTCTTCGCCATCAACTGGAATGCCTGATTCTCTAAGGTTGATTGGGTCCTCGCCTCTTCAATTGAGATTCGAGTAGCTCTTGCTCGTTCCTGAGAAGATCTTGCTCGACCACGAGTAGAAGTGGAGGGTCCAACTTTTTTCAAAGTTTCCAACACATGTCTTAAGTTGGCATTCTCTACCTCTAAGAAAGAGAAACCTTCGTCATTGACAGGGACTAACGATCCCGAGGTAGATGCTGTAGATTTCAGTTGAGATATTTCTCCTCGTAAAACATTGTTTTCCTTCTCCAGCAGTTTCGTGATTTGCCTATGTTCCTCGACCTCAACCCTTAGAATTTTCTCTTTCTTCTCGTAAGCAGCGATGAACTTATCATATCCTTTGTCATCTTTTAGTTGCTGATATTTTTTCTCATACCCTTGATGCAAAAGGGCAGAAGATTCCTTGTATTGTTATTGGAGTTCCTCAATGGTACCCTGGAGATCTTCAATCATCTCGTAATATTCTACATTGTTGGCAACTGCACGGTTGAGCAAGCACTTCAAATATTGGTAGGCTTCAACTGCTCATTCAGAAGTATCTGGACCAAGGATGTCAATGATTTGAGATTCATTTAGATCTGCATGACCAGCTTTGAAGTAGTCATTGCTTTTTTTCATCAATTATGTGTCATGAGCCGATAATAGCTCCATCCTGGCCATAAACTAGCAAAGAAAAGCCATAAACAGGATCAATAATGATAAAGACAGGGCAAGAAGAAGGGAGTCAATATGAACAACCAAAAATTCGAATTTTTATTCATCAAAAAGTAAATACAAAGCTCCAGGTTACATTCAAAAGAAATAACAAAATTAAAACTCGAGAAACTTTACACCTTCTCCTTGTATTTTACACCTTCCTCAGAAAGTTAGGACGAGGAGGTTGGTTGCTCGGAAGATAGTGGCAGTTACTCGACTGAAGTACTGATGGGCTAAAGTTGCTCGTAGAAAGTCTGAACAACTGGAACATGAGGAACTTGGTCTCCAATCATCATGGAAGATTCCTCTGAGGTAGCTTCGTCCTCTTCTTCTTCTCCAGGAGAGGGAGGAGGACCATGAACATATCGTTGGAACAATTTAGAATTCTCAGCGATCTTTAACTCCTACAGAGCAGCAACCCATCCATCCCTGAAGTACTTGACGCTGGCATACTCCATTTGCGAGGTCATGGCAGCCAGGCCCTTATTCCAGCCTTTATCCCAACCAGCACTGAATGATTTCTTGACAGCCTTTTTCCTCTTTTCTTTCTCCTAGGAGGTCCTTTCCCTAAGGAGCTCCTCGACAGCTTTTAACTTCCCTTCCACCTCCTCCTTCTGGCGATCAACCCCATGAAGTCTACCAATTTCCTCTTCAGCAGTTTTTAGCTTGTTCTCAAGCTCTCCTGCATTCTTGAGCTTCTCCTAAAGATCTTTATTATTCTTCTTAAACTCTTTCATCTTCTTCTCTAATCCATTAGAGGCCTCCACAGCTTGATCTCTCTCTTGCTCGATGGACTTGAGTTGCTTCTCCCAAGACACTTTATCTTCTTCATATTTTTTACGAGAGTCCTTTAAAGACTGAGTCAGACCTACAAAAGCTTCCTCTACACCTCCCGAGGAGCTCGAAGCTTTAATAGCCTCATCCTTATTCAGAATACTGTTGAAACAGGTTACCAGCTGAAGAAATAAATAATTTTGAGTCAATACAGGGATATATCAATGAAAAATGAAAACTTAGACTAGTAATACTTACTGAGGCAATATGTTGAGCTGCCAAGGTAGTGACCCTCTCCCGAGGAAGAGTGTCTTCAATACCTTGGATTTTCGGGATAATCCAAGACTTCATAGAGCCCATGACAGAAGTCAGAGGAACAAAAGTGGGAATACCACTTTCGGCATTTAAAGTCTGAGAGACAGGTCCAGCAGGTCTCTCAGATGAACTTTTCTTTGATTTCTTTGGAGGAGCAGGAATATCTTCAACCAAAGAAGAAGTCTTGGTTGGTGATATGACAATAACCTCACTAGGAGGAGAGATAACCACAGCCTTGCTTGGAGCCATTGGGGGCTTCTCAACAACTTTCTTGGCTGTAACTGGAGGGGGTGCATCAATGTTTCTCGTTCCTTCCACTGGAACATCCTGCTTATTTTTCTTTGCCTCCACATTGGCAGAGTCTGATTTGTCAAAGAAAGCAGGAGCTCTTCTTCTCTTCATTATGTTACTAATTGGAATATTAGACTCTGAAGAAGAAACCTCTACACTAGTATCAGCAGCTGGTACTTGGTCGATGTCAACCACCACTGGACGAGCAGTAAAGGATGAAGTATAGCTCTTGTACTTCAACAAATATGAGACTGATCTAATATGTTCGTCAGCAACAGTTTGGTGTAAACTCCATATAAGTTTCAAATGCCTTAAATTAACCTCTGTCTCCTTTGGAGGCTTTCTTTTGATGTCAACTGCAAATAATAAAAATTAAATGTCAGTGATACATTTTATCAAACATCAAGAAAATGAGATTTCAAAAAAATAAAAAATAACCTATTCCATTGCCATAAGGAGGACATCTAGGACCTTGATATACATCATCTCCATTTAATGGAGGATGTTGCCAATTTTCATTACCATTCCATGTTCAAAATAATCCCTGTTGGCATCAGGAAGATTGACAACTAATGCCCTATTCAAAAACCTAGTTTTTAAGTAAAAAGTACTATCACTAACGACCCATCTGTAACAGTACATTATCTCTGGAATCCCTAAACGGGTTCCATGAAGTTGATTTAACCTATGAACTCCATTGACTATTCTCCAAGTATTTGGCGCTATTTTTGCAGGAACAACATCAAAATACTGACAGAATTCCAAACATAAAGGATTGGGAGGAAAAGAGAAGCCACATTCGGCTACAAAGAGACTGGGGAACCAATGTCCCTCAGCCAAAGAAAAATAGTCAGAAGGTTCAGAAAGCCCTTCCAAGGTGACCCATGAAGGAATTGAAAATTTAGAACGAAATTTGTCAATCGATTCAACAACATAAACCATGATGATCAAAGCAAAATAAAGGAAAAGGAAGAAAATCTTACAGGAAAGGAGTGAATCAGTTGACAACGAACGATGGAGGAAAATGAACACACAAGCTAGAGAAGAAATGAATAATTCAAAGATACAGATTTGAAAAAGTAAAAGACGATAGGATTTTTTGCAGAGCTTAAATACCTTACCTTGGGAATGGGTAAAAATATTAATTATAAAGAAAGAAGTTTGCGTTACTGGCGCCTAAAAGGAGAAAAAGGGCACGAAAATCGAAGCAGTTAGAAAAATTCAAAATATTCGTGAAGTCAGATTCTATGAATTCAAAGAAGAAATAAATACAAGGAAAACACTCCTAAAATTCAGGATGACAATTTAATCCCTCCATATTTCGACAAGAATGGTCCACACTCCTCCTCAACCTCGAACTGCGAAACATTGGGGGCTTCTGTTGATACCAAAATTAGTTTGCTGACATGGACCAATCACATGAAGACACGTGTCAATTTACGTGGTAAATACGAATACTCCATACGAGCAAATCAAGACCACCGAGCAACTAAAAAGCCACGAGGAACTCAGGGGACTCGAGCAGCTTAAGCGTGTCAAGCTACTTAGGCGGTCCGAGCAGCTTAGAAAGACGAGCAACTGATGAGCCCGAGCAGCTCAAGCAGTGCGAGCAACTTAAGCGGTCCAAGATGCTGAGCGTACATCGCACCAAAATCAAGAGAGACGATTACGCATTAAATGCCCTTTATTATCGTACAAATGTATATGTCTACTAGATAACAGTGCATTGTCCTTTCATTTGTACAGCCTCAAGGCTATAAATACATTGTAACCTCCTCATTAGCAGGGGACTCGGAATTTCTTGGTAAACCCATTATCGAGAATTCTGCAAACAGTCAGCAATAACAAATACAGTGGACGTAGGCCATTCTTACAAGGCTGAACCACTTTAAAAATCTTTTGTCTTATATTTATATATTCATTTTTATATGTGATTAAATAATTAGATCAAATCTAGTTTTTTACATCAACAATAAGTATGACTAAACTACCTATATTTTTATGGACATATGCTTTTATAACTGTTGTGCACATATTAAAATGGGCACCTAGTAAGTCAATTTAGACGACCCCATTTGAATTATGGAAAGGATGGAAAGCCACTTTAAGATATTTACGTGTTTCGGGTTCCCAGCAGAAGCTAGAATTTATAACCCACAAGAAAATAAATTGGATCATATGATAATAAGTTGTCATATTATTAGGTATCTAGAAAATTCAAGGGGATATATATTCTATTGTACTAATTATACTACGAGAATAATAGAAAGTAGAATTGCTAAATTTATTGAAGATGGTGAAATCAAGGAGAATGAAAAAGAAAGGGAAGTGACCATTCAAGAAGCCTAGATACCAATCCCAGTACCCTGAATTCATATTATACATATTGTTCCTAATGTGGTAGTTGAGCCGGTTAGTGAACCAATTAACAACAATGAATAACAAGTGAATGATCACTCAGCTGAACAACTACATAATGATGCTGCAATCAACGAGCCTATTTTAAAAATACCATATAAAATGCCATTAAGAAAATCTCAATGAGAAAGGATATCGAATATCCCTGATGATTATGTGGTGTATTTGTAAGAGGTATAATTTAACATAAGAGAAATTAATGATCCAGTTTCTCATGAACTACCTATGAATAGTAATGATTCTAATAAATGGATTGATGCCATGACTGAGGAAATAAAATCTACATATGATAACCAAGTCCAAAAGTTAATCGAGTTGCCAGAACGACAAAAAAGGTCGGGTGTAAATGGGTCTACAAGACCAAATGTGACTCAAAAGGCAATATCAAACGACATAAGGCTAGGATAGTTGCCAAAGGTTTTAATCAACAAAAAGGTATCAATTATAATGAGAATTTCTCTCCAGTTTCAAAGAAGGACTCTTCTAGAATCATACTGCATTGGTGGAACATTATGATTTAGAGTTGTAAAAAATGGATGTAAAACAAGCTTTTCTGAATGGGAATTTAGAAGAAGAAGTCTATATGGCACAATTACAAGGTTTCATAAAGGAAGGAAAGGAAGACATGTTTTATATGTTAAAGAAGTCAATATATGGTCTAAAACATGCTTCTCATCTGTGGTACCTTAAGTTTCACGATACCATTATCTCCTTTGGGTTTAAAGAAAACACCGTGGGTCAGTGTATATACCATAAGATTAGTGGGAGTAAGTTTGTATCTTTAGTGCTATATGTTGACGACTTCTTATGGCTAAAAGTGACCTTGGTTTATTACGTGAAACCATGAAATACCTTTTTGAAAACTTTAAAATAAAATATATGGGTGAGGAGTCTGTGATAGGGATATAGATATCTTGGGATAGATCACGTGGAATGTTAGGACTATCTCAGAAAGCTTACATTACCAAAGTATTGGAAAGGTTCAACATGCAAAACTGTAATCCCATCGATATTCCACTTAAAAAATGGAATAAGTTCACCTTAAGATAATGCCTAACAAGTGAATTAGAAAGGGAGCATCTGAAAGGTGTGCCTTATGCCTCACTCGCAGGGAACTTACTATATGCGCAGGTTTACACTAGACCGTATATTAATTTTGTCGTTGGGATGCTAGGCAGATTTCAAAGAAATCTGGGAAATCATCACTAGAAAGCTGCAAAGAAAGCATTGAGGTGCCTGCAAGGGACTAAAGAATACATGCTCACATATAGGATAACTGATCACCTTTAGGTGGTTTAATACTTGGATTTTAGAGGATTCGTTAATAGTAGGAAGTGCACTTCGGGTT
Organism: Sambucus nigra; assembly: GCA_949130495.1. Taxonomy (NCBI): domain Eukaryota; kingdom Viridiplantae; phylum Streptophyta; class Magnoliopsida; order Dipsacales; family Adoxaceae; genus Sambucus; species Sambucus nigra. The sequence goes on from OX422212.1 coordinate 501,590,617, forward strand.
ATGTCTTCCTACATGTTAGAGGATCCATATCATGGAAAAGTGCTAAGAAGAGTGTTATTGCATCATCAACTATGGAGGATGAATTCATAGCTTATTTTAAAGCTACAAATCATGGATTATGGCTATGAAATTCCATTTCAGGACTTAGAATCACGGGGTCAATTTATAAGACGCTAAAAATTTACTGTAGTAATCTTGCAAAAATCTTCTTTTCTAAAAATGACAAGTATAGTACAGTGGCTAAACATATCGAGATGAACTACCTGTCTGTGAAAGAAAAAGTTTTGAAACAACGAGCATTAATTGATCACATTAGTGCAAGTGATAACATAGTAGATCCTCTTACGAAAGGACTATCTCCGAAGAACTTTATGAACATGTCGAAGAGATGGGTCTTGATTAGTTTGATTCTGATTATTGTTAGTTTAGTTATTTGACACTACTATTTTAAATTCAAAAAAAGTGTCTCATAATTCTATCATTTCTATCTTAAATGTATGCATGCATGTGAATGTGACCTATTGTATGACAAAAATAGTCTTTTCTCAAAAGACATTACGAGGCTATCATGACAACTCAATTTATAGGCCTAGTTAAATAAGACATTGATGTTGTGGTACATAGAAGGAACCATGCTCCTAAATAGTATAAAACTGTCATGACTCACATTGGTGAGTTATTCAATTATGGCAATAATTTTTGTTAATTATTCTGCTTAATTGTGCACCTATGTTCCCTAAATAAATTATGAGGTTATTCTTATTAGGACCAAATGGGAGACTATTAGAAATTAATTAATTAATTAATTAATTAGGTCATTTAAAAATTAATAAATATCCCACTTATTATGTTCCTTAATAAGTCAAAAATTAATTTGAATTAGTGAAGGTTGGGCAGTCAAATATTAGTGGGTTAGTAGGTTGCTTTTCCTTTATTTTTTGCCCACTTTGATGGGAAGTGGGGTTATAGGAAAAAGGCAATTTCGGCCCTCAGTCACCCATATAATCAGTATGCTAATTCCATCATTAGCACACCTTATCACACAATTATATTGGATTGAAGGAGAAAATCCAAAAATCAATCTTTTCTTTCATAATTCTGGAGCATTGAGGAGTGATTCTGGAGCAATTCTGGAGCACTGAATTAAGGAGAAACATCATCGAATTTCATCTCTAAGAATGGACAAAGGTGTTCTTCATATATTATTTATAAAAAATTTAATACGTAAATGCATGAATATTAAATTCTCTAGGGATTAAGCAGTAATTATATTTTGTATATCACACTCGAACCAAAAATAGTATATATAACATAATTATAGTAAATTGCAAGAAATCCCTTAACTAGTATACCACTTATGATTGACTGCCTTTACTGAACTTTCAGTTTCTTAACGAAAACTACTTGACCTATTGAAATCTTTTGTAATGTCATCATTTTGTTCGTAAAACAAGTTTTAGTGACACACAAAGGGTAGTTGCAAAAAGTTACGGCGCGAGGTTAGGGGCCCAATCCTCCTCATATTACTACAATTTTTAATTTTCAATACTGAAATGTTGATGTTCTTATATCCATTTTTATTTGAATTTGTGTATATATAATGTTATCCAAAATAATTTATAATTAATTTATAGAATATATAAACTGTAATTAATACATGCATAATAATCTAAAATAAACACAAACAAACATAAAGTGACAATAAAGAAAAATTAAACAATTGAGGCAAGTGTTGAACGCTTTGTTCTTAAGACGAGATTTGCCTCGCAGCGGTGATCTACACAATCAGTGTCAATCTTCGTCCAGAATACATCAATCACGACTTACAATAGTAGCACTCTAAATTGCAAGTTACAGTCGAACTAACAATGGAAGAAATTCTATTTTATTAACACAAAACATGGACAACACTTGGACAAATATTGTTAAAAAAATTAAAATTGGGTCATAAAAAATAAAATACACACCAAAAATTGGACTCGAAAATTAAATAAAAGGCCTAATAAAATTTGGCATAAAAAGTTAATACTTTTACCCTGTCAAGGACCCAATCGGCCCGAGTTGAATGGATCGATGCGCGCGAGTGGGCCTAGAAGTCAATCCAATCTCATGTAGGTATTTCCTCTTTCAAAACGTTTGGATACCCCAAGGGCACCAAACTATCAAGCAAACGTGGGTCCTTATATTCAACAATCATTTCTTATATTCTATCTATGTGGGATTTTGTCTTTAACAAAACACTTCCACCAAATTCCTTGTTCCAAGTGGATACTTTGAGCTATAATTTATCATATATTAATTTATGGTTTTACACATGTGTGTATACCAGATTATACTCCCCGTGAAGGAGAACGCATTATCACTTCGAACCATCCCAAAAGACATGTGGGTCTTCTATTAATTCTACTCTAAATTTGAGCAAAATAATATTTTTTGTCAACTATAATTTAATACCATAAATTTCAACATATAAAAAGGAGAATATTGATCCTACTGATATTGGTTCCCTACGACAAGAGCCTCCCTATAACAATGGTTTCAAAGGCCAAAGGATCAATTGAACTTTTGGTTTCCAAAGTCGAAGCAACAATTGAACTTTTAGAAGGTGATGATATAAAATTTTGAAAATAATGATGGGACATTTTAAACGTTAGCCATTATTTTGTTATTTGTTAGACCTTGGTGAGTAAAAGGATCATGCAATGATAAAAAAATTCCTTCCTAATTGCTTCTAATGCCATTTATTAGTAACTAAATAAAATGAGTAACTAAAATAAACAAGCTATGACATTTTCAATTTTGCCTCCCACATATAACATTTACGTTACCCGTAAAAATTAGACAAACAAGATACTAAAACATCATTTTATAGATAATTATAGCACACTGGACTATTAAAGACGGAAAACGGCTCATTAATTGGTTTGGTTGTAACTAACAAGGGTTATCACCCCTTTTAGGGAAAGGGGACCTCCCTATAAGTCATTGTTCCAATAAGAGTACAAAATAAATGTGGACATCCAAAATAAAATATATTTTTTTTACAAAACTCCTCCTAGATGTACACTATTTTAACCATGCAATGATTGTTGTAGTAAAATCATATTAAAGGGAACCTAATGGCAAAACATAAAAGTGAAGGGAAAAAAGTAAAACTTGTTTATCATTAAATGGGTGTTGGATGACTTGATCCATCTCTTTATAACCTATAGTATAAAAACTCAACGGGAAAATCCTAGATAAAGGAAAAGTAGTACAACAAGCATACATCATTAGTATCAAGTTCTTGGATTTTTCTGTGATAAGATGATCCCCTATATTTACATGTCTCAATTCTTCTAATGGTGGAGTCGACGTGTTACAATTGATAGAACCATCTTATAGAAGTTTGAGTTTAACAATCCTTTGGCAAAGAGGGGTAAAATAGTCCCATTAGTGGATTTATTTGACATCAATCTCATGTAAGCATCTCAATTAGGTCTAACAAGCCCAAAATCCACCGCTCAACCTGTTAAATTCGAGTCGAGCTTTAATTGAGTTTGAGTTGGGTCGAGTTTGAGCCAAAAAGTTAAGCCCGAATTCAATTCGGGCCGAGCTTACTCTAAGCACTATCAAGCTCGAATTAGGCTCTGCCCGAAATAATATACATAAAAATTATATATTTTTATATTTAATTCTTTTAATATATACTACGATATGTAAATATATTGAAAATAATTATATATAAGTAATTAAGTACATAGAAATTTATGATAATTTTATTATTTTGTAACATTAAAGTCTTAACTCTTAGCTCTGAGATTAGTTACTTACAATAATTGTTTTGGTGGATATTTTTTACTTTGGTCTTTTTTTGTTGATGATTTTTTATGTTTTAATGTTTACATGAAGGTATTATTGTTTATAGACAATTTTTCATGTTTTTTTAATGTATTTAAGCTTTTTAATGGCTACAACCTACATAAGAGGCTACCTACATGGCCATTATTTTGTAACTTCTGTTGTTTTAAGCTTTTTTCATGGCTAAAGCTTATACATTTTTTATGCATTTACTTAGGAATTTTTTTATTTCAAAAAATATGGGGTGGATTTTCTTGAATAAGAGATGTGGGATTACTAAAAAAAAATTAATGGAATTAAAAAATTAACACGTGTAATTTGTCGAGAGAAATGAAAAATTGTGACTCGGTGAATTCAATTCGGCCTGCTCAAATCGGGCTCGAAACCCATTATATTTTGTGAGCTGAGATTAAACTAAAGGGGACTCAATCTCGTTCATTTCGATCTGAGGTTTGAGCCAAGGAATTTTAAATCAGCTCGAGCTTGAGCAACTCCAAGCCCGACTCATTGAGCATGATTGACATGCTTAATTTCATGACTCTTCTGGAGTTTATGTATATCGAAAGGCTTTTATGATATGTTATTGATATTATTTATCTTAATGTAACCTCTTTAAATTTGAGCTATACATGCACAATTTCCTCCATAAGTAGTGGTAGGAATATTTGTTGATGGAGTCAAGTCATAAGTGCCTAATATATGTTGAATAAAAGATATGTAATATCACTGCTTCTGCTTAATTTGAGTAAGTAGCGTAAATGTTTACTTAGTAGATATCATGAGATGACATTTTAGCTATTAAGGTAGACATATCTTGTTGTTGGTTGTTCCTTGTAAGAATCACAAAGACAACATGGATCTCAATAACCAACTAGATGTGGATAGATAGATTCAAAAGTATCGCAACAAAAGTTTCGTGAATGTATCGCATATATGATTGAGATACAAATATGCAAGTCAATGAAGATTGTTTATTGCAAAGATATTGATTGTGAATAGCATGTTAGTTCTCGTACATTATGTTAAGTATAACAATGCCCAAATAACACAAAAATATAGTACTTTTGGATCATAATCATCTTATCATTATCCATGGAATGGTATGGATATTTTAATATCCAAAGGCCTAAAAACATGGGTATACTAAGATAGTGTAATTAATATACTCTTATGCACTTCAAGGCCTTTTCAATTCATTTTACTAATAGATTAGTCTTTCATCAAACTTGTGCTATATCTATTAGCTGGGATAATACCTAGTTACCCCAAGGTTTTTATTTTTTAATTTACTTATGTATTTTACATTTTAATGAGATCTTGTAAAAGAAAATAATTTTAGGGTTATTTGTATAATGACACATTGTCAAATATAATTATTTTCACACTTTTCCTCAGATAAATATTTGCTAAGACATTTGTTTTCACCATTCCAAGATATCTTCGGGCCTTATAATGAAGTCGTCTTAATTGAATAGAGTGCGTACACTTTGAATTTTCATTAGGCGAACTATATCCTTATTATGGTCTCATATGAAATTATTTATCTAAATCTTATCTAAATAAGTAGTTATAATATTCACAAGTGTCATATTAGTTTTATTTCAAAAACCACTATGGTAGTCAGAAATCAAAAATGTAATTATGGAGTGACAGGAGATTATATTAATTTCATATGTGTATATATATATATATATATTCATTGTGACACCCCTCCCAATTAAATAAAGGGTGATCAGTCATGTACCAATTTAAAAGAGAATGTTCGGTTGGTTGATTCTTAGCATCACTGTCGAAAATAATTAAACCATATTAATCACCTAATATAAAATTAAGCTAGGTGTCAAAACATTTCCAGTTTTTGTAAAACCAAGTAAATCCATTTTCATTCAATCTTAAAATATAAACCATTCACCACACATAGGAATATAATAAATACTGAACATGAATCAAGTATTAAAATACGAAAGACTGGGTAAAACCTCCCATTTCAAAACTCCAAACCATAAACTAAACTGAATACAATATCTCTCATGAAGGAACCAGAAGTGGGCTACATATTCCCTAGATAAGAAGTCTAGATGAAAATGAATGGAAATGATAGATATGTCTACTACAAGGACCTATAACTTCCACAACAGCTGTAGCACGTCTGACACTCCAATCTATAATTTTGGTACGCTTGTGGCTGAGCACTTGATATAATATATTTATAGAAAAAGAGATAAGAGATACAAGAAACGGGTCAGAGCTCGAGGTTTAAAAAATGATTTAGCAAGTATTTAAAATTGGTTCTTAAAATAAGTCTTATACGCATGTTAGTTATCGAACTCTCACATGAGTTTCTCACCTCTCATCTATTGTGCACGCCTAACGTACATCTAATCTCCCCCTAGTCATAATACCCAATCTAACTAGTCAGAAACCATACTAATACTAACTATAGTCACTAGTAGTATTCCCGTATCGCCCATACAATACGCTATTCAGATAGTTTATCTCACATACTAAATTTCATTATTTACCGTTCGAATGGTTAATCTTCTATCGACTAAGATTTATTTTATTTCTCCTTTCCACTTTATCTACTAATTTCACAAGTAGAAAGTTCTCAAACTTCACTCATATTTATATATATATAGTCTCATCATCCCTATATACATACACTAATCCTGCACCCTTAGGTTAAGACAACTTGGCGCAATGTAATGATTATTATTATTACCAAGTCTACTAATTTCTCACAGTAGAAATATTCACAAGTTCATATACATACATACATATATATATATATATATATATATATATACACATCATCCCCATACATATATATATACTAATCTTGCATCCCCGGGTTAGCACCCATTAATGCACCTATCAATAATAATCCAGCACCCCCGGGTTATCACCCATTAGTGAACCTATTAATAAAATCCTGCATCTCCGTGTTAGCACCCATTAATGCACCTATCAATAATAATCCAGCACCTCCGGGTTATCACCCATTAGTGATCCTAACAAGAAAATCATGCATCCCCAGGTTATCACCCAGTAATGCACCTATCAGTAAAATCCTGCATCCTCGGGTTGCACCCATTAATGCACCTATCAATAATAATTCAGCACCCCCGGGTTATTACCCATTAGTGTGCATAATAATAATCATCCTTGTACCCCTGGGTTATTACCCATTATTACACTTAATAAATAATGTTCTTGCACCATCGAGTTATCACTCATTAGTGCACCAAATAGTAAGATTCTTGCACCCCCGGGTTATCATCCATTAGTTCTCTTAACAATAATATTACATAATAGGCATACACACATCCTATTAGAATTTATAGGTATTTCTCCAACCTACATATATACGTCTCATACGTATTTTAACCTCAACACTACGTACAGTATAAATATTTAGATTACTATCTCTCTCGTAATCTCCAGGGTACATTCTCTCTATACCGAAATAAGTAAAGTATTTATTCTCACATACTTTCTCGAAACACCGTCTTATTTAAATTTACTATTTGGCAGTTTCTCTCACTCCAATAAACCGGTAGACTCAAAACTGGACTGTAAGAAAATTCCCAAAAAATTCACCCTGTCGCTCGAACCAAAAGGGTTGTCGCTCGAACGACCTCGGGTGTCATTCTAACGACATCGTACGAGATACAATCTCGCTCGAACGAGACTTCGCGCACTGGTTCATCCCCTTTGCCCAGAATTCAGCGTTTTTGACCATTTTTTTAACCTAAAAACCTCTAAGATTCAACACCCAACACCTCATCATCAATACCCATCAACACATAACAGATTATAAATCATTCCTAACATCCTAGGATCATTAATCCGTCCTTAAACATCATAATTATTTAAAATCCCCAAATTAATTCATATGAACCCTAGTTTCCAAATTTTCATTTAAAGAACTTAATCAACCCAGATTCGTCCATCAATATATAATCCAATTCCGTGATTAATCCTCTACATACTTGAAGGACTTTAAACTACTAATTAAACCAATCCTCAATCATAATTTAAATCTCCAATTTTCATCCAATTCATATGTAAATCATGATTAATTTCACCTACACTAACCTGAGCATGATCATTGCTAAAAGAAAGCAAGTAATAAATACTTGCCTCGAATATGACGGTCTGATCTGTTGGTGATGTTGGTATATACGCGTTCCTCTCTTCTCGATCTACACATTGGTGGTGGTGGTTGTGCAAGGTGGTGATAATTTGGCCTTCCCTCTTGGAAATTGGTTCTCCCTCACACCCTCAATGACCGTTCTTTCCTTTCTATTTTTAACAACCCGAAAAGAATTTTCTTGGATGATAAAATAACTCCCAATTTTCGTCCATTAATTAAACCCAAAAATACAATTTACCATAATGCCCTCTTGGGACACCGGTTAGGCCTAAAATTACCCCGGGATCCAAACTAAACATCCGGGTATACTATTTTGACTATCTTGACCCTCCCGGACTCAACAGCTCACTCAAAATGACCATACTAGTTAATAAAAATAAATTCTCTTTTTATTCCATTCAATTAGTCCCGACACGACTCATACGCGTGTCAGACTTAAATTATCAAACTGTCGTATTTCTCACTTCCGACAATTTATCAAATGTTATAATTCCATATTACATATCACACAGTAATATTCAATAATTCTCAACAATAAGTATTAACCCTTGGCACACTAGTTAATAATTATTTTAATCCGGATTAATAACAAATTAATTTCTCATATTTTAATTTAATTAATCCAACAACAATAATTAATTACATACTTATTCCCACAATATTAATTAATCACATAATTATTTAAATCATAAAAAATATGGGGTGTTAAATATATATATATATATATATATATAGAGAGAGAGAGAGAGAGAGAGAGAGAGAGAGGTTCACAAGTGAACCCAAATAATGAACATTTTAATGAACCTAATAAGACATTAAAAAATAACCCTTAGTTTCTTGTTGTAATTTGTCCACGCCGGTGGCAACGGACACAAGTATGACACGCATTTTTTTAATATACAAACCTTACCCTCATCAGCCCCCCCCCCCCCCCCCCCACATCTGAGATGATGTTCTGCCAAATCAAACGTAAAGATGATAACAAGGATCCGAAAAATTCCAACCCTTTGTTCTTTTAATTTATAGTCTGAAAAATTGAAATCAAAGATGGAGACAACTCCCATTTGGTAAGCGGACCAACACAACACGAAACACATACACACCACTTTTAATTTATATTTCATTATTATGTATTTTCTGTTGTGACTTTTTCACCTTCTTTCTCTTTATGTTGTTTGGTTGTTTCGTAAATTAAAGATTTACTAAATGGGTTTGGGTATTGAGGTTATGGAGTTGGCAAAATTCGGGTTCAGGCCTGGGGGCTGCCTTGGATATATGGTTAAAGTTGTTCGGGTTAAGAAGTTAAAATGGGTCCGGGTTTAAAATCGGGGCAAGGGGTTCTGGATGTTACAACTAAAAGTCATCGACCATGGCAGCAGGTCCGGTCATGGTGGAAAGTGGTGGTCTGTGGGTATGAGCAGGTGCCCGATTCTACCCAAGTCCCTTTTGAAACCTCCAACAGATAAAAATGAAGTTGGTTTTGGAATTGGGTCTAAGATGGAGAGGGGGTGGGGTTAAGGTTTGGTAGGGGTGTGTATATTAAAAAACACGCGTGTCCGTTTCTGCTGGGGCGGACCAATTACAATAATGAATTAAAATTAACTGAGTAATTTTTTAGTGTCTTATTAGGTTCATTCAAATGTTCATTATCTTGGTTCACTTGTGAACCCCTCTCTCTCTCTCTCTCTCTCTCTCTCTCTCTATATATATATATATATATATATATATATATATATATATATATATATATATTGGGAACTTTCTTTGTAATCTACTCGATTAACTTTGGTTCTAAATAAATTAAATAACTTTATTTTGACAACATGCCAATGTACGAGAAAAACCCACAGCGAGAAAAACCTCAGACAACCTAGCCTCACAAATTCACAATGTATATGTTTACAAAGGATTAAACACTAGACTTATAACACAGAATCGATGCCCTCGCAAGCCTTAACATTATATATATTGGGAGCTTTATTTGTAATCTACTTGAGTAACTTTGGTTCTAAATAAATTAAATAACTTTATTTTGGCAACATGCCAATGTATGAGGAAAATCCACAACGAGAAAAACCTCAGACAACCTAGCCACGCAAATTCACTATGTATAAATTTACAAAGGACTGACCACTAGACTTATATCACAGGCCGGATGCCCTCGCAAGCTTTAACATTTCTCGTTACTCAACCTTTGCACAGTGACACGTAAGAGTTCACCCACATGGTTGCCACAATGTGTGAGTTCACACATGCCGCGATATTCACAGATAAGGCTCAACAACTGTCTACGGATCTTAAACACGGAGTCGACCATAACATCGCAACACGAAATGAGTACTCTGGTGTGAAGAGTGTTAAACCTTGGTGCCTAAACAAAGATCCCAAAGCATATATGTATTGAAACTTGAATCTTAAACAATATGGGTGAAATTAGGGTTTGGAGACCTTTTGAAATTGTATTGAAAACTGATTTTTGCCAAAAGTCCTCATAAAACTGATGCCATAACCCCTTTATATATAAACATGATTTTTGGGGCGGCATAAATTTTAAGGGATCGTTCGAATGAAAACGAGAATTTCCTTAAAAAAACAGTATATTTTGTTCAAACCAAAACTAAACTCGTTCAAACAAATAGCCAATCTTGTTCAAACCGACTTCGAACGGGCCCCTAATAAACTTTAATCCGGGAACAGAGAAATTTAGTTTGATGTTCATTTAAACGTTGTTCTAATGACATGGCTATTTTATTCGAATAACTAAAAGAATAAAAAAGTTGTTTAAAAATTCTTTTAAAAGCAGCTCTCAGACAAACTTTTATAGAAATAACATCCAACAAAAAATTCAAGGATCAAAATATATATACATTCGTACATCAAAGATCCTCGAAAGATGAAGATGAAACATGGAATGGAACACGGCTCGATGAACACCATCTCTGAAACTACTCTGCTACGTCTTCAAACAAACACATCATAGGCTTGAAAGGTCAACACACTCAAGTACTAACTTAGGACTTAAAGGTTTAGTCCAAATACGAAATATGCTAAAATGCATACAAATTGACTCTATCAAAAATTTCTCCTTACAAATCTCCCCCTTTGGCTATTTCCAGACAAAATACAAGACAGAAACCTATGGGTCATCATGCTCATCTAACAGAATATCCCAACTCCAAAAAAGAAAAAGTACAGACTTTACAGACACATACTCTGAGTAGCTTGCTCTTGTGTAAACTTTGTCGCATCGTTGCAAACTTGCACACTTAAACAGACCTTCAAATTAAAAGAGAATGTATAGAAATATAAAATTTTCTCTGTCTAACAATCTCTACATAAGTTAGGACATCTCTCCCTAAGGAAAAAATCTTCCCCATACTATAAAGATTGATATATTAATTCTCCTTTTTTTTTTTATTCAGGAATAGATAAATAACAAAGGTGCATAACAAAATCATTTCTCCCAAATATGATATTAGTGAAAAACAAGTATATCTTGATATGATATTAGTGAAACAATCAACGAAAAACAACTCGAAAACACAAGCATAAATAATCTAAACAAATATCAATTAATACCCATTTTGATGCAATAAATTATACCAACTTGAATAAACATGAAAGCATATCATACCCATCGAAACAAGGAAATAAAATATGCCAAGGAGATCATATAGCATACCAATTGAAACCACTTGAAACTATCATGAAGATATAGCATACATGGATAAAATGCTGACGCAAAGGCTCAAAAGAAAATGATACCATATATATAAATATAAAAAAGATACCAATGGCACATAAGCATAGATATATAGGTATAAACACCACACAAAACACATAAGTTTTCCAAACTAGCATAGTATCGATGTTTCTAAACATGTGGAATAAAGTGAATCGGCCAGAACTAGAAATAAATGAATTATGACCCAATCACTCAAAAATATGTCCAAAGAATTTTATTTGACTGCATTAACTTTATCAAAGAAATATTTATCCTCATAAGGATAGATAAAGACAAACAAGAACTATGTACACGATCCTCAATCAATAGCATCAAACATGAATTAACTAGCACTCGTTGTGCAAACTCATTGATCTTCAACTTATGACACCCTCAAAACTATAAATATATTATTATTTCACTCTCATATTTTGAAGATATCACACTTTTAAAGAATAAATGCTAAAACTTAGTCTTGTCAATATATTCTTTTCTTTTACATCTTAATTGTTTAGGCTTTTACCAATGGTGGCCTTTCAGGCAAATAAGATTTCTTCCTTTGTAGCCCTTTCAGGCAAAGAGTCCTCTAATTCATTTTCTAAAACACATGCTCTATTTTCACTCACTTTCTTGGATGCTTGTAAATTTTGAAAATCATGGTTCATGTCCACACTCACAAAAGATATCTATTTGAGTTTGAACAGTTCACATAAAGCCAGTTTTAGCTTTAAAGCACAATTTTCTTTTTAAAGAGATTTAACTCTTTTTACAAACTTCAAATTTAAAGGAGTTAATATTTTAGCACAATTATTAAGCTCATCAAATTCTTATCGAATATTAAAGTCATCATCATCGCTAAAATCATCAGACAACTTATCACTATGATGACCCATCGATAGAAACAAATAAACTTTAGAGAGAGATAGAGAGATAAACACCCAAATAACCCTGAAACAACACAAAAAGGGGATCAACATAATAATTTGGTGTTCCTGCTCTCATACCACTTGAAAGTTCTATATCGGATCTACTATGGATGGTCTAAGAAGTAAAAAGAACCCAAATTTAATTTTTAATTAGAATTAATTAAACAACTAATTAACCCTCATAAACTAAGCACTCATTAAACTAGTGTCGTATTAAAAGTTTCCATTCCAAGCCCTACAGACTTCGTTTCTAAACCTTTTAAATACCTGAATGTTTGGAGTTATAAGGATTCCTTTAAAGAAGTAGTAGCAGCCTCTTAAAACCAAGCAGTAGTAGGGAGGAAGATGGATGTCCTAGATTTTAAATTGAAGGGCATGAAAAAAACTTTAGAGAGTGGATTAGAATGTATTCAACGATATTTTCTCTTCTATTTCAGACCTTGAAGATAATATCATTAGAGCTGAGATGAATTTTGAACAAGATCAATTAGATGCCAATAGAGGGATAGCTTTAAAAATTATAGTTAATCTCAATTTGGCCCTTGCTAATGAAGAACAATTTTGGTTTCAAAAGTCCAAAGCTCAGTGGATCAAAGATGGGAAAAGAAACACTAGATTTTACGATTCTTAGGTCAATCAGAACAAAAGGAAATTGTGGATTCACTCTTTAAAAAATGAGGAAGGCATCAAAGTGAACTCAGAGAAGGAGATTACTAACATTTTTGTCTCTTACTTTGAAAAGTTGTTTACTGCAGGTAGCTCTAGAGGAGATGAATTGATTGAATCTATTCCAAAAATGGTTATTGAGCAAATGAATAGCTCATTAACAGTCATTCTTGAAGAAGAAGAAGAAGAAGAAGAAGAAGAAGAAGAAGAAGAAGAAGAAGAAGAAATTCTCAAAGCTACTAAGTCCCTCAATATGAATAGTGCAACAGGGCTAGATGGATATAATGGGCACTTTTTTGTGCATTGTTGGGACATAATCAAGAAGGATATGGATAATGCTATTCAAGCCTTTTTCTTAGGAGAAGATATCCCCATATCATGGTCCTCCACCATTATTTGCCTCATTCCCCCTCAAAAAATAAATCCTTCTTCCTGATCAGACTTCAGACCAATCAGTTTGTGTAAATTTTTCTACAAAGTTCTTACCAAAATAATCAGCACTAGACTTAGTTTTTGTCTATTTTTGTCTAATATCCCCTTCTCAATCAGGTTTTGTTCAAGGCAGGTGTATTCAAGGTAACATTCTTCTTAGCCTAGAGATGTTCTAGTTGATTGATAGAAAAATTCAAGGAAGTAATGTGGTTATGAAATTGGACTTATCAAAAACATATGATAAAGTTTCATGGGAATTCCTCGTTAAAATCCTAAGAGCTTTTGGGTTCTCAAAATTCTTTATAGACATTATTTATAGATGTGTTTTCTCCCCCTGGTTCTCTATTATGGCAAATGGCAAAGTGAATGGTTTCTTCAAATCTTTTAGAGGCATTAAACAAGGGGATCCCATATCCCCTAGTCTATTTGTTTTATTTTCATAAGCTCTGAGAATGCGAGGACACTCGCAAAGGGTGATTTTAACAAAATATTGCAACACCAATTTTAATTATGCGGAAGCGACTTTGTAAAATCAATTTTTTTTGTTTATCCTAATCATGCAAATATGTGATAAAATAGATAAATCAAACACGAAAATATGACAAGGCCAAGTTTTCGAAAAAAAAACAAAGGGAAAAACCTTTATTTCACTATGAACAGTAAATCTCAACTTACAAAGTACACAATGAAATCTGCAATGGATTAATCGCAGTAAACCCATAAAAACACGCAGTTCTGTCTTCAGCCAGGAACACCCACAAGTACTCCTATTGACATGCAGTTATCAGCCAGCCTCAGCCTTCATCAACAATGAATCCCTACAAGTATCACAAATCATCCATGGAGTGCCTTTCCACAAGGTGTATACAAATACATACAAAACTTTCTAGGGTTCTAAACTAATTCACAAGAATCATATTCAAGGATGCTTTGTTGTGAATTAAAAAGTGTTTTGGAACACAAAAACTTGAAGAACTTTTGTTGATGATATGCAAAAACATCTTTTGCAAAATTCTTAAACAAGTCTAATCATGAAACAAGTATTTATAACAATTTTGAGGCGGCACGTCACTCGAACAAACACTTGATGTTCCTCGAATGAGAAAAATATCGCTCGAATGACCTTTTCGGGCAACATGGCTATGTCTCTTGAACAGTGCTTTGTGCAACATTAAATGTCGTTTGAATGACCAAAACGTCAAGAAACATTTAACACTCCGCCTCTTGACTTAGAAAAAAACTTATCTTCCCAAAGAAAAATATCATGTTCATCATTTTTATGAAAACCAATCATCCCAAATATAATTCCATGAGTTAATTTAAACTCTAAATTCATTTCATACCTTTCGGGATGTCGAGAAGTCTTCAAACTTGGAGATTCTTGAGTTCGATTCGTCTTCTCATTTACGTGACGATTTGTAACGAGATACGCCAAACTAGCCTAATGTTATGCTATGAACAATGACAGAAAAAGCGTTCTTATAAATCTCCCCATTTGGCTATTCCGGTACAAAACAAACAAAATGTCCGAACACCAAATTAAAATCAAAATATCCTATAACAAATTACAAAAAGTACTAACATCACCCTTCCCAACTCTAGAACGGAATGGCTTGAGTCTTTTGTCTTCAAACTTTATTTTCTTCTCATTATCCAAACTTTGTCTTCATCCTTGTGTCTTGAAATCCACATTGAGTAACTACACACATGAGACAACAAACATATACCTTCATGGCGCATCGAGTTTGAAATAAAGTAAATTATAAATAAACACTCCCCCATAATTCAAACTCATAAAAAAACTCCGTTTTTAATTTTCTCTCCCCCTTTGTTTTTATCAAAATAGACAAAGAAGTAGAATCAATAAACATGAAAAGCAAAGCATAACGACGAAAAAAAGATATTATCACATAAAGATGTAAATCAAGCATGTGTAATGATCATCTCAAAGACTAACAAACACCAACTATTTTTGAAACTTTTCAATTTGTTTAAACAAAAAAAAAATCCACAAATACAATAAACATACCATATATAATATATGCAAAATATATCAAAGCAAATTCGAACCACATATATAGCTATAAACGATCACAAACCATGACACAAAATACATAAGTCATACACATTAGCATAGAATCGATGTGTCCAAACGTGAGTGGTGGAATGAATGGGTGTGAACTAGAAACAAAAGAATTATAACCCAAACACTCAAATATGTTCAAGAAGTTCTAATTGACTGCCAAACTTTATCAAACTAAGCTTTATCCTAAAGTGACAAATAAAGTTTAACTTAATGAACAAATTAAGTACAATGCACACAAGCCTAGAATTTTAATGATTCTATAAATGAATAGCGTCATGACAAAAGAAGCTTAACTAGGATACATTATCATTGTGCAAACCCGTTGATATTTCCATCCAAACTTCCGCAAAATAATTCATTTTTCAAGATCTTTTGAAGTTTCTATTTTTTCTCAACTTAGAGAAATCCTATTGGCCCCTTTTTGGCATAGGATTATTTTTATTGCCTTAATTTTTTATCGAGCTCTTTTAAACGGTGGCTTTCACGATATGATTATTATTCACTCACAGCCCTTTCCCGTAAACACTCATCATATTTTCAAATTCTAAACAAATATTTATGGGTAATGGTTTTTACATGCACAAATCCTCCATAGTCAAATAAACACGTAGATGACAAGAGTGATAAGAGAACATCTCACCGAGCTCAAATGTACATCATGAAGTTAAAATTCAATAAGCTAGTCCATGTGTGTGCGGAGGTATGTACAAAGTCGAATTCATGAAGAAAATCAATGTTAAAACAACTCCATAAACATGGTTAAGAACAATCTAAGTATCCAAAGTCATAATCAAATGTCCTAGCCACATGAAAATTGTGTAAAGAATTTGATTCAAACACACTAATATGCCACACCAAATGTGTAAAACTAAAACACAAAGAACCGAAAATATATTTGAAATTTACAAAATATGACTCAATAAGAAAAATATAATACAAAATGTATACATGTCATAACACTAGCAAAAATAAATCATGAAGCATAACTAGTGTATGACAAACATGCGAACACAATCATCTATATGATATAGTAAGAGAAGAATCATGTGCAAGCAAACAAGAATCAACTATTCTACCATCTAGTGTCTCTAAAAGTGATTTCCTAACCAAATAGATGAGAAACGTCGAATAGGGGTTTCGATAACCAATGGGACACTAGACTTCAACTTCCTAGGACCTCTTCCAAGATCAAAAACAAAATGCCTAAGGTGATTTTTCCTACCACAGTGTGAACATTTATAGACACGGGGAATGGTACCTATGGGTTGACCTTTTCTAACATCCTTAGATTTAGTTAAAACCCTATAAAATAAACAATGGTCCTGGCTTTGACAGCGAAAGCATTATAACATGACGAGCCACTACCATTGCTACCATCACTACTCGAGTCTGTCAAATTATTTTTCAACTCCAAAATTTTTTACTCAAGCAAAGAATTAGACTCTTCCAATTTTAAGGACTCCTTCTCTATATTTTCAATTATTTTTGGAAGGTTATCACGTTCTCCCTTAAAATATGCGCACTTATTCCTAGGAGTCTTTTCACGTGCCACAAATTCATCGATTAAAATATTTTTAATATCTTTGGGACAAACACAAACTCTAGAATTTTTAAAGTCCTCCAATTATTTTTGTAAAAATAGGACTCTATCATCACTCTCCTTTTGGGAAAATTTTAAAGAAATAAAGTCATGGTCCAAAGCAACAAATTTATCACAGTAAAAATATCTTTGATTTTGAACTGTTTACAAAAGATCCATAGCGGATTTAAATGAGAATTTTCTTTTTCCAAATAATCAATTCTTTTTGCAAACTTCAAATGCAAACTATTTAAATCGTCAAAATAAGGAGAATAAAAATAATCAAACGGATGAAAAAGAATCAAATAAAAAGCAGGAAAACAAGATCAAACGTGATAAATTAGCATAACCCGCTCTGATACCAATTTGAAATGCGAGGAAACTCGCAAATGGTGATTTTAATAAAAAAAACTTCAACACCAATTTTAATTATGCATAAGAGACTTTTTGAAATAGATTTTATCTTTTTTATCCTAATCATGCAACTATGTAATAAAACAGATAAATCAAACACGCAAATATGACTAGGCCAAGTTTCAGGAAAACAAAAACGAAGGAAAAAACCTTTATTTAATTATGAACAGTAAATGGCAATTTACAAAGTCCACAATGAAATCTGCAATGGATTAACCGCAGCAAATCTATAAGAACATGCACTTCGGTCTTCAGCCAGGAACACCCACAAGTACTCCCAATGACACGCAGTCGTCAGCCAGCCTCAGCCTTCTTCGGCAATGAATCCCTGCAGGTATAAAAAATCTGTCATGGAGTGCCGCTCCATAAGGTGTATGTAAATAAATAAAAAAATTTCTAGGGTTCTAAACTAATTCACAAGAATCATATTCAAGGATGCTTTGTTGTGAATTAAAAAGTATTTTAGAACACCAAAACTTGAAGAAACTTTTTCTATTGATTTGAAGAAACGTCTTTTGCAAAAGTCTTAAACAAATCTGATCACGAAATAGGTATTTATAACAATTTTGAGGTCGCACGTCGCTCAAACGAAAACTTGATGTCGCTAGAATGACCTCTTCGCGCGACATGGCTATGTCGCTTGAATAGTGCTTCGCGCGACATTAAATGTCGTTTGAACGACCTAAACGTCAAAAAAAATAATTTTTAAAACTTCGCCTCTTGATTTAGAAAAAACTTATTTTCGTCATTTTTATGAAAACCAATCATCCCAAATATAATTCCATGAATTAATTTAAACTCTAAATTCATTTTTATACCTTTCAGGATGTTGGAAAGTCTTAAAACTTAGAGATGCTTGAGTTCGGTTCATCTTCTCATTTGCATGACGATTTGTAACGAGACACGCCAAACTAGCCTAATGCTATGCTATGAACAATGACATAAATTTTTTTATTACAAGATCTTTCAACGAATATCCCCAAATGTATAGTATAAGGCAATGAAAAAGCTTTCTCTCATCTAAGAAATATCTCCTCTTATTAGTAGCCTTAGTTATGCAGATGATTTCATTATCTTCTCAAATGCTAGCAAGCAAAGTCTGAAGATCCTTATGAACCTTCTTACCAAGTTTGAATCTCAATCCCGTTAGAGTCTAAGATATGTCAATTGTTGTTTCTTTGTGGGACATAAGACCATTAGACATAAAATATCAACAGTTGGATTAGTTACTGGATTTAAACATCATAGAGGCCCTCTCATTTATTTAAGCTGCCCTTTCTTCAAAGGTAACTCAAAACCTATTCACTTCCAGGGAATAATTGGCAGTGTGGGAGATATAATTCAAAAGCGGTAATCATTATTTTTGAGCTTTGTTGGTAGACTAACTTTAATTAAATCAGTCTTAAGCTCTAAACCTTTATACATATTCTTTGCATTAAAGCCTTCTAAGAAGACATTTTTGGATAAGTTGTTTAGTTCTTTTGTTTGGGGTGTTAATAAATATCTGGGGAAGAAATACCATTGGGTTAAGTGGTTTAACATTTGTCTTCTCTTAGCAGAAGGTGGTTTGTGGATAAAAAATCTCTTAGAATTTGTCTTGGCCTCAAATCTAAAACTAGCATGTAGATTCAAGGCTGGTATTCCTTATGGGCTCAGTTTATGAGATCAAAATACCCAAAGGTTCCAAATAAGTGGGTCTCAATGACATTCAAGAGAATTTATTCAGCTTGGTTTGATTTTCATATTCATTCTCAGGAAGTGGAAGTAGACCTAATTTAGATGGATTCTACACCTGGTTCCTTCTCATTCTCCTCTCCATATGATATTGTCAGGTCTTCCAAAGTACCTTCTATATCCTTTAAATTCATTTGGTACCTTTTCCTCCCCAAAAAATCTCAATTTTTTTTAGAAAATCCTCTCTAACTGTGTGCCTATTGGCAAAAACTTTTAAAGAATTTCATAGCTTCTAGATGCCCTTGCTACCATAGTCATATTGAATCCTTTTTCTCATCTTTTTACTTCAGGTCCAATAGCTTCAAAAGTTTGGTCTCTAGTAAGTTCTAATAGGTGCTTTTTCTACTACTCTATTTGTCCTCGATCTCCTAAAGAAGCTGTTTTAAAATGGTGGATGCATTCAAGGAAGTCTGAAATCTCTAAATGTATTCACAAATCCATTCCTCTTTGTATTCTTTGGGAAATTTGGTTGAGTAGGAATACATGTATTTTTTAAGGTAAAAAAATGAATAGAAATATCATTTTCTAAAATTCCATATCTAGATTGAAAGATATCATCCAATCATATTCTTTTAAAAGCCCTATTCATTCTATCCTAGTTGAGACAGTGCAACTTTTCAATCTAAAGCCTTTTTGTATATCTAGTCAATCTTTCTCTATTATATTTTGGAATAAACCTACTCTTCATCCAATGAATCTTAACACAGATTGTGCTTGTGATGTGAATGGAAACATGGGATTCGGTGCCTTATTGAGAGATCATTAAGGCAATTTCATTTGGGGCTTGTCTTCTTTTTATAAAGAATGGTCTAATAATCTAGCTGAGCCCTATTCAATTAGAGATGGTATTCTTAAATGTATAAAAAAGGGGTTCTTAAAAGTGGAAGTTGAATCAGATTCTAAATTTCTCATAGATTGCCTAAATCTAAAGTATTTGAAGATTCCTCTGAGAATTAGATCAGTGGTCAAGAATATTGTTTTTTCTAAATGTTTTAGAGAAGCTAATGTTATTATTGATATGTTTTCGAAGAAGGGGTTGCTCTACAGATTTTCCAAGTTCTATGAAGATATTCAGTCTACTCCAAAGCAAGTTAGAGGAGCAATCAAGCTAGATATAAATAGATGTCCTTACATTTGAGTCTATCATTGATTGTTTTCTTCATGTCTTGTAAGCTATTTAGAGAGGGTTGTCTCTCTATTTTCTAACAAAATCTTTGTTTTCCAATAAAAATAGCATTGTGTTAAATCGAATTAACTAATTTTATTTGTATCCTAAAGTATGTACCTAGGTAATAGTAGATAAAATAAAATCAATCACACAACACGTCGATGTACGAGGGAAACTCATAATGGGAAAATCCTCGAACGGCCCAACCATGAGAATTCACTATGTATAAATTTACGAAGGTCACAATAGTATACTTACAACACAAACTTGATGC
Organism: Sambucus nigra; assembly: GCA_949130495.1. Classification (NCBI taxonomy): domain Eukaryota; kingdom Viridiplantae; phylum Streptophyta; class Magnoliopsida; order Dipsacales; family Adoxaceae; genus Sambucus; species Sambucus nigra. The sequence goes on from OX422212.1 coordinate 501,611,616, forward strand.
CCTCATAAGCCTTGATGTTCTTCGTTTCGCAACCTCCAAACAGTGACACGTAGGAGTCCACCCACGTAGTTGCCACGATGTTGTCACACCCGGAGTAATTCTAGCGTCGACCACCATAAAACTATGCTGGGTGCGAACTAAATTAAATATCATTCTTAGCAAGTGATAGATATGAGACATAAAATTACTTCCATAAAATAATAATTAAATTGATCCCATAAATAATAACCATTCATGCAAAATGAAATTCATCACCATGCTAAAATTCAAATAAATCCAATCTCAAATTGAATATAACTCCAAGAATATAAATATGGACCCATACTAAATTATCTGAGTAAAAACCGTAATAGCTGTGGAACCGAGTGGCCCAACAAATCCATCAATCGAGTCTCTTTATAAATGTGAAGGAATGGAAACTAAACTAAACTACTAATCATAAAGTAAATAAACTCCAGCTACACCTCCAAGATGTAACCTCAAAATAATCCTATGCAGTTGTTCCAACACTTAATACCTAAAAAGGTTAGTTAATGCACAGGATCAGAGCCCCGAGCAAGAATACACACTACTCCCCTCAATTAGGGTCCGTGAACCCAAACGATAGTATTATACATGATAAATACCACAATAGAATATTTTAAATTAATCCAAATAATTAATAACGGTGCGAGTAAATAAACAACATATGCTAGAAATACCCATCTATGCCATTTCAACCTCTAAGTCCAATTATCCATTCATTTAACTGAATTTAAGTTAATCCAATTATTAATTTCTTCCATTAGTAATATCATGTGTAGGGCTCCCACTTAAATCTTTATCTCATTTTATTTGTTTGGTTGCGGTACTCCCGATGTTCTACTCTACACACGTTCCCCTCTCCATAGCCAGTCGATCCGTTTAAACTTTCAACCCTGCAATTATGTACGAGGTTCCACGCACGACACGTCTTCATATGGCAACCCTATATTTATTTAAACGCCACACACCCACACGTCAGAATATCCAGCCAACCCGTTTAAACTGTCGGTCCCACAATTATTAACAACGCCAATATATTTTTAATACCCGTTTTATTATCTTAGGTATTAATTCTCAATTTCTCATCTTTCTCATTATTATATTTTATTTACCCCACCCTTATTATCGATGTGAGATCCTCAAAACGCCCTTATTCCCATACCTAAGGGACTTCAAAATACAAATATGTCCCACCCTATTTATAGGATGAATTTCTATCAATAATCTTTTCCTAGTCTTATACTTAAGCTAGCGAAACAACGACACGACATTGAAAACCGTAAAAATCTACACTCACTGGTCCCATACCTAGCAAGCATCCTAAAATATAGAGGCGAGAGAATACTACCAAAATCTCGTCGTACCAGCGATAATAAATATCAATATAATCCAACAACATTTATAAATAATATCACAAATTTATTCGTGATGGCATAATTTAATTTAATTCAATTAATAATATCGTCGTCGTTCTTAACACAATTATTTCCATTTAATCATTATAGATTAATTAGCATGTAAGTTTATGAAAACACCAAAATTTTCCACTTTTATTAACTACTAAATTTTTAATGCGTATGTACATGTCTCGATTTAATTTAAATAACCCCCACAAAATCTACATGTTATACTACACCCATATCAACCAAAACCCACTACTCTCTCCTGCGCACCCGAGGGTTTTAAGTCTTATTCCACATTAAAAAATTTCATCAAAACAGTACCAACTTTAGTTTTTACTTTTTTTAATTAAGTTGCTAATTTATTTTAAGAAAAATATGTCATTAAAGGTTTAGGCGACACTTAAAATGCATAATACTAAAGGAAGAGAATAGAGTATCCTTGCTTGAATAAAATTGATTAAGAATTATGATCTTGAAGATATATTCCTCTAAAAAATTTGACAAGATACGTCCTTGACGTGTCTTGAGAAAACCCAATTAAACTTGACAAAACTTGAGTTGAAAGTTACGTAGAACGGGGCTAGGGTTTAGAGGTTGAAGAAGATATAAAGATGAGAGACTACTACTCTAAGGGTTAATGAAAATATGTTTTAAAAGTCTTATCCCCGAGTTGATTTTTATACCACAAATAATTAAGAGTTTTAGTAGTAAAAGATTTCTTTAAAAACAAAATTGCTTGGGCGTAATAGATCGGAAAATCGGTCCGGCCCAGACCCCGTCGGTTCGGTTCGGGTACGAAAAATAAAACAAATTCCAATTTTAATTCCCATTTTAATTCCGATGAAGATCCTACTTTTCAATTTTGAAACTATACATTTGAAATTACTAAATTTAATAAAATCGAAAATTTTATTTTTCCCAAACGTTCGAATTTATTTGAACAATACCTTTTAAATTCACGGGGTGTTACATACTTTCTCATGAGCACAGGAATTTCATCCTCGAAATTCGACAAAGCATAAATGCGCAAAATAAAATAAGGCTCACATATGCCTACCCATACAATATCACCATTGGGCCCCCATACACACAATCTTACCCGTATATAATCCCATGCTCAAAAATACAATATATATATATATATATATATATATATATATATATATATATATATATGAAAATAACAGCGTACCACGTGTTCTCGTGAATCATCACTCGATTATATCTCCAAAAGTCCTCCAAACTCTAAAGTCCTCAAATTTCTTCACATTACCAAAATTGATACTTACAATAACTAACATCTGCACTAACAATCTCCAAAATAACTCTCATCTCCAAAAGTCACCTCTAAAGATACTCGCATAGAGATTACTAATTCTAACCTCAATTACCACAATGTCCTCAACATAAAATTCCAAGTCATTCAAAGGCTAAAATACTCTAATAATTCCACATCACCAAAATCGGTACTCACGATGCCTATCATCTGAACTAACAATCTCCAGCGTAATCCTCGTCTCCCCAAACACTTCTAAGTCTCCTCTCATCAAGATTATTATTTCGAACCTCAATGCTTAAAACGTCCTTAACACAAGCTCCCTATCTCCAAGAAATACAACTAACACATATGCTAGACCCAATATCTTACGGAGTACGAATCAATAAAGGAGATCAAAGATCGCTAACAAGAAAGCTAAATGAAATCACAGCCCATGAGACCTAAGACCATGCTCTGATACCATCTGTAACACCCCGTGCAAAATAGGAGGTGCTACAACGATTAAAACTAAACTAAATCCTCAATAATAATATAACTCTAAACCCATACTGAAATATGTGAATAAGAACCGTAACAACTGTGGAACCGAGTGGTCCACCAAATCCATCAACTGAGTCTCAATATAAATGCGAAGGAATGTAAACTAAACTAAACTACTAATCATAAAGTAAATAAACTCCAGCTGCACCTCCAAGATGTAACCCCAAAATAATCCTATGCAGTTACTCCAGCACTTAATACCTGAAAAGGTTAGTCAACGCACATGGTCAGATCCCCGAGCATGAATATACACCACTCCCCTCAATTAGGGTCCATGAACCCAGATAAGAGCATTATACATGATAAATATCACAATAGAATATTTTAAATTAAACGATATAATTAATAATTATGCGAGTAAATAAACAACATATGCTAGAAATACTCATCTATGCAATCTCAACCTTTAAGTCCAATTACCCATTCATTTAACTTAATTTAAGTTAATCCAATTATTAATTTCCTCCATTAGTAATATCATGTGTGGGACTTCCACTTAAATCTTTATCTCATTTTATTTGTTTGGTATAGGTACTCCCGCTGTTCTACACCACACACATTCCCCTCGCCATAGCAAGTCGGTCCGTTTAAACTGTCAACTCTGTAATTATATATGAGGTTCCACGCACGGCACGTCTTCATAGTCAGTCAACCCATTTAAACTATCAGCCCTGTAATTATTCAGAAGCCACACACCCACACGTCGCAATAGCCAACCTACCCGTAAATTGTCGGTCCTGAAATTATTAATGACGCCAATATATTTTTAATACCCGTTTTATTATCTTAGGTATTAGATCCCAATTTTTCATCTTTCTCATTATTCTATTTTATTTACCCCACCCTTAGTCCCATACCTAAGGGCCTCCAAAACACAAATACGTCCCACCCTATTTATAGGATGAATTTCTATCAATAATCTTTTCTTAGTCTTATACATAGGCTAAAGAAACAACGACACGACATAGAAAATAAGCCCCACCCCTGAATAACTCAACCGTAAAAATCTACACTCAGTAGTCCCATACCTAGCAAGCATCCTAAAATATACAGATGATAGCATACTACTAAAATTCGGTTGTACCCGCGATTGTAAATTTCAATATAATCCAACAACACATATAAACAATGTCACAAATTTATTCGTGATGGCATAATTTAATTTAATTCAATTAATAATACCATCGTCATTCTTAACACAATTATTTCCATTTAATCATTTAGATTAATCAACATGTAAGTTTATGAAACACACCAAAATTGTCCACTTTTATTAAATACTAATTTTTTCCTGTGTATGTACGCGTATCGATTTAATTTAAATAACCCCCCATAAAATCTACATGCTATTCTACACCCATAACAACCCAAACTCACTACTCTCTCCTATGGACCCGAGGGTTTTAAGTATTATTCCATATTAAAAAAATTCATCAAAACAGTATCAAATTAGTTTTCATTTTTTCTAATTAACTTGTTAACTTAATTTAAGAGAAACATGCCATTAAAGGTTTATGCGACACTTAAAATGCATAATACTAAAAGAAGAGAATTGAGTTTCCATGACTGAATTAAAAATTTATTAAGAATTCTGATCTTGAAGATGTATTCCGCGCAAAGAGATGACAAAGATTCGTTCTTGACGCGTCTTGAGAAAACCTAATTAAACTTGACAAATCTTGAGTTGAAAGTTATGTAGAACGAGGATAAGGTTTAGAGGTTTAAGAAGATGTAAAGATGAGAGACTACTTCTCTAAGGGTTTATGAAAATATGTTTTAAAAGTCCCATCCCTCAGTTGGTTTTTATACCACAAATAATTAAGAGTTTGAGTAGTAAAAGATTTCTTTAAAAATAAAACTGCTTGGGTGAACAGACCGGCGAATCAGTCCGGCCCAGACCCCATCGGTTCGGTTCGATCACGAAAAATAAAAATAAATTCCAATTTAAATTCCCATTTTAACTCCAATTTTATTTTTGATAAAAATCCTACTTTTCAATATTAAAACTGAATATTTTAAATTACTAAAATTACTAAAATCCAAAATTTAATTTTTTCCAAATTTATTTAAATAATACCTTTTAAATTCACGGGGTGTTACAAATGTGTGAGTTCACACAAACCTTGGTATCAACCTATATGGCTCAGCAACCGTTTATGGATCTTAAACACAAACTCTACCGTTTCTTCACCACAACACGGAGTCAATCGTGTGTAAAAAGAAATAAGTATAGATTTCAGTGCACGAAACAAATATTCAAATGTGAAGAGTATTAAACCTTGGTTCCCAAATAAAGATCTCAAAACGTAGATGTATTAAAACTTGGGATCATAAATAATATGGGTGAAATTAGGGTTTGTAAACCTTTTGAAATTGTATAGGAAACTGTTTTTATCAAAAAATCCTCATAAAAACTAATGCCATGATCCCTTTATATAGAAAACACATTTTTTGAGGTGGTGTAAATTTTGATGGCTCGTACGAGCGAAAATGGGAGTTTGTTAAAACAAAACAATATATCTTGTTCGAACCAAAACTAAACTCGTTCAAACGAACAACTAATATCATTCAAACCAACTTCGAACAAGCTTCAAACAAACATTAATATAGGAATAGAGAAATTCGTTTGATGTTAGTTTGAATGTCATTCCAACGACATGGCCATTTCGTTCAAACGAAATACATAGAGCCATTTGAATGACTGAAAGAATAAAAAGATTTTTCATTTAAATGTTCTTTTGAAAACAACCATCAAACAAACTTTTACAAAACAGCATCCAATGAAAAATCCAAGGATCAATATATATGTATATATGTATATATATATATATATATATATATATATATATATATATATATATATATATATATATATACACCTGAGAGATCCTTGGAAGATGAAGATGAAACGTGGCATGAAACATGGCTCGATGGATACAATCTCGAAAAATTTATCGCTATGTCTTCAATCAGACTCTTTATAGGCTTAAAAGGTCAATACACTCAAGTACTAACCTATGACTAAATGGTTTGGTACAAACATGAATTAAGTCAAAATACATACAAATCGACTCTATCAAAAATTTATCCTTACAGTTTGACAACTATGGTTGTAATCTACTTAGGTCACTACAAAAAAAAGTGTGCTTTAGGAGGGCTAAAATCCATCCCAAAAGATAGTCTATTTGTCCTAAATACCATTTGGGATGGTATTTGGGGCGGCCTAAGGGTGTTTTATTGGCAACTCGTTTTGAATACAATTTGAGATTGTCATAGCCGTCCCAAAAGGGTTATTTGAGACGGCTTCCTTGTCTTCTCAAAAGCTCTTTATTTTAGTGACTCTTTTAAGATGGCAAGTGAGTCGTCCAAAATAAATGTTTTGGGGACAACTATTTTCCATCCCCCAAAAAATGGCGAGCTGTCAATATTTTGGTGCCAAAGTACTAGGGACGAACAAATCCTTCCCTAAATATTGATTTAGAATTGAACATACTATTTGAGATGCTTTTTAAAGAATATATAACATGTTTTTCATACATTAGAACATGTATTATTTATAAGCATAATCAAAAACCTATTACAAAATCAATATACAACGTTTTTTGCACCAACTTTAACATTTCTCATTTAAATAATTTATTTTTCATTCAACTAAAAATAGAGTTCATACAAGCAAAATCAATCTTTACATAGTCAATAATCCAACCTCATGTCCACCATCAACCTAAATCATAGCTAATGTAATAACCATATACTCATAATATAAAATGATATCAGCAAAGTAGACCCATGATCTTGAAGCATACAATGTCCAACAAAATGAATTTGGCAACTATTTGATTGGTCTACAGATAGTTTCCACCTATAATAAGATTTATTTAGTGTCACTTACCTTAAACAAAGAATTAATTTGATTTTTTAGTATTATCTAAAGAAGACCAAAATTTCATTGTATATAAACAATTTCAACATTACAAGTGATACATTATAGGTGTTTCACATAATAAATGTAACAGGTTAAATTATCTTTTTAATTCCTGGACCATTTAGTCATTTATTTCAATACCCTTTATATTTTTAGAAAGTTTCAGCAAAATTTCCTTTGTATAACACATAATTATGAACCTGTTAAATTATCAAAACTATTCTCAAACTCTTATAATAAATCATGAAATTAATACCCCTTCCATCGATTCACATAATAAAATTCCTAATACATTTTTGAATATTTCGAGTTGGACTTGATATCCACCGATTCAGCTAGTAAGAGTTTTTTCTGGTCGTTATTTTATGTTTTTCCCTCCAATGCCCAATTTTCGAGCTTAACACTTAGAACTATAAAATTTAGACTAAAGTCTCAACCCGTGAGTCCCATGACTGTAAGAGTTTTTTCCCTAAATTATATTGGTCTCGTGTGAGATGTTCGAGTCTCTTTTGTGCCTCTCTTTGCATCTTTTAGTTATTGATTAAGTTGTTACCCCCATTAGCATGTTTACTAATCAATTTTTGTAATCAGATATCCACATATGGCATGGTCACTTCCCATAAGATATTTGGGTACCTCTTGGAGCATATGTGCCTCTTTTTAGGACACTGGATTGTTTTTTTGAGTTTTCCAAGCCTAAATCCCATTTTTAACCCTAAAACACAATCATACTAGTCAATTTCAAAAATTGGGAGTCAAATGTAGACACGATCCCTTCCCACATGTTACTTTGGTACCTTTAGGGTCTTCCATGCCTCTCGCTAGGCCATTCGATTATTATTTTGAGTTTTCTCACCCTAAAGTCCATATTAACTGCCAAAACGAGTAAATACTAATCAATTTCGGAAAATGGGTTTCCGATGAGGAAACGGTCACTTCCCAGATGTTACATTTGTGCATCTTGGGGGTGTCCGTGCTTATTTTCATGCCAGTCAAATGTTACTTTAAGTTTCTGACCCTAAATTCCATTTTTAAACCCAAAACAAGCGTATACTAGTTAATTTCCGAAAGCCAGGTGTCCAATGAGGACACAATCACTTCCCACAAGTTTATTTTATACCTCCTTAGATTTTCGTGTCTCTTTTTAAGACATTTTTTTGTTAGGTTTAGTTTTGCTCCCTAAAATCCTTTGTAACCTCAATACGAGCATATAGTAGTCAATTTCCTCCATCGAAAGTCCTGCGAGAATAAGGTCACTTCCAACACACGTAACTTTGGTGCCTCTTAGGATTTTTGTGTCTCTCTTTGCGTCTCTTAGTTACGGATGCAAGTTATTACCCCCAAAGCCCACATTTAACCCCTAATATAACATTTATTATTCAATTCTTGAAACCATATGTTCAATGACAACGCGATCACTTCCCACTAGATAATTTAGTACATCTTGGAGTATTTGTGCCTTTTTGTGATACCCCTTAAAATTTAAACTAGATTGATTAGGTTCATATTAAATTAAAATAGGATTCTAAACAATTTACTGAATTTATTTATTAAATAAATATTAATTCATAACTCTGTTGCAAATCCAATTTAAATAATTATAGCAGTACACAGATACACATACGACATAAATAAGTCTAGTGACGTCACCATTCAATGTGGATAAATAGCATTTCATAATATAATTAATTTAATTAATGCATTAAAATTACGAGGTATGACATTCTTCCCTTAAAAAAGGAATTTATTCCTCAAAATTCAAATTCATTATACTCCTACTCGTAAGTCTAATAGTATCTCGCCCATAGCGTCATCAAACTACACACATAATCGACTCGTTCATTGACCTAATACATACCAAGGTCTGTCATCGCAAGTCGAGTTTAGTTAATAATCACACCAAACTATTTTAATCGTTGGATTGTCAACTTGTCCCCTCAGACTCCCTCTGTTATATACCTTTAGAAATGTCGTGAACGCACTAATGATGATGAGATGAGGTCAAATAACACCAACCTCACACTATCTATACGTGTAAAAAGGACCTATGAATCGAAATGCCAAATTCCTCTCAGAATTCTAACTTCACAATTCCATCCTTGAGGAGATCTTTTAAAGAACTTGACCTACTTTTTGGGATTCCAAACCCTGTTTGTCTCAAACGGTTATTTGCCTATATCGGCAATTTACAAACGCTTAATCATGAGCACCACTTCTTCTGAGATGTCCTGAACACATTCTCATATAACACTTGCTAACCCTTAGCTACTACTCAGCGTGGTCAATGTAACTCAACTGACAGAGATGGCCCCACACTCCCTATTGGGATCGCTGTAGTCGACGAGAATTCAAAAGGAAGATAGTACCCACCTTTACATTGGGATCACCACCAACTAAATTTTTTTAAATATCTCTGGTAATCTACCTTCACTATTAGTAGGAGAACCACTGACAAAATTACCTTCACTATTAGTAGGAGAACCATTGACAAAATTATGCTACTGACAATTCCCCTTTGACTAGTGGGACCGAATTTTCAACTCATTATACATACATTCACACTTGATGTGCATCACATACCATAATTTATAAACATCAAATCTCCCTTAGAAAATCAACCTTTTTCTTTCATCAAATGAAGAAAGGGAGCTCTTCCTAGTTACGACTTACATACCATCTCTCGATAAAAGAATTCAACACTTGGGCCTGAACTACCTACTAAACAAATTTGGGTGTAACATCCACCACTGCTACACATGTTTATGCTTTACCATCGTTTTTGGGTGTAACAAATTTGGGTGCCATGGATTAAAAAGTAGGGATAACATCCACGATTGAATATCATAACGATCAAAAAATGATTGAATATCACACTGCCACATCTCTACCATCACGATGTATAGTAGCCTCTATTCACTGGGTATCCATATATACATAAACTTGGTAATAAAAAACTATATATCGCATAATCGTAGTAAAACCACTACTAATAAAGAGTGACCACTCCTCGATGTGTACGTAAGACTCCTGTGTATAAGTCATAAATATATTCCCTGGTGGTATCCCAAATGATTGGTTGCCCCTAAGGCATCTCATGTTAGGTGGCCTCACTTGCCTCAAAGGTAATACCTCACTTTTAAAGTAACTATCGAAATGGCAGCCCTACTGCGCTACACCAAAAATAGGAATCTGACACGGTTTAAAACTTTTCCAGATCAAATCTGACACGGTTTTGAACTGTGCCAGAATCAGGTGTTCCAAAATGGCCATTTTTTCTGGCACGTCTCAAAAGTGTGCCAGATTTGGCCAAACAGGAACACTTCTGGCACACTTGTAAACTGTGCCAGAATTTAATATTTCTGGCACACTTTTGACACAGTTTTTAACTGTGCCAGATTCAGTACAGTTTAAAAAAATTTGGCACAGTTCAAAACCGTGCCAAAATATGATACACTTTTGCCACGATTTTGAACTGTACCAAATTTTTTTATAAAAAGAAAAAAAATAATTATTTCAAAGCACAAAGATTCACAAATTAAAACAATTGCACGTTGTTGATAACGTAATGTACATACAAACTTCAAAATATTACAAGTCTTTAATAGTTCATGGGCCAAAAAAATTGGCCGGAGTTTTCTCTATTTTCTGGACATTCCAAAACCTGCTAATACAAAACCTGCCTAACATAAAGTCCGCACGGCCAAAAAATATAACAATTAACTTATAAAAGCCCGCACGGCCATAAAAGTTAACAATAAAACTACAAAAGCCCGCACGGCCATAACACAAAAAAATGGAATCATGAATAAACCCTTAGTTGTAAACCATTGAGTTCTCTGTGTGTTCCACGTGAATAAATGCCAACGATAAACTGTTATCCTGCAAAAACAAAATAGGATACAAAAAAGATACGATATTAGTAACCCGATAATTTACAAAAAAAAAATTACTCAAACAAAAAATAATTACATATAGGAGTGGAAATTATCGTCATATTCTCAAACCGGGAGACCCGGGACTATGCGGTCAGTTCCTACAAGTTACATTGGTCCCGTGCGAGGTGTTCGTACCTCTTACGGGGTTGTTTGGGGGTTGGTTTGGGTTTTCACCCTTTAACGGCTTGTTTTTAAGTCTAAGTGTGATTTTTATAAATTATCATCATATTCTCAAATCGGGAGACCCGAGACTACGCGGTCAGTTCCTACAAGTTACATTGGTCCCGTGCGAGGTGTTCGCGCCTCCTACGGGGTCGTTTGGGGGTTGGTTTGGATTTTCACCCTTTAACGGCTTGTTTTTAAGTCTAAGTGTTGATTTTTGCAAATTATCATCATATTCTCAAATCGAAAGACCCGGGACTACGCGGTCAGTTTCTACAAGTTACATTGATCCCGTGCGAGGTGTTAATGCCTCTTACGGGGTCGTTTGGGAGCTGGTTTGGGTTTTCACCCTTTAACAGCTTGTTTTTAAGCCTAAGTGTGAATTTTGCAAATTATTGTCAAATTCTCAAACTGGGAGACCCGGGATTACGCGCTCAGTTCCTACAAGTTACAATGGTCCCGTGTGAGGTGTTCATGCCTCCTACGTGGTCGTTTGGGGGTTGGTTTGGGTTTTCACCGTTTAACGGCTTGTTTTTAAGTCTAAGTGTGATTTTTACAAATTATCATTATATTCTCAAACTGAAAGACCCGAGACTACGCGGTCAGTTCCTACAAGTTACATCGTCTCGTGCGAGGTGCTCGTGCCTCTTACGGGATCGTTTGGGGATTGGTTTGGGTTTTCACATTTTAACGGCTTGTTTTTAAGTCTAAGTTTGATTTTTTCACAAATTATCATCATATTCTCAAACGGGAGACCCAGGACTATGCGGTTAGTTCTTACAAGTTACATTTGTCCCGTACGAGGTGTTCATGCCTCTTACGGTGTCGTTTGGGGGGTGGTTTGGGTTTTCACCCTTTAACGGCTTGTTTTTAAGTTTAAGTGTGATTTTTGAAAATTATCGTCATATTCTCAAACCGGGAGACTCGGGACTATGTCGTCAGTTTCTACAAGTTACATTGGTCCCGTGCGAGGTGTTCGTGCCTCTTACGGGGTCGTTTGGGGGCTGGTTTGAGTTTTCACCCTTTAACGGCTTGTTTTTAAGTCTAAGTGTGATTTTTGTAAATTATCATCATATTCTCAAACCGGGAGACCCGGGACTACTCGGTGAGTTCCTACAACTTACATTAGTCCCGTGCGAGGTGTTCGTTCCTCTTACGGGGTCGTTTGGGGATTGGTTTGCGTTTTCACCCTTTAACGGCTTATTTTTAAGTCTAAGTGTGATTTTTGCAAATTATCATCATATTATCAAACCGGGAGACTCGGGACTACGCAATTAGTTCCTACAAGTTACATTGGTCCCATGCGAGGTGTTTGTGCCTCTTACGGTGTCGTTTGGGGGTTGGTTTGGGTTTTGACCCTTTAACGGCTTATTTTTAAGTCTATGTGTGATGTTTACAAATTATCGCTAAATTCTCAAACCGGGAGACCCGGGACTACGCAGTTAGTTCCTACAAGTTACATTTGTCCCGTGTGAGGTGTTCGTGCCTCTTACGGGGTCGTTTGGAGGTTGGTTTGGGTTTTCACCCTATAACGGCTTGTTTTTAAGTCTAAGTGTGATTTTTGTAAATTATCGTCATATTCTCAAATCGGGAGACCTAGGACTATGCGGTTATTTCCTACAAGTTACGTTGGTCCCGTGCGAGGTGTTCGTGCCTCTTACGGGGTCGTTTGGGGGTTGGTTTGGGTTTTCACCCTTTAATGGCTTATTTTTAAGTCTAAGTGTTATTTTTTCAAATTATCGTCATATTCTCAAATCGGGAGACCCGGGACAACGCGGTCAGTTCTTACAAGTTACATTGGTCCCGTGCGAGGTGTTCGTGACTCCTACGGGGTCGTTTGGGTGCTGGTTTGGATTTTCACCCTTTAATGGCTTGCTTTTAAGTCTAAGTGTTGATTTTTGCAAATTATCTTCATATTCTCAAATCGGGAGACCCGGGATTACGCGGTCAGTTCCTATAAGTTACATTTGTCCCTTGCGAGATGTTCGTACCTCTTATGGGGTCGTTTGGGGGCTGGTTTGGGTTTTCTCCCTTTAACTGCTTGTTTTTAAGTCTAAGTGTGATTTCTGCAAATTATCGTTATATTCTCAAATCGGGAGACCCGGGACTATGCGATCAGTTCTTACAAGTTACATTGGTTCCGTGCGAGGTGTTTGTGCCCCCTATGGGGTCGTTTGGGGACTGGTTTGGGTTTTCACCCTTTAACGGCTCATTTTTAAGTCTAAGTGTTGATTTTTACAAATTATCATCATATTCTCAAATCGAAAGACTCGGGACTACGCGGTCAGTTCCTATAAGTTACATTGGTCCCGTGCGAGGTGTTCCTGCCTCCTACGGGGTCGTTTGGGGGATGGTTTGTGTTTTCACCCTTTAACGGCTTATTTTTAAGTCTAAGTGTGATTTTAGAAAATTATCGTCATATTCTCAAACTTGGAGACTCGGGACTACGCGGTCAGTTCCTACAAGTTACATTGGTCCCGTGCGAGGTGTTTGTGCCTCTTACGAGGTCGTTTGGAGATTGGTTTGGGTTTTCACCCTTTAACGGCTTGTTTTTAAGTTTAAGTGTGATTTTTGCAAATTATCATCATATTCTCAAACCGGGAGACTCGGGACTACGCGGTCAGTTCCTACAAGTTACATTGGTCCCGTGCGAGGTGTTCGTGCCTCTTACGGTGTCGTTTGGGTGCTGGTTCGAGTTTCCACCCTTTGACGGCTTGTTTTTAAGTTTAAGTGTGATTTTTGCAAATTATCATCATATTATCAAACCGGGAGACCCGAGACTAAGCAGTCAGTTCCTACAAGTTACATTGGTCCCGTGCGAAGTGTTCGTGCCTCTTACGGTGTCGTTTGGGTGCTGGTTTGAGTTTTCACCCTTTGACGGCTTGTTTTTTAGTAAGTGTGATTTTTGCAAATTATCATCATTTTCTCAAACCGGGAGACCCGGGACTACGCGGTGAGTTCCTACAAGTTACATTAGTCACGCGCGAGGTGTTCGTGCCTCCTATGGGGTCATTTGGGGGCTTGTTTGGGTTTTCACCCTTTAGCGGCTCGCTTTTAAGTCTAAGTGTTGATTTTTGCAAATTATCATCATACTCTCAAATCGGGAGACCAGGGAGTACGCGGTCAGTTCCTACAAGTTACATTGGTCCCTTGCGAGATGTTCGTGCATCTTATGGGGTCATTTGGGGGCTGGTTTGGGTTTTCACCCTTTAACGGCTTGTTTTTATGTCTAAGTGTGATTTTTGCAAATTATCGTCATATTCTCAAACCGGGAGACCCGGGACTACGCGACCAGTTCTTACAAGTTACATTGGTCCCGTGCGAGGTGTTCGTGCCTTCTATGGGGTCGTTTGGGGGCTAGTTTGGGTTTTCACCCTTTAACGGCTTATTTTTAAGTCTAAGTGTTGATTTTTGTAAATTATCGTCATATTCTCAAACCGAAAACTCGGGACAACGCGGTCAGTTCCTACAAGTTCCATTCGTCCCGTGCGAGGTGTTCGTGCCTCCTACGGGGTCGTTTGGGGGATGGTTTGTGTTTTTACCCTTTAACGGCTTGTTTTTAAGTCTAAGCGTGATTTTTGCAAATTATCGTAATATTCTCAAACCGGGAGACCCGTGACTAGGCGGTGAGTTCCTACAAGTTACATTAGTCCCGTCCGAGGTGTTCGTGCCTCCTACAGGGTCATTTGAGGGCTGGTTTGGGTTTCACCCTTTAACGTCTCGCTTTGAAGTCTAAGTGTTGATTTTTTCAAATTATCATCATATTGTCAAATCGGGAGACCCGGGACTACGCGGTCAGTTTCTACAAGTGACATTGGTCCCGTGCGAGATTTCCGTGCCTCTTACGGGGTCGTTTGGGGGCTGGTTTGGGTTTCACCCTTTAACGGCTTATTTTTAAGTCTAAGTGTTGATTTTTGCAAACTATCATCATATTCTCAAACCGAAAGACCCGGGACTACGAGGTTAGTTCCTACAAGTTTAATTGGTCCCGTGTGCGGTGTTCGTGCCTCTTACGGGGTCGTTTGGGGGTTGGTTTGGGTTTTCACCCTTTAACGGCTTGTTTTAAGTCTAAGTGTGATTTTTGCAAAATATCATCATATTCTCAAACCGGGAGACTCGGGACTACGCAGTCAGTTCCTACATGTTACATTGGTCCCATGCGAGGTGTTCGTGCCACTTACGGGGTCGTTTGGGGGTTGGTTTGGGTTTTCACCCTGTAACGGCTTGTTTTAATTCTAAAAATTTGATTTTTTCAAAATATCATCATATTCTCAAATCGGGAGAACTAGGACTACGCGGTTATTTCCTACAAGTTACGTTGGTCCCGTGCGAGGTGTTCGTGCCTCTTACGGGGTCGTTTGGGGGTTGGTTTGGGTTTTCACCCTTTAACGGCTTATTTTTAAGTCTAAATGTGATTTTTGCAAAATATCATCATATTCTCAAACCGGGAGACTCGGGACTACGCAGTCAATTCCAACATGTTACATTGGTCCCGTGCGAGGTGTTCGTGCCTCTTACGGGGTCGTTTGGGGGTTGGTTTGGATTTCCACCCTTTAACGGCTTGTTTTTAAGTCTAAGTGTGATTTTTGCAAATTATCGCTATATTCTCAAATCGGGAGACCCGGGACTACGTAGTTAGTTCCTACAAGTTACATTGGTCCCGTGTGAGGTGTTCGTGCCTCTTACGGGGTCGTTTGGGGGTTGGTTTGGGTTTTCACCCTATAACGGCTTATTTTTAAGTCTAAGTGTTGTTTTTGCAAATTATCGTCATATTCTCAAATCAGGGGACCCAGGACTACGCGGTCAGTTCCTACAAGTTACATTGGTCCCGTGCGAGGTGTTCGTGCCTCCTACGGGGTCGTTTGGGTGCTGGTTTGGATTTTCATCCTTTAACGGCTTGCTTTTAAGTTTAAGTGTTGATTTTTACAAATTATCGTCATATTCTCAAACCGGGAGACCCGGGACTATGCGGTCAGTTCCTACAAGTTACATTTGTCCTTTGCGAGATGTTCGTGCCTCTTACGGGGTCGTTTGGGGGCTGGTTTGAGTTTTCTCCCTTTACCGGCTTATTTTTAAGTCTAAGTGTGATTTTTGCAACATATCATCATATTCTCAAACCGAGAGACTCGGGACTATGCAGTCAGTTCCTACATGTTACATTGGTCCCGTGCGAGGTGTCCGTTCCTCTTACGGGGTCGTTTGGGGGTTGGTTTGGGTTTTCACCCTTTAACGGCTTATTTTGAAGTCTAAGTGTGATTTTTGCAAATTATCGTCATACTCTCAAATCGGGAGACCTAGGACTACGCGGTTATTTCCTACAAGTTACGTTGGTCCCGTGCGAGGTGTTCGTGCCTCTTACGGGGTCGTTTGGGGGTTGGTTTGGGTTTTCACCCTTTAACGGCTTATTTTTAAGTCTAAGTTTTATTTTTGCAAATTATTGTCATATTCTCAAATTGAGGGACCCGGGACTACGCGGTCATTTCCTACAAGTTACATTGGTCCCGTGCGAGGTGTTCGTGCCTCCTACGGGGTCGTTTGGGTGCTGGTTTGGATTTTCACCCTTCAACGGCTTGCTTTTAAGTCTAAGTGTTGATTTTTGCAAATTATCATCATATTCGCAAACCGGGAGACCCGGGACTACGCGGTCAGTTCCTACAAGTTACATTTGTCCCTTGCGAGATGTTCGTGCCTCTTACGGGGTCGTTTGGGGGCTGGTTTGGGTTTTCTCCCTTTAACGGCTTGTTTTTAAGTCTAAGTGTGATTTTTGCAAATTATCGTCATATTCTCAAAGAGACCCGGGACTACGCGGTCAGTTCTTACAAGTTACATTGGTCCCGTGTGTGGTGTTCGTTCCTCCTATGGGTTCGTTTGGGGACTGGTTTGGGTTTTTACCCTTTAACGGCTCATTTTTAAGTCTAAGTGCGATTTTTGCAAGTTATCGTCATATTCTCAAATCGAGAGACTCGGGACAACACGGTCAGTTCCTATAAGTTACATTGGTTTCGTCCGAGGTGTTCCTGCCTCCTACGGGATCGTTTGGGCGATGGTTTGTGTTTTCACCCTTTAACGGCTAGTTTTTAAGTCTAAGTGTGATTTTTGAAAATTATCATCATATTCTCAAACCGGGAGACTCGAGACTACGCGGTCAGTTCCTACAAGTTACATTGGTCCCGTGCGTGGTGTTCGTGCCCCCTATGGGGTCGTTTGGGGGCTGGTTTGGGTTTTCACCCCTTAACGGCTCATTTTTACATCTAAGTGTTGATTTTTGCAAATTATCGTCATATTCTCAAACCGAAAGACTCGGGACTACGCGGTCAGTTCCTATAAGTTACATTGGTTTCGCCCGAGGTGTTCCTGCCTCCTACGAGATCGTTTGGGCGATGGTTTGTGTTTTCACCCTTTAACGGCTAGTTTTTAAGTCTAAGTGTATTTTTGAAAATTATCGTCATATTCTCAAACCGGGAGACTCGAGACTACGCAGTCAGTTCCTACAAGTTATATTGGTCCCGTGCGAGGTGTTTGCGCCTCTTACGGGGTCATTTAGAGATTGGTTTGGGTTTTCACCCTTTAACGACTTGTTTTTAAGTTTAAGTGTGATTTTTACAAATTATCTTCATATTCTCAAACCGGGAGACCCGGGACTAAGCGGTCAGTTCCTACAAGTTACATTGGTCCCGTACAAGGTGTTTGTGCCTCTTACGGTGTCGTTTGGGTGCTGGTTTGAGTTTTCACCCTTTAACGGCTTGTTTTTAAGTCTAACTGTGATTTTTGCAAATTATCATCATTTTCTCAAACCGGGAGACCCGGGACTACGCGGTGAGTTCCTACAAGTTACATTAGTCCCGCGCGAGGTGTTCGTGCCTCCTACGGGGTCATTTGGGGCTTGGTTTGGGTTTTCACCCTTTAACAGCTTGCTTTTAAGTCTAAGTGTTGATTTTTGCAAATTATCGTCATACTCTCAAAACGGGAGACCCGGGACTACGCGGTGAGTTCCTACAAGTTACATTGGTCCCTTGCGAGATGTTCGTGTCTCTTACGGGGTCATTTGGGGGCTGGTTTGGGTTTTCACCCTTTAACGGTTTGTTTTTAAGTGTAAGTGTTATTTTTGCAAATTATCGTCATATTCTCAAATCGGGAGACCCAGGACTATGCGATCAGTTCTTACAAGTTACATTGGTCCCGTGCGAGGAGTTCGTGCCTTCTATGGGGTCGTTTGGGGGCTGGTTTGGGTTTTCACCCTTTAACGGCTTATTTTTAAGTCTAAGTGTTGATTTTTGCAAATTATCGTCATATTCTCAAATCGAAAGACTCGGGACTACGCGGTCAGTTCCTACAAGTTACATTGGTCCCGTGCGAGGTGTTCGTGCCTCCTACGGGGTCGTTTGGGGGATGGTTTGTGTTTTTACCCTTTAACGGCTTATTTTTAAGTCTAAGTGTGATTTTTGAAAATTATCATCATATTCTCAAACCGAGAGACTCGGGACTACGCGGTCAGTTCCTATAAGTTACATTGGTCCCGTGCGATGTGTTTGTGCCTCTTACGGGGTCGTTTGGAGATTGGTTTGGGTTTTCACCCTTTAACGGCTTGTTTTTAAGTTTAATTGTGATTTTTGCAAATTATCATCATATTCTCAAACTGGGAGACCCGGGACTAAGCGGTTAGTTCCTACAAGTTACAATGGTCCCGTGCGAGGTGTTCGTGCCTCTTACGGTGTCGTTTGGGTGCTGGTTTGAGT
Source organism: Sambucus nigra (assembly GCA_949130495.1). NCBI lineage: Eukaryota > Viridiplantae > Streptophyta > Magnoliopsida > Dipsacales > Adoxaceae > Sambucus > Sambucus nigra. The sequence goes on from OX422212.1 coordinate 501,630,620, forward strand.
TTTCACCCTTTAACGGCTTGTTTTTAAGTCTAACTGTGATTTTTGCAAATTATCATCATTTTCTCAAACCGAGAGACTCGGGACTACGCGGTGAGTTCCTACAAGTTACATTAGTCCCGCGCGAGGTGTTCGTGCCTCCTACAGGGTCATTTGGGGGCTGGTTTGGGTTTTCACCCTTTAACGGCTCACTTTTAAGTCTAAGTGTTGATTTTTTCAAATTATCGTCATACTCTCAAACCGGGAGACCCGGGACTACGCAGTGAGTTCGTACAAGTTACATTGGTCCCTTGCGAGATGTTCGTGCCTCTTACGGGGTCATTTGGGGGCTTGTTTGGATTTTCACCCTTTAACGGTTTGTTTTTAAGTCCAAGTGTTATTTTTGCAAATTATCATCATATTCTCAAACCGGGAGACCCGGCTCTACACGATGAGTTCTTATAAGTTACATTGGTCCCGTGCGAGGTGTTCGTGCCTTCTATGGGGTCGTTTGGGGGCTGGTTTGGGTTTTCACCCTTTAACGGCTTATTTTTAAGTCTAAGTGTTGATTTTTGCAAATTATCGTCATATTCTCAAACCGAAAGAGTCGGGACTACGCGGTCAGTTCCTACAAGTTACATTGGTCCCGTGCGAGGTGTTCGTGCCTCCTACGGGGTCGTTTGGGGGATGGTTTGTGTTTTTACCCTTAAACGGCTTATTTTTAAGTCTAAGTGTGATTTTTGCAAATTATCGTCATATTCTCAAACCGTGAGACTCGGGACTATGCGGTCAGTTCTTATAAGTTACATTGGTCCCGTGCGATGTGTTCTTGCCTCTTATGGGGTCGTTTGGGGATTGGTTTGGTTTTTTACCCTTTAACGACTTGTTTTTAAGTTTAAGTGTGATTTTTGCAAATTATTATCTTTTTCTCAAACCGGGAGACCCGGGACTACGCGGTGAGTTCCTACAAATTACATTAGTCCCGTACGAGGTGTTCGTGCCTCCTACAGGGTCATTTGGGGGTTGGTTTGGGTTTTCACCCTTTAACGGCTCGCTTTTAAGTCTAAGTGTTGATTTTTTCAAATTATCGTCATATTCTCAAACCGGGAGACCGGGGACTATGCGATCAGTTTCTACAAGTTACATTGGTCCCGTGCGAGATGTTTGTGCCTCTTACGGGGTCGTTTGGGGGCTAGTTTGGGTTTTCACCCTTTAACGACTTGTTTCTAAGTCAAAGTGTTGATTTTTTGCAAATTATCGTCATATTCTCAAACCGAAAGACCCGGGACTACGCGGTCAGTTCCTACAAGTTACATTGGTCCCGTGCGAGGTGTTCGTGCCTCTTACGGGGTCGTTTGGGGATTGGTTTGGGTTTTCACTCTTTAATGACTTATTTTAAATTTTTGCAAATTATCGTCATATTCTCAAACCGGGAGACCCGGGACTACGCAGACAGTTCCGACAAGTTACATTGGTCTCGCGCGAGGTGTTCGTGCCTCTTACGGGGTGGTTTGGGGGTTGGTTTAGGTTTTCACCCATTAACGGCTTATTTTTAAGTCTAAGTGTGATTTTTGCAAGTTATCATCATATTCTCAAATCGAGAGACCCGGGACAACGCGGTCCGTTCCTACGAGTTACATTGGTCCCGTGCGAGGTGTCCGTGCCTCTTACGGGGTCATTTGGGGGTTGGTTTGGGTTTTCACCCTTTAACGGCTTGTTCTAAGTCTAAGTGTGATTTTTGTAAATTATCATCATATTCTCAAACCGGGAGACCCGGGACTATGCGGTCAGTTCCTACAAGTTACATTGGACCCTTGCGAGGTGTTCATCCCTCTTACGGGGTCGTTTGGGGGTTGGTTTGGGTTTTCACCCTTTAACGACTTATTTTTAAGTCTAAGTGTGATTTTTGCAAATTATCATCATATTCTCAAATCAGGAGACCCAGGAGTATGCGGTCAGTTCCTACAAGTTACATTGGTCCCGTGCGAGGTGTTCGTGCCTCCTACGGGGTCGTTTGGGGGCTGATTTGGGTTTTCACCCTTTAACGACTTGTTTTTAAGTCTAAGTGTGATTTTTACAAATTATCGTCATATTCTCAAACCGGGAGACTCGGGACTACACGGCCAGTTCCTACAAGTTACATTGGTCCCGCGCGAGGTGTTCGTGCCTCTTACGGGGTCGTTTGGGGACCGGTTTTGGTTTTCACCATTTAACGACCTGTTTTTAAGTCTAAGTGTTGATTTTTGCAAATTATCATCATATTCTCAAACCGAAAGACCCGGGACTACGCGGTCAGTTCCTACAAGTTACATTGGTCCCGTGCGAGGTGCTCGTGCCTCTTAAGGGATCGTTTAGGGATTGGTTTGTGCTTTTACCCTTTAACGGCTTGTTTTTACGTCTAAGTTTGGTTTTTACAAATTATCGTCATAATCTCAAACCGAGAGACCCGAGACTACGCAGTCAGTTCCTACAAGTTACATTGGTCCCGTGCGAGGTGTTCGTGCCTCTTACGGGGTCGTTTGGTGGTTGGTTTAGATTCTCACCCTTTAATGACTTATTTTTAAGTCTAAGTGTGATTTTTGTAAATTATCATCATATTCTCAAATCAGGAGTCTCGGAACTACGCGGTCAGTCCCTACAAGTTATATTGGTCCCGTGCGAGGTGTTCGTGCCTCTAACGGGGTCGTTTGGGGGTTGGTTTGTGTTTTCACCCTTTAACGGCTTATTTTTATGAATAAGTGTGATTTTTTCAAATTATCATCATATTCTCAAATTGGGAGACCCGGGACTACGCGGTTAGTTCCTTCAAGTTACATTGGTCCCGTACGAGGTGTTCGTGCCTCCTACGGGGTCGTTTGGGGGCTGGTTTTGGTTTTCACCCTTTAATGGCTTGTTTTTAAGTCTAAGTGTGATTTTTGCAAATTATCGTCATATTCTCCAACCGGGAGACCCGGGACTACGCGGTCAGTTCTTATAAGTTACATTGGTCCCATGTGAGATGTTCGTGCCTTCTATGGGGTCGTTTGGGGGCTGGTTTGGGCTTTCATCCTTTAACGGCTTATTTTTAAGTCTAATTATTGTTTTTTGCAAATTATCGTCATATTCTCAAATCGAAAGACTCGGGACTACACGGTCAGTTCCTACAAGTAACATTGGTCCCGTGCGAGGTGTTCGTGCCTCCTACGGGGTCGTTTGGGGGATGGTTTGTGTTTTCACCCTTTAACGATTTGTTTTTAAGTCTAAGTGTGATTTTTGCAAATTATCATCATATTCTCAAACCGGGAGACTCAGGACTACGCGGTCAGTTCCTATAAGTTACATTGGTCCCGTGCGAGGTGTTTGTGCCTCTTACGAGGTCGTTTGGGGATTCGTTTCGGTTTTCACCCTTTAAAGGCTTGTTTTTAAGTTTAATCATGATTTTTGCAAATTATCATCATATTCTCAAACCATGAGACCCGGGACGACGCGGTGAGTTCCTACAAGTTACATTGGTCCTATGCGAGGTGTTCGTGCTTCTTACGGGGTCATTTGGGTGCTGGTTTGAGTTTTCACCCTTTAACGTCTTGTTTTTAAGTCTAAGTGTGATTTTTTCAAATTATCACCATTTTCTCAAACCGGAAAACCCGGGACTACGCAGTGAGTTCCTACAAGTTACATTAGTCCCTTACGAGGTGTCCGTGCCTCCTACAGGGTCATTTAGGGGCTGGTTTGGGTTTTCACCCTTTAGCGGCTCGCTTTTAAATCTAGGTGTTGATTTTTGTAAATTATCGTCATATTCTCAAATCGGGAGACTCGGGACTACGTGGTCAGTTCCTACAAGTTATATTGGTCCCCTGCGAGATGTTCGTGCCTCTTACGGGGTCGTTTGGGGACTGGTTTGGGTTTTTACCCTTTAACGTCTTGTTTTCAAGTCTAAGTGTTGATTTTTGCAAATTATCATCATATTCTCAAACCGGAAGACCCGGGACTACACGGTGAGTTCCTATAATTTACATTGGTCCCGTGCGAGGTGTTCGTGCCTCTTACGGGGTCGTTTGAGGATTGGTTTGAGTTTTCACACTTTAACGGCTTGTTTTTAAGTCTATGCGTGATTTTTGCAAATTATCGTCATTTTCTCAAATTGGGAGTCCCGGGACTACCAAGCCAGTTCCTACAAGTTACATTGGTCCCGTGCGAGGTGTTCGTGCCTCTTACGGGGTGGTTTGGGGGTTGGTTTGGGTTTTCACCCTTTAACGGCTTATTTTTAAATATAAGTGTGATTTTTGCAAGTTATCATCATATTCTCAAATCGGGAGACCCGGGACAACGCGGTTCGTTCCTACAAGTTACATTGGTCCCGTGAGAGGTGTTCGTGCCTCTTACGGGGTCGTTTGGGGGTTGGTTTGGGTTTTCACCCTTGAACGGCTTGTTTTAAGTTTAAGTGTGATTTTTGCAAATGATCGTGATATTCTCAAACCGGGAGACCCCGGACTATGCGGTCAGTTCCTACAAGTTCATTAGACCCGTGCGAGGTGTTCGTGCCTCTTATGGGGTCGTTTGGGGGTTTGTTTGGGTTTTCACCCGTTAACGGCTTGTTTTTAAGTCTAAGTGTGATTTTTGCAAATTATCGTCATATTCTCAAATCGGGATACCTGGGACTATGCCGTTGGTCCCGTGCGAGGTGTTCGGGCCTCCTTCGGGGTCGTTTGGGGGCTGGTTTGCGTTTTCACCCTTTAACGGCTTGCTTTTTAGTCTAAGTGTTGATTTTTACAAATTATCATCATTTTCTCAAATCGGGAGACCCGGGACTACGCGGTATGTTCCTACAAGTTATATTGGTCTCGTGTGAAATGTTCGTTCCTCTTACGGGGTCGTTTGGGGGCAGGTTTGGATTTTCACCCTTTAACGACTTGTTTTTAAGTCTAAGTGTGATTTTTACAAATTATCGTCATATTCTCAAATCGGGAGACCCGGGACTACACGGTCAGTTCCTACAAGTTACATTGGTCCCGCGCGACGTGTTTGTGCCTCTTACGGGGTCGTTTGGGGGCTGGCTTGGGTTTTCACCCTTTAACGACTTGTTTTTAAGTCTAAGTGTGATTTTTGTAAATTATCATAATATTCTCAAATCGGGAGACTCGGGACTACGCGGTCAGTTCCTATAAGTTACATTTGTTCCGTCCAAGGTGTTCCTGCCTCCTACGGGGTCGTTTGGGGGATGGTTTGTGTTTTCACCCTTTAACGGCTAGTTTTTAAGTCTAAGTGTGATTTTTGCAAATTATCGTCATATTCTCAAACCGGAAGACCCGGGACTACGCGGTCAGTTCCTACAAGTTACATTGGTCCCGTGCGAGGTGTTCGTGCCACTTATGGGGTCGTTTAGGGATTGGTTTGGGTTTTCACCCTTTAACGGCTTATTTTTAAGTCTAAGTGTGATTTTTACAAATAATCATCGTATTCTCAAACCGAGGGACCCGGGACTACACAATCAGTTTCTACAAGTTACATTGGTCCCGTGCGAGGTGTTCGTGCCTCTTACGGGGTCGTTTGGGGGTTGGTTTGGATTTTCACCCTTTAACGACTTATTTTTCTGTCTAAGTGTGATTTTTACAAATTATCGTCATATTCTCAAATCGGGAGACCCGAGACTACGCGGTCAGTTCCTATAAGTTATATTGGTCCCGTGCGAGGTGTTCGTGCCTTTAATGGGGTCGTTTGGGGGTTGGTTTGGGTTTTCACCCTTGACGGCTAATTTTTTAGTCTAAGTGTGACTTTTGCAAATTATCATCATATTCTCAAACCGGGAGACCCGAGACTACGCGGTCAGTTCCTACAAGTTACATTGGTCCCGTGCGAGGTGTTCGTGCCTCTTACGGGGTCGTTTAGGGGTTGATTTGCGTTTTCACCCTTTAGCGGCTTGTTTTTTAGTCTAAGTGTGATTTTTGCAAATTATCGTCATATTCTCAAATCGGGAGACTCGGAACTACGCGGTCAGTTCCAACAAGTTACGTTGGTACCGTGCGAGGTGTTCGTGCCTCCTACGGGGTCGTTTGGGGTTGGTTTGGGTTTTCACCCTTTAACGGCTTGCTTTTAAGTCTAAGTGTTGAGTTTTGTAAATTATCGTCATATTCTTAAATCGGGAGACCGGGACTACGCGGCCAGTTCCTACAAGTTACATGGGTCCCGTGTGATATGTTCGTGCCTCTTACGAGGTCGTTTGCGGGTTGGTTTTGGTTTTCACCCTTTAACGACTTGTTTTTAATTCTTTGTGTGATTTTTGCAAATTATCGTCATATTCTCAAACCGGGAGACCCGGGACTACGCAATTAGCTCCTATAAGTTACATTGGTCCCGTGCGAGGTGTTCGTGCCTCCTACGGGGTCGTTTGGGGGCTGGTTTGGGTTTTCACCCTTTAACGGCTTGTTTTTAAGTTTAAGTGTTGACTTTTGCAAATTATCGTCTTATTGTCAAACCGAAAGACTCGGGACTACGCGGTGAGTTTCCATAAATTACATTGGTCCCTTGCGAGGTGTTCGTGTCTCCTACGGGGTCGTTTGGGCGTTGGTTTGGGTTTTCACCCTTTAACGACTTGTTTTTAAGTCTAAGTGTTGATTTTTACAAATTATCATCATATTCTTAACCGGGAGACCTGGGACTACTCGGTCAGTTCCTACAAGTTACATTGGTCCTGTGCGAGATTTTCGTGCCTCTTACAGGCTCGTTTGGGGACTGTTTTGGGTTTTCACCCTTTAACGGCTTGTTTTTAAGTCTAAGTGTTGATTTTTGCAAATTATTGTCATATTCTCAAACTGGGAGACCCGGGACTGCGCGATTAGTTCCTATAAATTACATTGGTCCCGTGCGAGGTATTCGTGCCTCTCACGGGGTCGTTTGGGGGTTGGTTTCGGTTTTCACCCTTTAACGGCTTATTTTTTAGTCTAAGTGTTGATTTTTCCAAATTATCGTCATATTCTCAAACCGGGAGACCCGAGACTACGCGGTCAGCTCCTACAAGTTACATTGGTCATGTGCGAGGTGTTCGTGCCTCTTACGGGGTCGTTTGGGGGCTGGTTTGGGTTTGTTCTACACTCTATGTTAGATGAGACTGAGACCTTTACTTTGGGACTATTTTCAGCTTTACTTTGGGACTTTTTTTAGCATTATTTTGGGAGTAAAAATTAAAGGGAGTTAATGAGTAACTCAAAGGTATCATTTCTGGTAGGTGGTCATTACTTCTCCCATGTTTATACGGATGGTTTTCATATAATGTATTTCAAATCAAGTAAAAAAAGTAACAAATGAACTAATGTATACATATGTACCTGTTGCAGGAATAGCACACATGATTCAACAATTGATCCCTTAAAAAGATTGATGCAGCATTCCCGTAGTGCCCATCAAAAATTTGTAAATTGGTTACAAAATTCAACCATCATCATATCATATTGGCAATAAGGCAATGGTGAAAACTGACCTCAAACTGAACTCAATGGTGAAAACCCAAATATGTTTGGGAACCCCAACCAATTCGACAATAAGAAAATAATTTTTTAGAAAAAAATATACACAATTAATGAATGGAGATGCTGTTAATCATTTCAAATATAATTAGTACTACATGTGCTTGCCATAATTGTTGTATATGGTATAACAACTATTATAACATATATAACAATTGTTATATATATGTTATAACATATATAACAACTTTTATATATGTTATAACAGCATATATAGCTGTTATGTATGTTATAACAACATATATAGCTGTTATATATGCTATTATAACATATATAACAACTATATATGCTAGCCCAAGACATAGAAATCATTTTTTTTGGAGGAAGAAGAGCATGTCCATATAAAGTTTTTAATCTTTTGATCTAAAAACTTAATTAACTTGATAGGCCACTTGTAGACTGCAAAGAATGCATCAGCTTCCCAAAAATGACAGATTTTACTAATTAGATCCTACCAGAAATGGAGAAAGTGATCCATTTCCAACCACTCATTTAATTAAGAATGAGATTTATGGATAACATGCTTTCCTGAAATAATGTTTCTTTTAGAGAAATTTACTCTGACCTGAAATATCTCTATTTCTCTAAACAGAATACTAAATTTTTTAGATTGGATGTAGAAGTTCTACAGAACACAAGTAGGTCATAGACATACATGATGTTCATCGTCCCAGAATTAATGAGAGATGAGATTTCCATACTTAGAACTTCTTCAGACAGAAAAAATAATAAGGGGGATAGTGGACAAACACACTTAATGGGGCTGCTGCTATCACTATGCTACCTTAATTCCGGACTGTTTCCACTATGTAACTCAGAAATGGGGAAAAGCACTGAGTAATAGCTAAGAGGAGCATATAATGGTAGAAAAGTTACCATTTACGCAACATTATATATAATATGTGGGAGATAAAGAGCTTAGAGAGTTGACAAAAAGAGGTATGTGAGGAATACAGAAGGGTAAGGGTTGTTGTCGTTTGAGAAACACTATTTTGAATAATTGAATAACATTCATTGTGTTTGAACGACAAAATAGGTTAGAGCACTAATTTTGGAGTCTCTTGAGAGTAAAGATTAAATGCATAAAGACTCTATTTTTAAATATACATTAGATTATATTAGATTATCAAATTGGGATGTTGCAGCCTTCCAATATACACACCACCATACAAAAGGAAAGGAAGGGAAAGGTGGATTGAAACATAATTACCCTTTTGTAAGCACCAAGACAAAAGCAAATTCTCATGTAGTTGTTAGTTATAGAATGATATTAAGTCATACTAACTATTAATTAAACCCGAGATGGTTACTCACACTTTGATCACTAGGAGCTATTAATATATTAGTGTCTACTAAGTCTCATGTAGTTGGTTTTGTTGCAGCCGGTGACAATGATAAATACGACCTTCATGTGCTAAATTTCAGGTTTATCGAGGTGGGAGTACAATAGTGAGAAGTATAAGACTCATGCTAATCAAATAATGAGAAGTATAAGACTCAGTTGTATCCATATTATACAGTTGATGGACCAAGTGTTTGCCCAAGTGCTCTACCAATTGATGAGCTTCATAAAATCTTTCCAACTCAATAGGATCTACTCCATCCAATTGATGTCTCCATATAAGATACCAAATTAAGTATATCTTATGAGGATGCATCGAGTGGGACTTCATCATATGCAAGCTAAGCATCCAAGTGATATCCTAATTTATGACATCAAATTTAATGACAATGATCAATCCATAAAAAAGAGCATATTCATCAGGACACATATCATCAATAGGGTCCATACTAGTCAAATGTTGATTCACAATGGAATAGCAGGTGGTGAGGGAGTTTATAATAATGTAGAAGGTGTGCATTATCACATGAATAACACAAAGATAGTAGTAGGTATGCTGAGGCAATAGCACAAACACAGCAGCAGTAGCAGAAACATAGAGGCAGTAGCAGTTAGGGTCAGTTGTAGTATCACATAGGCAGGTAGAGTAGAGTAAAGCATGATGTAAATGAGATATAACAAACATGTGAGTATGTTTCCAGCACTTGAAATCATCTATCCACGAAAAATAGATTACAGAGGAGAAATAGTAGCACTTGATAATAGTTGGATACCTATTTAAATAAGTAGTCTTAATGAAAATTCTTGTTCTGAATTGAGGATCATTGATCATTCTTGTTCTGGAACTTGGGAACCTACTTTGTAAGAACCTTCCACGGGTAACAATTGAGTGTAATGAAATCGTTGGCAAATATTATCCCATTTCTTCTATAGAGCTGCGACTTTAGCATTCAGTACGATGCTACCATCTTTGGCCTGCACTGGAGATGACATGGTTTAAATGAATCATGCAAAGAGAGTTAGTCTTCAAGATTGCATAGCTAAACTATTAATGGCCCTTAACAGTAAAGAGATATATTAGAAGGGGATCTTATTTATTTCCCCAAGTCTATTTCTCATTCCTGAAAATTCTTTTAGTCGAGGGCTGAATAAATTATTTCCCCAAGTCTATTTCAAAGTGATGAGTTAATGTATGTAGACTAAGTTACTGAGGAATTAAATTGTTGTCCAATAATATATCCTGATTTTTCTTTTCTTTAGGATATTCTCACCAAGGAGATCGTTTGTCGTGATACTAAAAGAGGGGGGATATATTATATGGATTATTTCAGTCTTGGTAGAGTTAATAATATGCAACACTCGTCGGGTGTCAATTATAAGCGGATCAGTTGTGTCATCACCGTCTGGGGCATCCTTCTTTTGTCTAAATGTGATGCGTCATGTTTAAAGAATGATTTGCATACGAAATATTTCTAAAATGATAAAATTTACATTGAATTTGGCCCCAACCAATAAGACTCCAATGCTTCTCAACCAAAAATACCTATACGAATGAGAAGCTATAATGAATTTTGAGAAGGTTCAATCAATTGATCCATATATAGTCACTTATACGAATGACTATGCAATGCTTTTAAAGCTCAAGTCTGGTCACTCAAAGTTGAAGTTTCCACAAATCATAAAATGCTAAAAATGGATTGAATTAAAGAGTGATGATTTCTTAACTCTTTTTTACCACTAGAGAGAAATACGTTAAGCAAAATAGGATCTCACAGCCCACAATAAAATAAGCTTATAATATAAACATGAAAATTATTAAAGACATACGCAAATCATGAAATAATCTTATAATCTAACAAAAATAATGAGAAAGGGAAAGAGAGACTCACAACCCATAATGGCAAAACAGGAGCTCGATCGGTAACGATGAGCCATACCCAACCATAGCTAATAAAGTTTTGAATAGCACCAATAAGAAGAGCCACGATGGTAAAAACTCGCACAATATGCCAGCGAGGAAGCCAACACCGACCACAAAATTATACACGCATACAAAATCTCATCAACAAACATTTACATTAAAAAAAACTTTCTCCAACAACACAGATCACAAAATCTCAATCTTACCTCAAAAATAAAAATTGTATATTAACTTATATCCCCATCAAGCAATTGAAACCAAAATATCCCAAATTAGGTGTTCCTAAAATGCCAAGATCACAAAATCTCAATATAAAATCTAAAACCCATCTTATTTTCTCATCAATAAAATAGAAAATGGTAATCAACAATTCACAATCATCTGAATAAAGCTAAAGTAAACTTGTTACATATATTTGTTTAAAATATCAAAACTACATTTCAAAGATTTGGTCAGAGTTTACCTTGATTCGGAGCTTTTCTCAGTGGCCAAACACGATGGAGATGCTACCTTTGGTCGATTGAAGTCTCAGTGGCCAAAATCGATCGGAGGTTTTTTATCGGTAGAGGTCTTTTACCGAAAAGAGAGAGTATGAAAGAAAGAGATATATGGAGAGAGAGAGAAAGAGCTGGCCAGAGAGATGATGAAGCTGGCCGGAGATAGAGATAGAGAGAGAGAGAGAGCTGGCCGGAGAAAGAGAGAGAGAGGCGAGAGCGCCAATGAGATGAAGAGAGAGAGAGAGAGAGAGAGAGAGAGAGAGAGAGAGAGAGAGAGAGAGAGAGAGAGAGAGAGAGAGAGAGAGACTTGAGCGGGAATGAAAGAAAGTTTTTCTAATGTTTTTTCTTAGGGTATTTTATATTTTACCAAGTGTACTTAATTTTGGCACACTTTAAAATAGTGCCAAATTTTGGCACAGTTTTAAAGTGTGCCAAAATGCTATTAAACCGTGCCAAAATCTGGCACAGTTTTAAAGTGTGCCAGATTTTTAATATCGGGGTGTGCCAAATTGCTATTTTTGGTGTAGTATTGGCGGCCTTGTTGACCTTACCCCTATGGTCATTTTTACTAAAAGTTATCTCATTGGGCCTTGTCTCATTGGTCGTTACCCAACTGGTCATACTCTTCTTGGCTCTACTGACCGTATCATGCCATATTGTCTACTCTTAAGAACCTCTTGGGCCCTGATCCCCCTATGAGATTCTTTTTAATGGTGAGCTCTTCCCTGCCCGCGTCGATACTATACTGTTTCGATTCATTTGGGCCTACTTTGGCCTCGATCTTCACAATCTTAGGGACTCAATCCTTTATATATTTGTGATGATTGTGCTGATATAGGAAAATAACTTCATCTACCTGAGCGCAAGTGGTGAATAAATGTTACCTATTAATACATATCAAACCCTTCACGTGCGATTTATGTTAACTCTAAAAATTTCTTGTATTGTATCTAACAATTCAAATATCCTTCTTCACTTTCATATCACTCTCTCCCAATTTAAGAAAGAAAAAGATAGTTGAACTCCTCCTCATATTGGCTACCATTCGATCGTCTAGACAACGTCTTCAAAATTTACTTCTAATGCCTTTATGGATGGTGAGTGGAAGCAATTCCCCCTCTAACCACCCTCTAAGAACATACCAAAGGTTTCACGTCTAATGCTCCCTAATTCCCAATTGACAGCAACTTCATGCATGGAATGTATAGTAAGTGAAATATAAATAACGATCCCTCCAGATACACTTCGATCGCTTCTAGTCGTGGGTCTAGAACAATGTCATCAAATTCCCCAAAAGGTCTTTGTTATATAAAGAACAAATCCTAAACATTAAGGCTTTAAAGTAATCAGAGAAAGAAATGTGAAAATATAATGTACGAACTCAAGATCCCTAGCACATTAGAACCTAGAATGCTCTGATACCAAATGTGAAACTCTATAAAATTTATATTTCAAGGCAAGTCCAAATTAAATTAAAATAGAAGTCTAAAAAATTTACCAAATTTATTTATTAAATAATTATTAATTCATAAATGTTTATTAAATCCAATTGAAATAATTATAAAAATAGACACATACACATATGTCATAAACTAACTCTAGTGACATCACCAGTCATTACAGATAAATACCATTTCATAATATAATTAATTTAAATAATGGATTAAAATTTCTGGGTATTTCACTCTTTCAGGCCACTCGACTATTTTTTAGTTTTCGAGGCCTAAATCGTAGTTTTAACCCTAAAACAAAACCACATTAGTGGGAGTTTGGTGAGGACACAGTATCTTCCTTCATGTTACTTTGTTACCTTTGAGTGTATTTATGTCTCTTCGGAGGCCACTTCATTCTTATTTTCACTTTTCACCCTTTAAAGCACACTTTGAAGCCCGAAAAAATGTCTACTAGTCAATTTTGAAATCGAGAGTTTAATAAGAACACAAATGCTTCCTACAAGCTAATTTTGTACCTCTTGTGGTGACCATGCCTCTCTTCAGGCCACTCAATTGTTATTTTCAGTTTTCACACCCTAAAGTCTATTTTCTAACCTCAAAACGAGTGAATACTAATCAAGTTTTGCAAATGGGTGTCCGATGAGGAAAAACGATCACTTTTTAGAGGCTAGTTTTTTTCATCTTAGGGTGCCCGTGCCTCCTTTCATGCCACTCAGGTGTTTTTTTAAGTTTTTGACCCTAAATCCCATTTTTAACCCCAAAATAAGCGTATACTAGTCAATTTCAAAAAACAAGTGTCCAACGAGGACACAATAACTTCCCATGAGTTTATTTTGTACCTCTTGGCATGTTCGTGCCTTTTTTTAAGACACTCCATTTTGTGTTTAGTCTTTACTCCCTAAACCCTTTTTAACCTTAGTGTGAGCGTATCATAGTAAATTTCTGCAACTGAAAGTCTGACCAGGACAATGTCACTTCAAATATGTAACGGTGGTTCCTCTTGGGATTTTTGTGCCTCTCTTTGCATCTCTTAGTTGTTGATTTAAGTTTTTACCCCCAGAAGCCCACATTAACCCTCAGTAGAACGTTTATAAGTCAATTTCTAAAATCGAATGTCAAATGATGACACGGTCACTTGATAACAGATAATTTTGTGCCTCTTGGAGTGTCCGTGCCTCTTTTTTGTCCACTCGTTTGATGTTTTGTGTTTTCTCCGCATAATTCCATTTTTAACCCTAAAACAAAAGTATACAACTCATTTTTTATAACCGAGAATCTGATGAGAATAAGGTCCCTTCCCTCGAGTTACTTTGGCACCCTTAAGGGTATCCAAGCCACTTTCCGGGACACTTTGTTATTTTTTTCAATTTTCAACCCCATATCTTCTTTTTAACTCCAAAATGAACGTCGACTACTCCATTCAAAAATCGAGAGTCCACAGAGAAGATGAACACTTGCTACAAGTAAAATTTGTACCTCTTGGGGTGTCAATGTCTCTCTTTGGGCCACTAAATTTTTTTTTTGAGTTTCGGTCCCTAAAGCCCATTTTTAGGGTTAATACTAATAAATTTCGAAAAATGGCATTCAATGAAGATAAGGTCACTTCTCACAGGTTACTTTTGTACATTTTGGGTTGTCTGTTTCTCTTTCCATACCACTCATATGCTGTGTTGAATTCCTGACCCTTAAGCCCCATTTTAAAACCCCAAACAAGCATATACTAGTCAAATTTGAAAATCGATGGTATGATGAAAAAAGATCACATCCCACAAGTTCATTCCATTCTTAGGATATTCGTGTCTCTTTTTTGGCCACTTTACTGTTAATTTTAGTCTTCGCCCCATATTACCAATTTTATTTCAATACGAGTATATAGTTGCCAATTTTTGTAATTATCAGTCCGATGAGGATATGGTCACTTCAAACAAGTAACTTTGGTATCTCTTCGTATTTTTATGCCTCCTTATGGACCACTTTATTGCTATTTTTAGTCTCTGGCCCCTGAAGTCCATTTTTAATCCCAAAACGAGCATATAGTCAATTTTGACAATCATAAGTTTGATAAGGATAAGGTGACTTCCCACGGGTTACTTTGGCACCTCATATAATTTTTGTGCCTCTTAGTTGTTGATTTAAAATTTTATCTCCTAAAGTTACTTTTTAACCTCAAAACAAGCACAAGCTATTCAATTTAGGAAACTAAGGGTCCGATGTAGATGCGGCCACTTCACATCAGCTACTTTTGTATATCATGGTTTGGTTGTGTTTCTTTTTGGGTAAATTTTTATATATTTTGAGTCTTTTCCCCCATAAAATCCATTTATAACATTAAACAAGCGTTAAACTAGTCAACTTCGATAACATGGAGTTCGATATGGTCCATGGATGTTGTCACTTCTCACGAGTTAAATTTATACCTCTTGGGATATCCAGTACACTTCATTATAAAACCGAATTTTAATCCCTAAAATAGCTTATATTAATCAGTTTCAACAACCGAGTGTCTGGTGAAAGCACGATCATTTCCCACCTGTTATGTTTGTACTTATTGGGGTGTTTGTGCCTCTTTTGGGGTCAAATAGTTACTATTTTAAATTTCTAATGCTAAATCCCATTTTAACCATTAAATGAGCATATACTAATCAATTTTGATAATCGGGTGTTCCATTAGGACATAGTCACTTGAAACGGGATATTTTGGTACTTCTTGGGTTACACATGCCTCTTTCAAAGCCTCTTATGCTCTATTTTCAATTTCTCCCTTAAAACCCATTTTCACCCCAAAATGAACATATACTAGTCATTTCTAAAAATAAGTGTTTGACTAAGACATGATCACTTCCCAAGAATTACTCGTGTACCTCTGGGGGTGTATGTGTCTCTCTCTCGACCACTAAGTTAGTTTTTTAAGTATTCCCCCTCTAAATCCTAGTTTTAACCCCAAACGAGTGCATAGTAGTCAATTCTAATGATCGGGAGTCCGATGAGAAAAGATTCACTTCCCACATGTCACCTTGGTACCTCTTGGCGGTGTTCATGCCTCTTTTCGGGACACCTTATGGTTATTTCAAGTTTTTGTGCATGAAACTCACTTTTAACCCCCTCCCCCAAACAAACATATATTATATCATTAGTGTTTCGATTATTAATTTTCTAAATATTTTCATCTATGTTTGTATTTTTAACAAAATACAATCCTATGCCATCTCCGGACAACTCCAATCGACCCCCAAACTGCAGCCACAATGGGCGCAATAACCCAACAAATCATTAGAATACATCACTGCAGATAATAGCTAAAAATGGTGAGTTTTTTTACCCAAAATAAATAAATATATACAATATATCATAAGGGCAGAAAATCTCGATGCATCTATCCTACCTAACACTCCCTCACATGCATATATACAAAGCAAATAACTATGTAAATAAGGTAAAATACATATGTAATTAGCAACATATCTCCCAACACACATAAATATGAGTAGTTATATATATATATACACTATATATATATCAATAAATATATAAAAATAATAAAGATCCCACTTACAGAGGATAAACGATGTGCGCAATGACCAAACAATCAATTCAATCTCACTGAACCCCGCCTGAAATGATATTAACCTTCAATTAACAAATTAGTTAAGAACAAAAGTAATTCAAGAAAAAAGTAGGAAATAAAAAATAAGCAACTAGTTATTCCCCACCTATTACAATGACCTACTTAAAGGAACATGATGTTTTAACTAGAACAAATGCAAAAAAAAATTATATTGTAAGCAAGAGTACCAGAAATTAAGCTAAAAATAAGTTTCCTTGAGCATATATCAGGTCAGCATTGTCATCCTTAAATGGAATGAGTATGCAAATTATAATTAATAGTTGAGTACCTTCAAATTTCAAAAGGCATATAAACAATCAAGTTAACTAAAACAAAAGCAACAATGAAACACCCATTTCATTAGCATTCAAACAAACATAACAAATGAATTCAAAAAACAAAGTGTAAATTTGTGGAATCATCATGGTACTAGTATTTATTGCAATACAATTTAACATATCCAAATTACAATACTTTGAGAAATAAAAAACGAGACACAAAAAAAAAATTAAGCGTTTGTAATGTTTAATAGCGAAGACTTGGGAGATTTTCCTCTTATATGTTACCAGGAGTATCTGAGATGTTCTTGAGCATATCTGAAGCAAAGGAACATAACTTGATCATTGAGATTCAATCATACGTACACGTGTATACACACAATAAAACACATATAACAATAGTTAAACATATATTTAAATATCCAAAAATTTGAAGTTGAGGAACTGAATTATAAAAACTAGAGTTCAATTTCAAGCTCACTTGTGTTGGGGTTCAAATTTGAGCCTCGATACGTGACTACATGAGAAAAATAAACCCCTATCCCATTGTCGTTATGGCATCTATGGTGATGTTTTAAAAAACAATTCAAAATCTAATTACTAACCACCTATTATTTAATTAAGTCTAATTATTTAACTAATCTTATTTAACGTGACACAACAATATAATAATCAATCACAATTATCTAAACAACTTGAGTTATAATCCACAATCACAAATATATCAAAACTGTAAATTTACTACATGTCAAACTGTCTGATAAATCATTAGAATAATCTCCATATAACAATAACCAAAATGAAATAACATCAACTAAAATAAAACGACTTCCTTAGGCAACCTGCCTCAATAGGAAAGAGAGTCATGAACTAGAATATAGAAATATAAGCGACTAAACAAAACTCTACAATATCCACAGTTGTTGCAGCTATGATACCTGGAAATGATCGCCCTCGACGTCCTTATGGTTGGACACCTAAAAGGTTTTGAAAATATATAGTGACACGGGTCAGAACCAAAAACCATTTGAAAATATTTTGCAAGTAATTAATTTGCATAAATAAAGGTATATCTATTTACTCATATTTAAATTGGTACCGCACTCTCTAATGGGACATTACTCACCTCTCGTCTAAAGTGCACACCTAATGTATGCATTTTAATTACCTAGTCATGCCACCCGCCTATCTAGTTCCCAAGTATCCTTAAATTCCATACGTTATCCCATCTTGCATAATTTATTTATTTATCTTTCACATTCGTTAATCATTATAATTCTCAATTATAATCTATTATACCATTTCCAATAACTTTCACTAGTTATTAATTTTCACATTTTAATTCCATATACCTGTATATATTTATATGCACATACATATACGTATTTTATTATCACATCATGCATACATATATATCACTCACTGCATATGTATAGCCCTTATCCATAATAAAAATAATAACTTTCCCGGATGTAGGTCTCTAATGCTATCATAATCCAGGGAAAACTCACATCATCCTGGCTACCGCGTTGGGATATCACACCGAGCTACGATAAAATAAACAACGACGTTGGAGGCGTCATAAGTTCCTCGATTAACGAGCAATAACCATACCCATAATTACCTTACCTCGAACTCAACCTTAATAGGCCCGTGCTTGGAGATTATGACCTGTAAATAATATTAACTCTGTCTTCGCTAGCTAGGAAAGATCACTCACACATGCAATCTCCGATGATAGCCCTTAAAGGGGCATGTCATATTATCCATATAATCATATTTTTTTCACATCAATATATATATATATATATATATATGTGTGTGTGTGTGTGTGTGTGTGTGTGTATAAAATTTTCACACATATATATATTCGATAATAATTTATTTAAGCATGCCTATCACTAATGGCATAAATTTCATTATTACCAAATACTCCACTATATAGCCCATTAATTAATTAATTTATTTGCTATCAATTATTAATTCTGGACACTTAATTTGACTTCACTCAACCCGTGCCCCAAATCCCGAATTTCCATTAAAAAAATTCAAGTGTAAATCTAATTCCCAAATATATTAAGTTGTACCCACGAATAAAGACGCATCCATCCCAAGCCCTTAATAGTGAAATAAAAATTTCCAACAATTTCTAATAATATTTTTTTAATTTTTAAATATCACAAAATAATCGATTTTTAACACCCAATAAAAATTTAACCCCTTTCTCAATATTACAGCAGGTCCGAATCGATTCGGCTTCCTGGACCGAATCGACTTACTTCCCGAATCGATTAGCCAAGAGGGATGAA
The DNA here is from genome assembly GCA_949130495.1 of Sambucus nigra. Taxonomy (NCBI): domain Eukaryota; kingdom Viridiplantae; phylum Streptophyta; class Magnoliopsida; order Dipsacales; family Adoxaceae; genus Sambucus; species Sambucus nigra. The sequence continues at coordinate 501,649,500 of OX422212.1, forward strand.
TCGATTTGATTCTCGGCACAATGAAAGATTTTAATATTCATACGAAATTTTCACCAAATTTATCAATTCACACATTACATGAGTAGCTCAAATTCCTTAAGTGATAATTTTCAACAACCTACATGTGGATTCAAATAACTTTTATATCGTATTACACATTTTCAACACTAATTCATTGGAATTCACATCTAAAGCCAAGAATATCATCAATCTAGTATTGTAATCCCATAACCATTTTCATGTCTCAATTTTTTTTATCAATATAATCTCTTAAAATTCAGTAATCTCAATCAATATTATTTCTTCAAAAATCAAAGTCCATAAAATTTCCCAACTATGAATCATTCCCCAAAATCTCATCATTTTTATGTGTGAATTATTCCCAAATAGATTATGTCCCCACTATAATATGATTAAAATTGCATATAAAAATTAAATTGCAAGTTAATTACTTGCCTTGATGTTCATATGGTCTGAATTTGGTAAAGATATCGGTACTCCTCCAAGAATTTACTTCCCAAATCTTCATTTCAAGAATGTTCTTGCAAAAATTCTTCAATTCTTCCCTTGGACTCTTGAAATTCCATCTCAATTCGCTTCACTTTTATCTCTAACTCTTAGTATAACTCTCCTAACCTTTGGATTAGTGAAATGACTCTTCCTTAGGCCCTAAACCTTTCATTTTATAATTGAAATCCCATTTTTGTCTTTTCATATGCCCTTAAGGAACCCAAAAGTCACCTAAATAAGTCCCGATTAATTTAAAAAGCCCCCGAGACCTAAACACAACCCCCGAGTACTTAATTTTTACTATTTTGACCCATTTCGGATCAACCGTACACTCGAAATTTTCACCCAAGTCACTTAACAATATTTTTCCATCTCAATCTATTTTAATTTAATCACGCATGTCCCAGTTGAGATAATATTAAATTTTGTCGCGATTACTCACTTACGACTTAATTTCATTTTATTTACTATAGCCCATTAGTACATAAATAATCACATAAATCTTAATTCATTTCGCTCTAAATTAATATTTATTTAATGTCTCATTACTTCCTAAATTAAATTATATGTTACCCGCATAATTTAAATATTCAATTAAATATATCTATATAAAAATACGGGGTATTACATAGCCCTCTAGTTCGTTCTCTCTGGTCCACCACTAAAAAATTCTCTCTCAATATTATTTTAATCCATAAACAACTCTCAAACCATACATGTATGGATATGTCACATCTCTCACGAGATATTTATTCTCCGCTCTAGCCACCTCGTCCACACCGATGGTCATGCTTTCGATTGGGAAGACTACACTTAAGCAAACACTCTAAAGTTTCAATAGTAATATAGATAAATCATAAGTTTTCTAAGAGAATTATGGATAAATCTTGCATCAATATTCTCTGAATGTAATCAAGCGTACAAAAAGTCTAAATCAGACAAGCTTTAACCTATTGTTCTATTCATACTCCCAAACAATGGAAATTTAGGATTCTAGAAAGAGGAAAATATGCAATTTGATATCCAAGATAATTGTATGAGATTCAAATTTTAATCACACAACTAGATTAATAAACTAAAATATAATAAATTCCAAATATACCATTGACATAGAATAATTCCAAGACATTAGACATGTTAAATACACTAATGAATTGCATAACTAAACGCAAATTATACATAGGAAACATCCCCGGACAAGGAGAAATCTCTTCTAATAAAGCTACAAAAAGATTAAACTTCTCTTTTAACATAGGAAACATTCCTTGTTTCAAAAAATATGTTTTATAACATTGTGTACAAAACAAAGTCGTCTCTTCTAATAAAGCTACAAAAAGATAGTATTTTAAAATACTTTCTAAATATAACCTTTTGAGACCCTAATATCAGTCGTCTAAACAATTTTGGTCCTAAAAAATACCTTTTTGTAAGGGGTGAGTTTGGTTAAAAAATCTCCTTTGTCAATTTTGGGTAAAAAATATATTTGGAAATTTTGGTTTGATATATGGTTTGGAAAATTTATTACTTACTTAAATTAAATGATCTTATTTGAGTTGAAATATTTTTACAGTTAAATGGCGAATGATGATTTTGGTGTGGAGAGTATAAGGGAGAATATAAATTGCTATTTAGAGAGTCGGTATAATTTAGAAATAGATGTAGTGGATGAATGTGAGGACCTCCAAGTCGATTTGAGTTTGGATTCATCTTTTTTAGAATATTATCCTCCTGTGCTGAAGGATGTCACACCGAAACATGCTTAGGAGTTTGAATTCTTTGAAGAAGTCCACAATTTTTACAATGCGTATTCGAAAGTTCAAGGGTTTAGTGTTCGAAAGTTGAGTGAAAGGAAAAAATGCCGAACTGATGAGATTTTTCAAAAGGAGTACGTTCATTTTAAAAAAGAAAAAGGAACAGTGATTACAAACCTAAGTGAAACAAGAAAGCGGTGGGTAGTAAGATGTGACACCCCGCCTAATAAAATACCGGGCGATCACTCCTATATCAAATGATGACAGGAGTCTCATATGGATCATTCTTAGCATCACTGTTGAAATTCCATTTAATTACTAATAACCTATTAGGCCGGTGTCAAAATTTTACTTAACTACTCTTTTTAAGCGAAGATAATTAAAACATCCACACAGTTTTTGCGTTAATGAAACTGAAATGAAATAAAATAACCAAACACTCGGTCAAAATATACAACCATATCGAATGATGTGCTAAAAGAATAAATAAATGCAATTAGGCCATTGGCCCGAATATTTATACAGTACCTCCTATCTAGAGTATAAGAATGGAAGCGGCTATCAAAAATCTGCACGCATCCACATCTGTTGTAGCTGACGTTTGACTCGAAAGAAGTGCCATCCAGGCGTCCCTGTGTCTGGACACCCATATAATATATATATATATAGCAAGAGATAAAAAGTAGATAAACTGGTCAAACCCCGAGTTTTGAAAATATTTAGCAAGTGCATAAATGCCTTATTTTTAGAAAAAGGTTTTATCTCATATTTAAGTTTGGTATCGCGCTCCCATGAGATACCCCTCACCTCTCTTTTAACAGTGCACTCCTAGCGCATCCCTCTAAACATCCTAGTCAAGCTACCCTTCTAAACTAGTCTATTACCCAACCACTATCAACCCTAGATAGTCCAAGTACTAAGGTCTAAACTTCACCCCAGTCTCAACGCTATGCCATGTTCGTGCGTGGGGTGTCTCGCAAAGCGAAATCCAAACAAGGAACCCCCTGATACACTACTACGCGGCAAGGTCGTTCGTCGAGATCCATCAGACCCTCAGTACGTAACGTGTGTATATATATATATATATATATATCTATATATATATATATATATATATATCATATAATAAATATGAATATTAGAGCACTAAGGATTAAACTTCTCCCTAGTCCCAACACAATACCATATTCGTGCGTGGGGTGTCTCGCAGAGCGAAATCCAAACAAAGAACCCCCCCGATACACTACTATGCGGCAAGGTCGATCATCGGGATCCATTAGATCCTCGGCACCCAATTTATCCATATATATATATATATATATTCATAATTCAATATACATCCGGATCTATCTCCTGGACTGAGGGGTATTCTATACTCATATCAAAACCTTCTATTTCCCTTCTTATATCCAGGAAATATATTTAAAAGCCAATTCATTATCATGAATTGCTTTAACACATCATGTAACTTTTTAAAAGCTAGTTTTATTATCATAAAAATATTTTTCCATTCTAAAACATCCCATTTCCCTTCATATATCCAGGAAATGTATTTAAAAGCCATTTCTATTACCATAAAAATTCTTTTACCATATCATATGCTTCCATTTCCCTTCTTCCATCCTGGAAATGTATCCGAAGCCAATCATTTACCCCATTTTCGTTCTTCCATCCAGGAAATGTATTTAAAGACATTTTATTATCATAAAATGCTTTAACAAATCTAAGACCGCCCCTCCGGGTTTCCCCATTGGACGCGCCCCTAAATGGCTATCATCTTCCAGGGCCCATCAAACAAGACAACCCGGTAACCTAACAACGTCGGGAAGCGGCCATATGTCTGCGGGATAGTCAAGACCACACCCAGAATCTCCTAACCATCACAGTAAAATATAATCGCCATATGGCCTAGGACTATATCAACCTTGCATTCATTAGCCAGGGGGCATCACCATACGCAGACAACTTCCCTTATGATAGCGATTTAGGGAGGTGTGTAACCATAATTTTATTAATTATGAAAATCTTTTCTTTTCCATTTTTAAAACATTCGTTTTTATATTTCCAAAATCATTTACATCATAACATATATATACTTTATTCACATAGTATATACACATACTATATATTCCTCCCCGAATATATATGAATGGCCATATTTTCCAATCTCATCTAGCGATGACCAATAATCCCAGAGATTCTCTCAAAGAATCATAATCACGCATTCATACAAGCATAATACTATACCTGAAGTATTTCCTTACTTTGATAATCAATACATAATTTAATCCCCTCTAAGGATTTATCGAATGTCTCCAATTACCAATTCACTCTAAGTGAATGTACATATCTATATCCCTAAATTATCCTAATTATCTCCTAGGGTACACACAACAGTAATCGATATAATTATGCTTTTTATACGCATAATTATATAGGCCTATATGCCTACTAGAAATATCCTTGGGATTTATCTCTCCCGAACAACCTTAAATTTAATGGGTTATGGATTTCATTTCCATGAACTCAAGGACTACCTCTTGTCCATATAATCATTTAAAGGTCCCCACTATAATTTAGGAGCCCTAAACCTTCAAATTCTACAATTATTCTATTTTCCTCGAAAATATAATTTAAGGGTCATATATTTAAAACCCTCACTTAAGCCTCCTAATTTCCCTTAATAAGTGGACCATATAGTCCCAAAAGATCCCTTATGTTATCACATAAATGACCTCGAAGCAATATGAATTGGAATCTACCCCATCTAACTCACCCTTGAAAAATTGTCAATTTGTCAGCAGGGGTCGATCGATCGACCCATGGCTGTCGATCGATCGATGGCTTCGATCGATCGAACCCCCATGATCGATCGATCGATTATAGCGGGCAACTTCTTCTCCGAGAAGCTGTTTCAGCCATGGAAGCTTACCCTAAGCTTCCATCTCCTCACCTAACGGCCTACAACTCCTACCAACAACAAATCCACTTATAATACGGGTTCTAAACGTCCTATAACCTGAAATCACCAAATAATTTAGGTTAAAACCTAAGTTTCTCCCATTACAAAATTTTAGGGGTTTATTCGATTTAACTCTCGAAAACCCATTTTATCCACGAAAACCCAACCCAAAATCTTTAGGGTTTATGTATACCAAACTACGGTATGAGATATTTATGCAAAAATCAAATAAAGCAAGTAACACTTGCCTCGTGGATAAAATCTAACGTCCTCGAGCCGAATCCCGTTGAGGCTGGCCGGAATCTCCCCCTTTTCTCCTCTTTTCTTCCTCCTCTCTCTCTTCCCTCTCTTCTCTCTTCTTTATTTCTCCTTTTCTCCCTCTCTTCCTCCTTTTATAAGGAGAAAAGGGTTTTAACCCTTAAAACCTAAAAACGACTCTTTACTCGATTACGAGCCCGTTTAACTCTAAAATTACCCGGAACTCAATTTCGACAATTGGACACTCTTTTCCGACTATCTCGGCCATTTCGAGACTCATGGAGCAGTTGAAATTCCCATCTGAGGTACTTGACCGCAGATCACTATTTCAACCCAACATAACTTAACGCGGGTTTTCCCACTTAAGTCTCACCTCGTGTCGCTTTACTCAACGGCGACATATAATTAAAATATTTCGACCTATATAGTCCCAAAAATAATCACAACATCCATCGAAAATCATTTAATCCTCGAAAATCCCAAAAATTTCTATTTAGGGAAATTCCCCAAATTCCAATTTATACTTAATTATGGAATTTAATCGTCTCTAAAACGGCGGGTTGTTACATACTCCCCCCCTTACAACGGAATTTTGTCCTCGAAATTCAGGTACAACCTAAACCACCAAACTAGGATCACTCCAAATCCTAATACCTCAAGGGGAAGGATACTAACCCAATGGTTCTCAACCATATGCTATACGACTACCACGATCGTAAAGTGACTCTAATAACGTCACATTATACCCATCATCTATAATGCCTCTCAGCATGAATTTCAACTTTATATACTACGCCCATCCTATTTTAGGCGGTATATAAAACCATCACACCAAGGTGTCCATACACCTTTCTAACCTATGCACATCTGCACAACCACAGTGAACATCCGACACGTAACACTCTCTCCCAATAAGGGTCTCCTTTCCTCGGTGTAATACTCACATATGGGTTCTCCCAACCCGCGAAATGAAATTCTCTTAACCTCGGCGCCACTAACTCTATTGAACCTACATCCTAATAATGCTACGGTCTAAGCGTTACCCTACCTACACGAAACGATAGTCTAAATATGTCCCTAGTGCCCAAGGCCTCTCTTAACTTCCAATATTTGCTTGGTTTCATGCGTGGGACGTCTCGCCAAAGCGAAATCCAAACAAGGAACCCTCCCATTACACTAATCCCTCGCATTGTCGGTCATCGAGATATAGCGACCTAAGGCACACCAGTGGGACGCCCTAAATCCTACCACACTAACCTACGAACGCATTTCTACTATTCTATCCTTCCGCCCATACGAAAGGAAATCTAACAAATCGAAGTGACCAATCTCTGTAGGAGCACTACGAACATCATATCGAATCATATTTCTTCAAAGTTTGCCTTTTCATTAAGGCCTGGCCATAATCCTCAAATCAATTTGTCTAAGTCCTACTTCACCCACCTACTTGTGGTGAGATGTCGTTTAATAGCACAATATTTCCATAAGCATACCATTATCATATGGCTTATAGCCTGTAGTGGTTCATCCACACTATAACACCTTTCAACGAAACCAACATCCTTGCATCCTATAACATCTCTCCACTCTCGACGCCGCTAAGATTCATGTGTGGAGCGTCTTGCAAAGCGAAATCCAAACAAGGAACCCCTCCACACACTCCTACTTAACTTTGTCGGTTATGGAGGTCCGTTATTTCGAACATGCAATCGAGAAAATCCTATCCCCTCTTAACAAAAGGTGGTCCGAACTCCTATCTTTAACTAAGAGTCACACCACCCAATGCTCGTACTAATATTTAGTCCTCGCGCAAACCAATAATGAGCTTAATCCTATGGCTCAACCATAATCCTACGGCCTTAAATCATATCTATAAGGTCGACACGCCCTCACATCATAATAATAGAGCCTCTGCTCATCGAGGTTCCATTTACCCACATCAATAAAGGCGAACTCAACCTGTATCCAGGTGAGATATCGCAACAACAACCCGTTCCACCCTGGAACTGCGGACACGATAGTCTTGCCATCATTTGCCTTCTATCGCTCCGAATATACCATAATATCATACATATATATATACAAAATATAAACACCCGCCCCTATGACGAGTGAGAGAAAATAAAATTCTGCTACCGCGAAAAACACATAGGCATACATTATATAATGTTATTGATACCTCCACAAAGATCAAATTACACACACGAGTCTAGGGCTAACGAAACATCGTGACATTTTCTAGTCACACCCAATATACCTCCTTCATTGAGGTAAAACTCCTGACAATAACTTCGTTTCAACCAATTCCTCGGGCGGATGTCCACCAATGGGGTTCTCAAACTTACACATTCTCTAGTGAGCATATCCTTCCTAGAAAGGACTCATTATTCATTGCACCTAACTCACTTAGGTACAAGGTTCACTTCTCCATAATACTCTTTATTCACTGTCGGCCTCTGGCCGATCCTTAGGTGAATAATTCCCAAAACAACCATCATTTCATTCTTGTTGAACCACGAGGACTCGCGGTTAAAACTATTCGTAAGATCCCTTTTGAACCCTTACTTCATTAGAAAATTAAACTTTAGTACCACACTCTACTATGGCAATACTACGGCACTTCATAATTACTATACTTTAGTAGTCGTTGAGACAATCCTTAGCAAACACTGCAAAGGAAGTGACCTCTACAACGGTCCACATTCCCAACTTCTACTAGCTACTCCAACTAACCCTCACCTCCTGCTGCCATCCAAGCCTCACACACGAATCTCAAATGAGCGCGCAAAATATTACTATAATCTTATAATATGGCAGGAGAACAAAATCTCACAAGAGAAATCAACAATCCTAATCCTAAGGCTCTATAACAAATCGAGAGCAACGCTGAAACCGTAGTACATCCGCACAAATTCCTAAGGACACTAGAACCTGGTGCTCTGATACCATTTGTGACACCCCGCCTAATAAAATACAGGGGCGATCACTCCTATATCAAATTATGGCAGGAGTCTCATATGGATCATTCTTAGCATCACTGTCGAAATTCCATTTAATTACTAATAACCTATTAGGCCGGTGTCAAAATTTTACTTAACTACTCTTTTTAAGCGAAGATAATTAAAACATCCACACAGTTTTTGCGTTAATGAAACTGAAATGAAATAAAATAATCGAACACTCGGTCAAAATATACAACCATATCGAATGATGTGCTAAAAGAATAAATAAATGCAATTGGGCCATTGGCTCGAATATTTATACAGTACCTCCTATCTAGAGTACAAGAATGGAAGCGGCTATCAAAAACCTGCACGCATCCACAACTGCTGTAGCTGACGTCTGACTCGAAAGAAGTGCCATCCAGGCGTCCCTGTGTCTGGACACCTATATATATATATATATATATATATATATATATATATAGCAAGAGAGGAAAAGTAGATAAACGGGTCAGAGCCCGAGTTTTGAAAATATTTAGCAAGTGCATAAATGCCTTATTTTTAGAAAAAGGTTTTATCTCATATTTAAGTTTGGTATCGAGCTCCCATGAGATATCCCTCACCTCTCTTTTAATAGTGCACTCCTAGCGCATCCCTCTAAACATCCTAGTCAAGCTATCCTGCCAAACTAGTCTATTACCCAACCACTATCAACCCTAGATAGTCCAAGTACTAAGGGCTAAACTTCACCCCAGTCTCAACGCTATGCCATGTTCGTGCGTGGGGTGTCTCGTAAAGCGAAATCCAAACAAGGAACCCCCTCGATACACTACTACGCGGCAAGGTCGATCGTCGAGATCCATCAAACCCTCAGTACGTAACGTGTGTGTATATATATATATATATATATATATATATATATATATCATATAAGAAATATTAATATTAGAGCACTAAGGATTAAAATTCTCCCTAGTCTCAACACAATGCCATATTCGTGCGTGGGGTGTCTCGCAAAGCGAAATCCAGACAAGGACCCCCCCCCCGATACACTACTATGCGGAAAGGTCGATCATCGGGATCCATTAGAACCTCGGCACCCAATTTACCCATATATATATATTCATATGTCAATATACATCCGGATCTATCTCCCGGACTGAAGTGTATTCTATACTCATATCAAAACCTTCTATTTCCCTTCTTATATCCAGGAAATATATTTAAAAGCCAATTCATTATCATGAATTGCTTTAACACATCATGTAATTTTTTAAAAGCCAGTTTTATTATCATAAAAATGCTTTTCCATTCTAAAACATCCCATTTCCCTTCTTATATCAAGGAAATGTATTTAAAAGCCATTTCTATTATCATAAAAATGCTTTTACCATATCATATGCTTCCATTTCCCTTCTTCCATCCGGGAAATGTATCCGAAGCCAATCATTTATCCCATTTCCCTTCTTCCATCCAGGAAATGTATTTAAAGCCATTTTATTATCATAAAATGCTTTAACAAATCTAAGACCGCCCCTCCGGGTTTCCCCACTGGACGCGCCCCTAAATGGCTATCATCTTCCAGGGCCCATCAAACAAGACAACATGGGAACCTAACAACGTCGGGAAGCGTCCATATGCCTGCGGGATAGTCAAGACCACACCCAGAATCTCCTAACCAGCGCAGTAAAATATAATCGCCATATGGCCTAGGACTATATCCACCCTGCATTCATTAGCCAGGGGGCATCACCATACGCACGCAATTTCCCTTATGATAGCGATTTAGGGAGGTGTGTAACCATAATTTTATTAATTATGAAAATATTTTCTTTTCCATTTTTAAAACATTCGTTTTTATATTTCCAAAATCATTTACATCATAACATATATATACTTTATTCACATAGTATATACACATACTATATATTCCTCCCCGAATATATATGAATGGCCCTATTTGCCAATCTCATCTAGCGATAACCAATAATCCCAGAGATTCTCTCAAAGAATCATAATCATGCATTCATATAAGCATGATACTATACCTAAAGTATTTCCTTACTTTGATAATCAATACATAATTTAATCACCTCTAAGGATTTATCGAATGTCTCCAATTACCAATTCACTCTATGTGAATGTACATACTATATCCCCAAATTATCCTAATTATCTCCTAGAGTACACACAACAGTAATCGATATAATTATGCTTTCTATACGCATAATTATATAGGCCTATATGCCTACTAGAAATATCCTCGGGATTTATCTCTCCCGAACAACCTTAAATTTAATGGGTTATCGATTTCATCTCCATGAACCCAAGGACAACCTCTTGTCCATATAATTATTTAAAGGTCCCCACTATAATTTAGGAACCCTAAACCTTCAAATTCTACAATTATTCTATTTTCCTCAAAAATATAATTTAAGGGTCATATATTTAAAACCCTCAATTAAGCCTCCTAATTTCCCTTAATAAGTGGACCATATAGTCCTAAAAGATCCCTTATGTTATCACATAAATGACCTTGAAGCAATATGAATAGGAATCTATCCCATCCAACTCACCCTAGAAAAATTGTCAATCTATCAGCAGGGGTCGATCGATCGACCCATGGCTGTCGATCGATCGATGGATTCGATCGATCGAACCCCCATGATCGATCGATAGATCATGGTGGGTAGCTTCTTCTCCGATAAGCTGTTTCAACCATGGAAGCTTCCCCTAAGCTTCCATATCCTCACCTAACGGCCTACAACTCCTACCAACAACAAATACACTTATAATACGGGTTCTAAACGTCCTAGAACCCGAAATCACCAAATAATTTAGGTTAAAACCTAAGTTTCTCCAATTATAAAATTTTAGGGGTTTATTCGTTTTAACTCCCAAAAACCCGTTTTATCCATGAAAACCCAACCAAAAATCTTTAGGGTTTATGTATACCAAACTACGGTATGAGATATTTATGCAAAAATCAAATAAAGCAAGTAAACACTTGCCTCGTGGATAAAATTCGACGTCCTCGAGCCGAATCCCGCGGAGGCTGGCCGGAATCTCCCCATTTTCTCCTCTTTTCTTCCTCCTCTCTCTCTTCCCTCTCTTCTCTCTTCTTTCTGTCTCTTTTTCTCCCTCTCTTCCTCCTTTTATAAGGAGAAAAGGGTTTTAACCCTTAAAACCCAAAAACGACTCGTTTACTCAATTACGAGCCCGTTTAACTCTATAATTACCCGGAACTCAATTTCGACAATCGGACACTATTTTTCAACTATCTCGGCCATTCTGAGACTCATGGCGCAGTCGAAATTCCCATCCGAGGTACTTGATCGCAGATCACTATTTCAACCCAACATTACTTAGCGCGGGTTTTCCCACTTAAGTCTCACCTCGTGTCGCTTTACTCAACGGCGACATATAGTTAAAATATTTCGACCTATATAGTCCCAAAAATAATCACAACATCCATCAAAAATCATTTAATCCTCGAAAATCCCAAAAATTTCTATTTAGAGAAATTCCCCAAATTCCAATTTATACTTAATTATGGAATTTAATCGTCTCCAAGAAGAAACCATGAATGAACAAACCAATATATCATCTTTTTTTGGTGCTGGGATGTCCGAGAGAGATGACCCATCAAATATCAACCCCCACGAATAGGCCGAGGGAACAGTTAACCCAAAAATTATCCCTATAACTGCCATGTCCCCCATTGAGTTTCAAACCACTTTCCAGATGATCCCCCAACCTTTAACGATGATGAGGCAGATGTAGTCGAGGATGAGGATGAGGAATATGAGGATGAGGATGAGAAATCAGAGGTAGAGGATGAGGTTTATACCTCATGTTCCTTGTCTTTCGTCTCGTCGATCAAGGAATGTGGTCTCCTGATATGGAGACACTCATTTAGTGTCAAATCTAATATTACAATGAGCATCCCTGATGAAGATTAAAAGGTTTTCCAAGGACGAGAGGCAGAGATTTCCATGTACAAACAGATGTTTAGGGTTGGTGTTAGACCGCCTCTTCATCCTGCCATCATCGCCATATTATCTGCTCTTGGGGTTTCTCCTACCCAGTTTCTCCCTAACTCATATAGGATCATTCTTGTGTACATTTCCCTTTAGAAAAATCATTCACTGACGAACCATCGACCAGTAGCTCTTAGCTTCTTACAATATCACCTCCTCGTCCAAACAACCAAGATACTTCCATCTAGGTGCTAGGAGGGCTGACAAGAAACTTCTCCACGTCTTCCAAACCTCAAATCATGACTGGAAGAAGAGATTTTCTTTTATCTCTGGGGCTTGGAATTCCCAGTCGAGGTCGATCCTTTTGAAGATAGTCCGAGGGTCCCTCGAGCATGGTCTAATCCTTTGATGGCGTCAAGGTCTGACCCTGGCCTCAGCATAGACGAGAGAGATATAGTCGACTATTTGAGGGAGCAGGGGATGGAGGGTGATCTTCCTAAATTTAAAGACTTAATGACCCCAAAGCTCCTTAGAGAGTCTGGGTCAGGGGTTGGTCCTCTACAAGAATTATGTGAGTTGTCTATTTACTTCATTTTCTTTCAAGTGTTCCCTCGCATTATTATTTGCTTCTGATGTGTCGTTTAACTTTTATAGGTCGGCCTTCTAATGTATTTAATGAGCTTTGGGAGATGACTCCTCTAAGTTTATTAGATGGCCTTAATAAGAAGATGGGAAAACAACTGCAACAGACCCAAAGAAAAACCACTGTAAGGGTCAATTAATGAGGCTTCATGAAAAAGAAAGGAGTCAAAAGTCCCTTTCCACACTCGTCCTGACGCTCCTACGAGGGCAAGGGTGGAGGTCCCTAAAATAAACACCTCTGACATGAGATCTTCCTCATCCTTGGGTTCTTTCTGGTCGTCCAATCTGACCCAACTTAAAGCCGACCCTACCTCTTTAATCGCTAACATGAAGTCGACAAAGGTGGTCATTATTTTTAGCTCCATTGACTGCAAACTACGACTTCCAGACTAAGATGCCCCCGACCAAAGTCTATGATTTTGGGATTCACAACTTGGCTAAGGTATCCCCCTTGTCTTCTGACCTTTACAATATATGTTCTATTATATCTTGTTTCTAACTTTGCCTTGGTATATTACAGTCAGTTTGTGCCTTTACCTCAGCCATGAAATGGATGGATGAGAGTTATCTGAAGCTTCAAGAGGTTGAGAGGTCAATCCAGGCTGAAGCCGACCTTAGTAATCAACTGAGGGATTTGAAGGTCGAGGACACAAGGGCCATATATGAGCTTAAATTCCATCATATTGATGAGTTGAAGCTCAAGGACGATATAATCATGGACAAAGTCAAGGCTCTGGCAAATCAAGCCACCCAATTCAAATCAGACCTTGATATAGTTGTTAGTAGGGCCAAGGTCGATGCTGTGGAGACCTACAAACTCTCTGATGAATTTCAAGGCTTCAGCCTTGAATACTTAGAGAGGGGAATCAAGACAGCCTGTCGATGGGTTATTTTGAAATTTGTTGATGTAGTGTCATCCATACGACCCTTATTGGAGGCTGATGAGTTGGATGACCCCTTGATGGCCGAGGATCTTTCTCACATGGAGTCTCAGATGACCGCTGAAGGTATTGGGACATCTGAGGGTCGGCCTTTTACTGTTGTTATCGATGATGCCTTGCCTCATGCTGATGCTGGGGTTTTACCCTCTTCTAATCCATCCCTTTAGGGTGGCCGTCTGTGGCCTATACCCTCTCTTTTGTTTTCTTCTTTATTTTCTTTTGGAATCATATGGGCATCGTCCTCTTGATGTATTGTAACATTTTTACTTTCTAATGAAAATATCTTTCATCTCCACTTGTGTTTTTATTTTCCATGATTATAATGACTTATACCAACCAACTTACATACTAATCATAAGTCCTTCCTCGTCTCTTCTGTACACTATCATCTTAGACGAGGGGGTGAAATCATCAAAAAATGATGTTTTAGGCATAAATCCTCCCTCGTCTTTCTTCAGAGTGAATGGAGGGTCGTACCAACCATTCACCCTCATCCTCGCCGAGGGGGAGAGTCCACCAAATTAATGGTGTTTTTCTATAATCACCCTTAAGTGATCTTAATAACTTTCACTTCACCAAAAAATGATGTTTTAGGCATAAGTCCTCCCTCGTCTTTCTTGAGAGTGAATGGAGGGTCGTCCCAATCATTCACCCTCATCCTAACCGAGTGGAGAGTCCACCAAATTAATGGTGTTTTAGAAATAACCACCCTTAAGTGGTCTTAGTAACTTGCACTTCACCAAAAAATGATGTTTTAGGCATAAGTCCTCCCTCGTCTTTCTTGAAAGTGAATGGAGGGTCATACCAACCATTCATCCTCATCCTAACCGGGGGGAGAGTCCACCAAATTAATGGTGTTTTTTCAATAACCACCCTTAAGTGATCTTAATAACTTTCACTTCACCAAAAAATGATGTTTTAGGCATAAGTCCTCCCTCGTCTTTCTTAAGAGTGAATGGAGGGTCGTCCCAAGCATTCACCCTCATCCTAGTCGAGGGGGAGAGTCCACCAAATTAATGGTGTTTTAGAAATAACCACCCATAAGTGATCTTAATAACTTGCACTTCACCAAAAAATGATGTTTTAGGCATAAGTCGTCCCTCGTCTTTCTTGAGAGTGAATGGAGGGTCGTCCCAACCATTCACCTTCATCCTAGCCAAGGGGGAGATTCCACCAAATTAATGGTGCTTTTTCAATAACAACCCTTAAATGGTCTTAATATCTTGCATTTCATCAAAAAATGATGTTTTAGGCATAAGTACTCCCTCATCTTTCTTGAGATTAAATGGAGGGTCGTCCCAACCATTCACCCTCATCCTAGTCGAGGGGGAGAGTCCATCAAATTAATGGTGTTTTTTCAATAACCACCCTTAAGTGATCTTAACAACTTTCACTTCACCAAAAAATGATGTTTTAGGCATAAGTTCTCCCTCGTCTTTCTTGAGAGTGAATGGAGGGTCGTCCCAACCATTGACCCTCATCCTAGCCGAGGGGGAGATTCCACCAAATTATTGGTGTTTTAGAAATAACCACCGTTAAGTGATCTTAATAACTTGAACTTCACCAAAAAATGATGTTTCAGGCATAATTCCTCCCTTGTCTTTCTTGAGAGTGAATGGAGGGTCGTCCCAACCATTCACCCTCATACTAGCCGAGGGGGAGTCCACCAGATTAATGGTGGTTTAGAAATAACCACCCTTAAGCAATCTTAATAACTTGCACTTCACCAAAAAATTATGTCTTAGGCATAAGTCCTCCCTCGTCTTTCTTGAGAGTGAATGAGGGGTTGTCCTAACCATTAACCCTCATCCTAGCCGAGGGGGAGAGTCCACCAAATTAATGGTGTTTTTTCAATAAACGTCCCTCGATATTATTGACAATCTATGGACGAGGTTGTCCCCATCGAGACTATCATATAACCGAAGAGCATTTAAGACTACTTCACCACGAATGATGTTCTATAACTTAATGTGAATTAACACAACAAATATCTGAATTAACAAACAACACGATGAGGGATCAATAGGATATTCTCATTAACATTCCAATCGTGTTCTTTAAAATAAATACATTCATTATAATAGGAAACAAGTAAGACAGCAACTACAATCTTATTGATATTACTTTTTCAAATGGTGTGCGTTCCAAGGGTTTGTGAAGGGTTCTCCTTCAAGATTTTCTAGCCTATAGGTGCCTGGGACAACTTCATCGGTGACTCTGTATGGGCCATGCCAGTTTAGATGAAGCTTGTTAGGTTTTATCCATGTCTTTTTGAGGACTAGGTCCCCCATATCTATTAGCCTTTCCTTTACCCTCTGATTGTAAAACCCGATAATCCTCTACTGGTAGGGTTCTTGCCTTAGCTCGGCATCTTCTCTTCTCTCTTCAATTAGATCAAGATCAAGTCTTCTTTCTTACACATTTCTCTGAGGGTCATACATTTGAATTTTATGAGTAAGAATCCCAATTTTAGTAGGGATGTCGGCTTATGAACCATATGCCAACATAAAAGGAGTTTCCCCCGTAGGTGTTTTCGATGTCGTCCTATTAGCCAACAGTACAGTATATACTTCTTCAACCCATCTTCCCTTTGCCTCCTCCAGCTTCTTCTTGATCCCATCAAGGATTGTTCGGTTTATCACCTCAATTTTCCCATTAGCCCAAGGTTGGCCAGGGGTGGAGAAGAATTTATTGATCCCAACCCTTTCGCAGTATTTTTCTAAGGAAACATTATTGAACTGAGTACCATTGTCTGAGATTAGGGTATTGGGGAGACTATATCTTCATATGATGTTCTTACAGATGAACTAGAAGGTGTTATGTTCTGTGATCGTGATCATCGACTCGGATTCCACCCATTTGGAAAAATAATCTATCGCTACAATCGAGTATCGATAATTATTCACAACTCTAGGAAAGGGGCCTACTAGGTCAATCCCCCATACTGTAAATGGCCAAGGAGATGTGTTAGAGGTTAAAGGTTGATGAGGCTAATGAGGGATAGTAGAGAGCCTTTGGAACTTATCACTTTTCTTCACATATGCTGCAGTATCTTTGGCTAGGGTCGGCCAGTAGTACCCCTGAGTAATGATTCTTTTGGCCAATGACCTCCCTCTAATATGGATAGAGCAAGACTTCTCGTGCTCATATTAAAGGATATATGGTACCTCAGATGGATGAACACACCTGAGTAAAGGGAGTAAAAATCCCTTTTTGTACAAAGTATCCCCTATGACAGTAAATTTTGCATCTCTGTACCTCAGCATTTTCCTTTCGAATTTTGACTCTGGTAGCTCCCCCTCTTTAATGTATCTGAATAGGGGATTTATCCATGAAGTTTCCATGTTTATATTTTGGCAAGCCCCAAGTGTTCTATCTTCCTCTTCAATAGTCGGCCTAAGTAAGATCTCTACCGGCACTGTTCTTTGGATATCCATTCTTATTCCTGAGGCTAACCTCACAAGCGCATCAGCTCGGTCGTTGTCCAGTCAAGGTATCCTCTTCATCTTCACTTCCTTGAATTTTTTTAGCATAAACTTTACTCTCTGCAGATATTCGTCCATTCTCTTGTCCTTGGCCTAATATGCCCCCAAGATCTGATTCACAACCAATCTAAAATCACTATGGACTAAAAGATGGCCGATACCAAGTACCCTGGCCAAAGAGAGACTGATTATAAATGCTTCATATTTAGACTCATTATTGGAAGCCTTAAAAATAAATCTGAGGGCATACTCGATGTCTATGCCGTCTGGTGCCGACATTATTAATCCGGCACCGCTCCTATTTTCATATGATGACCCATCAACGAAGAGACTCCATACAACGTCGATCTCCGAGAAGCTTCCCTTTGATAGGATTCCCTACTTGAATAGATATCCACCCTCTTCATTCTCAGCTGCCTTTTCCCTGACTGTGCTCGTTTCAACCTCATCCGTAGACGTGTCGATGCTTCTCTCTGGTGTGCTGTCCATGATCTCAATTTTATCTTTTTCAACCTCGGCCTCGTCCCATGTGAACTCGGCCACGAAGTCTGCTAGTGCCTGGACTTTGATGGCTTCTCGAGGTTGATAGATGATATAAAACTCTCCAATCTTTATAACCCAAGCAATTAATGTCCCTGACTTCTCAGGCTTGTGGATGACCTGTCGGAGTGGAGATTCCATTAGGACGACCATTGCATGGGATTGGAAGTACGACTTCATCTTCCTTGAGGCGTGAATTAGAGTATATACCAATTTTTCCATCCCGGGGTACCTCTGTTCGGCCCCTTGGAGTGCCTTACTATTTAAGTATACCGGCTTTTGTACTCCATCCTCATTTTTATAATGGCAGCGCAAGTATCCGACTCTGAGACTGCTAGGTATACATACAATTTTTCCCCTTGGACCGGTCGTGACAATAGTAAGGGAGAGACAAGGTAAGACTTCAACTCTTGGAAGGCCTTATCAAATTCCTCATTCCATTCGAAATTTTTTCTGAGGACTTTAAAAAATGGGAGACACTTCTCGGTGGCTCTGGACATAAACATGTTAAGTGTCGCTACTCTTCTTGTCAGCCTATACACATCCTTGATTAAATAGGGGGTCTTCATTTCTATCAAGGCCTTAATTTTATCAGGGCTGGCCGGTTATAACACCACGTGTTTTTATTAATTATTTTAATTTATTAATTGGAATATTAGAGAAAAATAAATTTTTGAATTTAATAATTTCTATTGGTTAAATATGTTTGTTATAATTTTAGAAGAATAAAACTTCAAGCGGAATTAAAATCGGAGTTAAAACGGATTTTATATGATTTTTAAAAAATATTTGTCCCTTATAATTTTTAAGGCGAACTGCCAGATTTCCGGAGCGATCGATCGATCGTTGCCAGGGGTCGATCAATCGACCCCAACAAAAATCGTGCGCTGCAAGTTGTTTTTAATTAGAGTTTGTTTAGGATTAGGACTCCTAATCCCTATATAACCTTGTTAATCCGTAGGGGGACTTCTCATAATCACTTTTTCTTAAATTTTTCACGAGAGAACACTTCCAAATATTTTTCCTGTCACTCATAATCATCAACCTTCTTCATAATCAAGTTTTTGTCACAAGTTTTGGGAGGCTTAATTGAGGCTTAATCAATATTGATTCAAGAACACTTATTTGCTAATTTTTCGAGAGGAATCCAGATTTTCAATCATATTTTCAACAAGACCTTCATAGACATGAATACTCTATTCGTTTCCTTTAGTATTATGCGTTTTAAGTTTCGCATAAACATTTAATTACATGTTTTCTTAAAATAAAGTAGTGACTTAATTAGGAAAAGTGGACACTAATTATGGGGCTATTTTTATTAAATCTTTTAATCTGAATAATATTCATAACCCTTGGGTATGTAGGATTGATGAGTGGATTTGGGGTTGTATTGGTGTAGGTTGCATGTAGAAAAACCCTAGTTTTAAAATAAATGATCTTTGGGTGCGTATAACTCACGTAATTTATGTAGAGATAATGAAATTGAAATTTTGTTGTATTAATGATGAAATAGTGGTATATTTAAGTTAAAATAATGAAATGGGATTAATTGGGTATTTTGTCGTTATGATAATTAAATTGAGATTTAATGGATTGGACTATAATGCGTAGTTTGGTACGTTGATTTATTATGCATATTTGTGTGACTTGTTGGTATTATTAAATATCATTGTGACGATGAGTTATTGGGTATTATTTCTCTCCCTATATTTTATAATGCCTTCTAGGAATGGGACTAGTGAGGGTATATTATCATGGTTTTATCATGTCGGGGGTGGACTGATTTTTATTACTTTATCGTCGTTATGCTAGTCTAGGTATGAGACTAGGTTGAGATTTATGTCAGAAAATCCTCCTATACATAGGGTAGGACGTATTGATAAGTTGGGGACCCTTAAGTATGGGACTAAGGGGTATTTTGAGGATCTCACATACATAAAAGGGTGGGGTAATTTGAAATTGTGAATTGAGAAAATTGAGAATTAATACCTAAGATAATAAGACGGGTATTAAAATATATTGGCGACATAATCAGCGAGGTCCGACAGTTTAAACGGGCCATCCGGTGTTTTATGTTATGTCGTGTGTGGAACCTCGTCAATCAGCGAGGGCCGACAGTTTAAATGGGCCAGCCGACGCTTTGACGAGGGGATGTGTATTTTGGTGGAGAAATCACCCGAGGTGGGAGGACCGCCATAATAAATTGAGGATATAAGAAAAGTTGGTTAATTTAATTAAATTAACATCGTGGGACTTGGGAAATAAAAAAATCATATTGGTGTGCCTTTTTAAATGGGGATTTCTTCGGGTAGTTAGTGATTTATATTTATCACATTTAATTATCTCGTTTAATTTAAAATACTCTATTGTGATATTTATTGCGTATAATGCTACTGTCTGGATTCAAGGATCCTATTTGAGGAGAGTAGTGCATATTCTTGCTCGGGGCTTTAGCTCTGACCCATGCGTTGACTAACCTTTTTATAAGATTAGTATTTGGAGTGGCTGCATAAGATTTTTGGAGACTATCATTTGGAGGTGCAGCTAGATCCGAATTACTTTACTGCATTATTTTAAGTTTAGACTTTCTTTTCATTCATATTTCATTATGAGACTCAATTGAGAGATTTATGGGGCCACTCGGTTCCAAAGTTGTTTAAGGATTTTCAGTTGGTTTATTTATTCAGATTTTATTTAATCATTATTGAAGATTGGATTTATTCGGAGTTAGCATGTGATGGGTCTTTTGTCACTTAGTTATTTATGATCATTTGAGATTGATTCAATTATTTATCTTATGGACTGATTTATTTATGTCTCATATCTGTCTCATGCTAAGAATGACATTTA
Organism: Sambucus nigra; assembly: GCA_949130495.1. Classification (NCBI taxonomy): domain Eukaryota; kingdom Viridiplantae; phylum Streptophyta; class Magnoliopsida; order Dipsacales; family Adoxaceae; genus Sambucus; species Sambucus nigra. The sequence continues at coordinate 501,670,361 of OX422212.1, forward strand.
TTTAGTTCACGCTCGGCATAGTTCGACGATGGTGGCTGGCCACCCCGTCTTTCGTATTTTGCGGGGTGTGACAGATGGTATCAGAGCATGGTCTTAGGTTTCGTACGTTATTAGTCCGTTTTAGCTTCCGCATTGCTTATCTTTGATTTCGTTTTGATGATTTGTACTCTTAGTCATTCCGAGTCTGATGTTATTTTATTCCTACCTTTTTAGATGGCGAACACAAGGAGAGCTGGGAGTAGGAGAGAGGAATTTGTTTCTGGTCTCGCAACTCAAGAGAGGCGGCGTCAGATTACTTTGGAGACCGAGGAGTTAGCGGATATCATTCATGAGGCCACGATGGTCAGTTTGGAGATTGAGAGACAGAGAGGGGTGACTTTAGAGTCACAACAGCGGGGTACACCCGTCTCAGCTTGGGATAGGGTGAGAACCAGTTTCTTTAAGGGAAATCCTCCCACCTTTGGAGGGGGATCTGAACCAACGGTTGCTCACACATGGAGGCGAGATATGGAGAGCATTTGAGGATGGTGGACTGCACAAATATGAAGAAGCAGATGTTAGCAACATTTAAGCTGGTAGGGGATGCATTGCAATGGTGGGAGAGTGCCACCACATCAGAGGAGAGATATCATTTGGGCTATGCAGAGTTTCTAATCAAGTTCAATAATAAGTACTTTCCGTATGCAATTAGGAACGAGAAGAAGAGAGAATTTATGGACTTGGAGCAAGGTTCAAAGTCGATTATCGAGTGTGAACATGAGTTCACCAATTTATCTATGTTTGTACTAGAGGAGGTTAGCACTGAAATAAAGAAGATGGAGTGTTTCATTAAGGGATTGACTTGGTCGATTAGGCAAATGGTGTTGGGGAATCCGACGTACACTACTTATGCTCAAGTAGTGGATGTCACAATGTTGCTATGGCAAGAGAAGGGCAATTATCAGAAGAAGTTGGGCAAGAGATAAGAGTCTAATGGACAAGGAGGAGAGAATAAGGGTCGCAATGACCAAGCTTGGAAGAGGCAGGGAACAAATCAAGGTCAACAGGGTGAACAAAACTGGGGGATGAATTCAGTAACCATTAGGGGTGCATGTTTTGTCTGTGGAAAGATAGGACATCGAGCGACTCAATGTAACAAGAGGGAGGGCCAACAAGGCCAACCGACACAGGCCTAATCAGGGCAGGTTATGCAGGGGAAACAAGGGAAAGGAGTTCAGGGGAAGCTAGGACTGAGGCCTCCAGTCTTAGCATTATTTAGCGTTCAAGGAGCGCCAGTAGCACTAGCAGCACCGACAGCATCAGGTGAGCAGGGGGTGGTCACTGCACCAACCAATCTCAGTTATGGGAGGTGCTATGTACCTCAGGTTCAATCAGAGTAGGATAGGTTGCGTGGCTAGTGGAATATCGCGGTACGTAATACCTTCTTAGATACCTATATATGTAGGCTTTATATATATTGTACTTTTGTTAAGGATTACGTTCGGGTAGATTAGGTGCATGGGTGCCTAATTGTGGTATTCTATGGGGAAGGCATATGTGAGCCTTATTTTCTTTTGCGAGATTTATGCATTGATGTGTATGCTTCGTCTAATTTTGAGGACAAAATTCTTTGTTAGTGGGGAAGTATGTAACACCCCGTGTTTTTATTAATTATTTTAATTAATTAAATGGAATATTCGAGAAAAATAAATTTTTGGATTTAATAATTTTTATTGGTTAAATATGTTGGTTATAATTTTAGAAGAATAAAACTTCAAGCATAATTAAATCGGAGTTAAAAACGGATTTTATATGAATTTTTAAAAATATTTGTCCCTTATAATTTTGAAGGCGAAGTGTCAAATTTCCTGGGTGATCGATTGATCGACGCCAGGGGTCGATCGATCGACCCCAACATAAATCGTGCGCTGCAAGTTGTTTTTATTTAGAGTTTCTTTAGGATTAGGACTCCTAATCCCTATATAACCTTGTTAATTCGTAGGGAGACTTCTCATAATCATTTTTTCTCAAGTTTTTCACCAGAGAACACTTCCAAATATTTTTCCTGTCACTCATAATCATCAACCTTCTTCATAATCAAGTTTTTGTCACAAGTTTTGGGAGGCTTAATTAGGGATTAATCAAGATTGATTCAAGAACACTTCTTTGCTAATTTTTCGAGAGGAATCCAGATTTTCAATCATATTTTCAACACAATCTTCACATTCATGAATACTCTATTCTTTTCCTTTAGTATTATGCGTTTTAAGTTTCGCATAAATATATAATTACATGTTTTCTTAAAATAAAGTAGTGACTTAATTAGGAAAAGTGGACAGTAATTATGGGGCGATTTTTATTAAATATTTTAATCTAAATAATATTCATAACCCTTGGGTACGTAAGATTGATGAGTAGATTTTGCGTTGTATTGGTGTAGGTTGCATGTAGAAAAATCCTAGTTTTAAAATAAATGATTTTTGGGTGCGTATAACTCACGTAATTTATGTAGAGATAATGAAATTAAAATTTTGTTGTATTAATGATGAAATAGAGGTATATTTAAGTTAAAATAATGAAATGGGATTAATTGGGTATTTTGTCGTTATGATAATTAAATTGAGATTTAATGGATTGGACTATAATGCGTAGTTTGGTACGTTGATTTATTATGCATATTTGTTTGACTTGTTGGTATTATTAAATATCATTGTGACGATGAGTTATTGGGTATTATTGCTCTCCCTATATTTTAGAATGCCTTCTAGGAATGGGACTAGTGAGGGTATATTATCACGATTTTATCATGTCAGGGGTGGACTGATTTTTATTACTTTATCGTCGTTATGCTAGTCTAGGTATGAGACTAGGTTGAGATTTATGTCAGAAAATCCTCCTATACATAGGGTAGGACATATTGATAACTTGGGGACCCTTAGGTATGGGACTAAGGGGTATTTTGAGGATCTCAGATTGTTAAAAGGGTGGGGTAATTTGAAATTGTGAATTGAGAAAATTGAGAATTAATACCTAAGATAATAAGATGGGTATTAAAATATATTGGCGACATAATCAGCGAGGGCCGACAGTTTAAACGGGCCAGCTGACGTTTTATATCGTGTCGTGTATGGAACCTCGTCAATAGCGAGGGCCGACAGTTTAAATGGGCCAGCCGGTGTTTTGACGAGGGGATGTGTATTTTGGTGGAGAAATCACCCGAGGCGGGAGGACCGCCATAATAAATTGAGGATATAAGAAAAGTTGGTTAATTTAATTAAATTAACATCGTGGGACTTGGGAATTAAAAAAATCTTATTAGTGTGCCTTTTTAAATGGGGATTTCTTCGGGTAGTTAGTGATATATATTTATCATGTTTAAATGTCTCGCTTAATTTAAAATACTCTATTGTGATATTTATTGTTTATAATGCTACTGTTTGGATTCAAGGATCATATTTGAGGGCAGTAGTGTGTATTCTTGCTCGTGGCTTTAGCTCTGAGCCATGCGTTGACTAACCTTTTTTAGGATTAGTATTTGGAGTGGCTGCATAAGATTTTTGGAGACTATCATCTGGAGGTGTAGCTGGAGTTGAATTACTTTACTGCATTATTTTAAGTTTAGACTTTCTTTTCATTCGTATTTCATTATGAGACTCAGTTGAGAGATTTATTGGGCCACTCGGTTCCAAAGTTGTTTAAGGATTTTCAGTTGGAGCATTTACAGGTAGTTTATGTATTCAGATTTTATTTAATCATTATTGGAGATTGGATTTATTCGGAGATAGCATGTGATGGATCTTTTGTCACTTAGTTGTTTATGATCATTTGAGATTGATTCAATTATTTATCTTATGGACTGATTTCTTTATGTCTCATATCTGTCTCATGCTAAGAATGTTATTTATTTCGTTCATGCCCAGCATAGTTTAGCGGCGGTGGCTGGCCACCCCATCTGTCAGATTTTGCGGGGTGTGACACCTGTATTCCCCTCTAATTTATGATGAAGTCTGGGAACTTACCAACCCCTACATCGAATACACACTTTGCGGGGTTGATCTTCATCCTATACTTATCCATCGTATCAAAGGTTTGCTTGAGGTCGGCTATGTGGGAGTTGCCCCCTCCACCGTCTTCCCAATTTGATCGTAGAACATCTTTATAACAAGTCTCTGGTAGGTGGCTCCAGCATTTTTCAGAACAAAGGGCATGAGTTTGTAACAGTAAGTACCTTTATTGATTATAAAGGTAGTCTTCTCCTCATCAACTGGGTGCATAGATATCTGATTGTATCCCGATTAAGCATCCATGAAGCTCATCAACTCATGGTCTGTTGTGGCATCAACCATATGATCAATCATAGGCAAAGAAAAACTGTCCTTAGGACAGGCCGTATTTAGGTCGGTGAAGTCTACACACATTCTCCACTTCCCATTAGCTTTGGGAACTATGACAGTGTTGTCCAGCCACTCGAGATATATCACCTATCTTATGAAGTTGGCCTTTTCCATCTTTTTTGCCTCTTCCCTGATGACTTCATACTTCTTTCGATAGTAGATCCTCCTCTTATGTCATATCGGCCTAGCATTGTTGGCCACATTCAATTCATGGAAAAAGAGTCCTGGATCAATGCCCGACATATCCTCATAAATCCATGCGAACATACTCTGCCTCTCTCTCAAGAATTTGATAAGTTCTTCCTTGATATCTCCTCTCAGGGATCTGCCGACCTGAACGGTTTTTTTTGTCTCGTCCTCATGAAGGACGATGGATTCTACCTCTTCCGTGGCCTTTCCCTTCTTCAGTTTGGTCTCATCCTTGGGGTACAGGGTGTCAATACTGTAGGTTTCAGTCTCTTTCTTGTGAGCTTCCCTCTCCTCAGCCGAGTTAAAATAGCATTTTTGTGCTAACACTTGATCACCTTGGACATCACCTACCCCATATGGGGTCGAGAATTTTACCATCTGGTGTATAGTGGATGGCACGGCCTCAAATTCTTTGAGGGCTACTCTACCCATGATAATGTTATAAGCAAAGTACACACTTTTGTCCATGATAAAGAAATTGAACTTATTTGTTAACCTCTTGGGACAAGAATCTCCCATCCTAACCTCCATTTCGTACATTCCTAACGGGTGCACCTTCTCACCACTAAAACCTATTAGAGGATGATGATACAGGACCAGCCTCTTCCTATTGAGTCCCAAACCTTTGAAATATGGCTAGAACATAACATCGGCCGAACTCCCACCATTGACCAATATCCTTGGCACATCATATCCATGTACTCTAGTTATGATTACCAAAGGGTCATCCTGAGGAGCTAGGATTCCCTTGAGGTCAAGCTTCAAAAATCCCACAATTAAGGTATCCATATCTACCTTCTTTCTCTTCTTTTGACTTGTATCTGTTGCGAACATGTGGGATTCTTCAACTTTGGGAAGGGCTTTGACTTCTACAAGGTGTGACTTTCTGTCGGCCACCTCTGCGCCTCCCCATGCGAAGCCTCCACAAATCATCTTCATATCAAATGAGATCGTGTGCATTTATCCCTTCGAATCATCGTCGTTTGATGGAAGATCTGGGTCGTAATCATTATCGTCATCTGAGGCATCATTCTTTTTCCCTTGGCCATCTTCCTTGCACTTGTCACCCCGTCTCCTTCTAGGGTTGTCTCGTCCCCTCTTTGGGCCATCATTGCTCACATACTTTCTCAATTTTCTAGCCTTGAGCATCTTCTTAATCTCATCTTTTAGGGCAAAACACTTATCAGTTAAGTGCCCATAGTGTTGGTGAAATTTACACCATAAGCTCTTATTCCTTTTATGAGGGGGGGATAACTTAGGGTTCAATCATTCTTGATCTTGTTCAGAATGTGCTCGCAGCTGACCGTGAGAGGGGTATACCCAGCAAACTTATCATCAGCCGACCTCTTCTTTCCATCTTTATTTTTCTTTCGAAACTTGCTCCTGCTGCTAGTTCCCATATCATCTTCATATTTAGATATCATAGCTTCCTCGACATTCATGACCTCTCCGGCCATTTCCAATAACTCGGCCATAGACTTTGGCGGGTCTTTAAAAAGTTTCCAAAGCAATTTTCCCTTGTGCAAGCCTCCTATTAACGCGGTCATCGCAATACTTTCCTCATAGTCTTACACTTCTAATTTTTCCGTATTAAACCTTGCGATGTATTCCCTAAGACTCCCGTTGTTTACCTGTTTAATGTACAACATGTGGGTTATATTCTTCTGGGGTCTTACCCCGAAACACAAGTTATGGATGAACCACTCTACAAGTTGCTTGAAATTATCAATGGAGCTCTTTGGGAGTAAGGTGAACCAAGTATGGGAGGCTCCAGTCAGCGTACTTGAGAATGCATGATATTTCATCTCATATGAGATGGAGTAAATATCTACAGACGACTGGCACATCTCCACATGGTGCACTGGGTTGGTACTCCCATTATATTTTGGGGTAACCAATAGTGGCTTGAATTTAGCAGGGGTCAAAAAGTTAATTATCTTAGACACAAATTGTGAGCCGTCAGAATAACCCCTCTAAAGAGGGTCTCGACTTCGAAGGATGTCTCCTATCTTATTTTCCGGCATTTGAATTGAGTCATTCCATGTTCTCCCGACTGCTTTGACAGCATTAGCCTGGCCAATGTTATCCCCTGTTGTCTCCATTGGGTGAGCCGAGGGTTCCCCAACCGTTGAACTGCGTCAGCTATTCACCTCTCGCTGACCCTCGTCTTGTCCGTGAGGGGGTCTTCCATATGCCCCATCCCTTCTTGAGCCAACATTGCTCCTTAACTTAAACAACCTTTCTCCTAGATCTCAAACTGGGCCGATCCTTTCGAAGGTTGACCCTCTACTTAATCGATCAAAAGCTGAACCCTTGGGATGGGCATCTTGACTCGGCATCCTATTATAACCTCGGCTTCCTTGAATGGGGCGTATCGTATTCCTAGTACTTCATATGTCTCCTAGTAATCAATATAAGTGCCTTCAGCTTTATAATCATCGTACCAGTCCTTTGGGCAGGACTTGCCTTGCCTCCCTAAGCATAAACACTGAGGGTCAGCAACGTCTCTCCTTCGTTGAGGGGGTGGTAAATCCTTGCGAGGCACCTGGGGTGGTCCCCTGGCCCCTGGGGTGGCTCCCCAGCTGTCGGATTAATCATCTCCAGTGGGGCTCCCATTGTCCTGACTGCTACATTCTGGCTGAAGGCATCCAGCTGCTCTTTTATTACCTGTTTCCTGGTTACCAAGGATTTCAAGGTGGCCTCCACTTCAGCCATTTCTGACTTAGGAGGGGCATTGTTGGAACTAGGGCCACCAACTGGTGGTGGGGATGGTGGAAATTCTAATGCCATCTTAAAGACTGGTAGATCAGCTTAGAATTAAAGAGTTAAATCCTTACATCTCAGCATGAACTCTTTCAATGATGAAACAAGTCCACAAAAGGGGAGGTCCGATTCACCACCAGAGACTCCGGCGAGGACAATCTAAGCGAGGGAAGAGATGATGTTTCTTGTTCCCACAGACGGTGCCAAACTGATGATGCCGTAAGTAGCACTACCATATCAAGGTGTTGGAGAGCTCAAACGGGTATAACAATGGCAGCAAGCAAGCAATATAGATATAGAAGGATGTGAGGAAAGGAGGAGAAACACACCAATATAAGTGGTTCAGCCAATCTAGGCCTACGTCCACTGTGCAGTGAGTGATCTTCACTATTTAATAAGGGCTCTAATGGCCTTGTGATACAATACCCTCACTTTCTCTCTCTACTGTGTATTCTAACAGAGCTTCAGTTAGGGTTTACAATTATGGATCCTTTTACAAGGTAGAAGAAAATAAGTATATATAGTTCTTGGGGGGGTATAGTGCACCCCCCAAGCATGCGTTGATCATGTATGTGATGAACTAGCTAGTCTCCTATGGACACCTGGCTGTGTCACATGTAGATAATGATGACTAAATATTCCCTCACGTGAGGGAATTATCTTGTTATAACGATTTAGTGCACGTACTTCATGAGTCCCACGCACACTACTCCATGCATCTCCCAAACCACACGATGTGATGGCATCACCCTCGGCTTACACACATTGGTCGAGGCTGAGGATAGTATTTGAGAAGATTTGATTCCCAAACATCAGGACACAAATGGTGTCGGCGGTAGCAAGGTTAGCCGATCTAAGGCCGACCAACATATCTGGGGTGAAGCTGAGCCGAGGATTCAGATTAATCGAGGGTTGGGGCTGAGTTAGCGCCCAATATGACTACTTGATATCCATGGGGTCAACTAGGTCGACCCTTCTCTTTGATATGACCATTCTGGACAGGGTAACACTATTCAACTGTTCCCTGGACTAGTACTGGACGCGTTGTCCAAGACGAGGGTATATTTTGGTATATCAAGAGTCATCCTAAGGAGTGCATGAAATGAAAGTGAATAATAGAAAATATGATGTTCGTTTCCATTAAATAAAGATTCACTATGAAAAACTAAAAATGCATGTCGGGTGGGAACACTAATATATAGGCATGTACATACGCGCAATGATACTAAATATGAGATATAAACAAATTAATGCAATGAACAAAATATGACTCGAATCCTGACCCGGGACACCTACGTAGTCAAAATAGGCATTAAAAGTCCACGTAATTAGACATGTCACAAGGGTGGGGTTTAACCCATAAACCCAAATTTAAGACTCCTCTTTGGTTACTTTTGAAATAAAATTTTCAAGTGTAAAAGTGTTGAAAAAGTGAGGAAATACTACTTTTAGAGTTTATAAGTAAACCCTATTTTTTGTCTTTTTAGATTTTATGAAAATATATTAGATAATTACTAAGAGCAAAAAAGGATATTAGTTGATGTGAGATAATGGAGTAAGACCAAAGGATATCAAAAGTGGAAAAGTAAGTAAACCACACTAGTTAAATGAATTAGAAAGGAATGAGAGTAGACCTACTAGAAGATTTGCTACTGATTTTTGAAGGGAAATAGGTTGATTTTATGGTGGTGGGATGATGATGAAGTAGGGGTGAGGTAATTGACAAAAGATGGTTTGAAAGTGAGGTAATAAAGGTGAAAAGAATGTTGAAAATTTGGATTTTTTTGGAGTGATGGCATACTAATTTTGAGGAAGGAATGTTCTGATTGCTGAAAAAATGGGTCCTTGGAATGAGGTCATGGCCTTTTTAAATATGAAAAATAATGGTTTCAGGGGGGTTCCAATCGGCATAGGTTCTAGCCTCCATATTGTCATAATCGAGCTTGCTGGAGAAGTAAAGTACACCCATGCTTATAGGCAGGGTGTTTAGGGTGCCTATAGGCTATCTGAAAAGGACTTTTTAAAAAAAGGGGGCAAAAATGCAAATAGTAAGTCCAAATCGTGCAAGGATGAGACCATTGGAGGGGAAATTTAGAGTCTTATAAAAATCCACCTATCCACTCCCGGGTTCGAGAGTTAACTAAAGTCAAATGGGGCTCGAAAGTGACTGATGGCCTCTAGATGGGGGTTAGTAGAGTGAAAAAGGCAAGTACATGCAAACAATAAGGTCGATTCCTGCATAGTTTGGACCATTGGAAAGGGAATTCATAGCCTTATGAAAGTGAAAAGAGATTATCTCTGGTTAGAGAATTGACCAAAGTCAAACGGGGCTCGAGAGTGCCTAGTGGCCTCTAGATCAGGGTTTGCAGTAAAAAAGTTAGTACGTGCGAATCGTGATGTCGATTCGAGCACGGTATGGACCGTTGGAAAGGGGATTCGGAGACATATAAGAGTGGAGTGAGATTCACTCGGGTTATAGAGTTGAACAAAGTCAAACGGGGCTCGGGGTTGCCCCGTGGCCTCTAGATCAGGGTTTAGAGTAAAAAAGATGAGCACGCATGAATCGTGAGTCCAATTCATGCACGATATGGACCGTTGAAAATGGTATTCAGAGCCCTATGAGAATGTAATAAGCTTTTCTCGAGTTAGAGAGCTGACCAAAGTCAAATGGGGCTTGGGACTGCCATGTGGCCTCTAGATCAGGGTTTGGAATAGGACCTAGGTCTTATGGTCGGAGGAAAAGTGTTATGGACCTAAGAAGGTATTTAAAGCGTACTAGAATGGGGTGTCTACACCTTTCATTGAAAATGATTTCTTTCAGCATTTTAGAGGAAGTTGATAGTTTGTTCATAACATATTATGTAATGTTATTTTGGCAGGACTTTATTTGACATTCACTAGTATGGAGTCAAGTATTCGGGCCTATACTTTGTCACTCTTCTTACGTGCAACAGATTCATTTGTTGTGTAATTAAAAATTTTCATTCTAGGATAATGATCATGCAAGACACAATTGGGGCTAGTGCATGTGATATGGGAACTTTACCTATAAAATTAACATCGTCTAGAATTTCGATTTGCAATAACTTGATGTTGATATATCATTTATATCCCATTTATCATTGAGTGGTATAAGGATTCATATTAGTTAATGGGGAAGCGTTCCACAACAATTCTTATCGTTCTTTAGGATTACATCAAGCATCGTGAGAGAGTTGTTATGCATGAATGGTTAATACTTTGGGTACGTTCCTATGTCTCCCTAATGTAGGAAAAAGTATCTCATCAAAACTTATTTTTGCAAAACTCGAGGCAAACACTATATTTGTCAATGATTATATATATATATATATATATATATATATATATATATATATATATATATATATATATATATATATATATATGTATATATATAACCCTTGTCATAATAGTAATTATGAAAAAAATAACGTAAATTCTCACTTTTGATCTAATATAATAAACTTAATATTCCAAACAGAAATAAATGTATTGTAAGAATGAGATTGTCTAAAAATAATTGAAATATCAATCATGTGAATAATTAGTATATGCATCAATTGAAAGGATAATTATCTTTGAAAAAAATTCATTAAATGGATTGAGCTCTAAGAAGTTATACCTTAAAGTTATTTCCAGTAATATAAGGCTTATGAAAAGAAATTAAGGTTTCCAAAATGGTCATGGTATAATATTAAAGTAGTGTAATCATGGAGCTTCGGGATCATGATAAATTTTAATCCTACAACAAGTGTATTATGATATAAAGCTATAAATGGTGCAATAATTTATTCTAATTTAAACTTGTGGATTCCAAAGTTATACATAAGTTAAAGCTAATGACCATTATTAAATTTTAATATAGTTCCCTTTTATCTTATTCCTTTAAATCTAAGTATTATTTTCCTTCATAAATTACTTGTGTATAATTAGTTCAAATAAATAGATGAGTAATATATGGAAAAACAACATGGAATCTTTTGAAGTCTTAAATAATTTCATTGGGTACAACAATGGTTGAAACGTTAGCTATATTATATATCAAGTTTGAGAAAAATTTATAATTTTTTTATAATAGTGTGGGTTTTTTATTTTTCGGAATTTTATCAGGTTCAATTTGATTAATGTTCAAAATACGTTTAATGTCCTTACCCTATCATACAAATAATATTTTAAAAAATAGGCTTTTAATTAAACTTTTATTGGAACTTAGGGCCCAAATTTTAAATAATTGGGGAATATTAGGTCACAGTGATAATTAGGGAACTTCATGTCCAAAAATTATAATAGTTTTTTAGAACTTCATGTCTTAATTTTAAATAATACATAGGGAACTTCATACCTTCATTTATATAATTAAGAATTTTCTGTCCCAAAATTCAATAAATTCTTAGAAACTTCTGAGTATTAGTATTCATGTTTTGATACTTTAATGTTAAATTAATATTATGAGAAATAGTTTTATAGTACAATTATGTAAATTTTCAATATTTGTAGGCTAACGTAAAGGGTCAAATATTGATGTCAACACTTTATCAATAAAAATTATGATTATGAAAAAATCTTAGGGTAAAATTTAAATGCATAAAAGTATAAATTAATATTAATATAATTTAATAAAAAAATTCTTGAATTGTAAATAACCACACTAATACCACATAGTCATCGTACATAGAGACACGGTGTATATATAATATAACATATAATTACACTTCCTCATATAGTTAGAACATACACATGCACACACACACACACACACACACATAACTATATAATATTGTAGAAAACTTATGTATGTCGTAAGATTAACTCATGATGTCACAAAATGTGTTCTTCTTACACTACCTAATTTACCCCTCCAAAATTTAAGTTCCCTAAAACCAACACTCAATTATTTTTGTTGTTTATATCAAAATTCAAAACGAGGGATAAAATAGTATTTTCCCTAACTCTGCCCTAACATACCACACGATACTCAGCATATCACACAACCTAGTCCATCTCACAAGCCCCTCTCTCACAAGGTGCTCTCTCCCTCTCTGTGCACTTGCGCTCTCTCACGCGGCTCTCTATATATCTCCCTCTCTCTATGTGCTCTCTTATTCCGGTGTGGTACACTGACGTTGCTCCATCTATCCTTTTACAGGTGTTCTCTCTCTCTCTCTCTCTTTTACACACACAAACACACAAACACAGATACACAGACACATCTTTTAATAGTTGGTATTGAAACACAAATTGCATCTGATAGTTGGTATTGAAACATAAAATTTCATTTGAGTTTTCAAGTGGTTCTAATTTATACCCGATACTGAGGTTTTTTTCACCCCGTACAGCAGCAGCCACTGTAAGTCGACAATCTCACTTTTAAATCCTTAGTCTACGTTTTCCATTTTTTGATATTTCAATAATCAATACGATTGCACACATTTATATTATGATATGCAATATATGTTTATAAAATGTACAATCTTATATTATTATGCTGATGAAATTTCAGGAAAATTTTCGAAGGAACCCGACAACGCCACTAAGTGTAAGTTCTGGCATTTCGAATAGTAGTGTCTATTCTGATTTGTATTGAGTTTATATTAGGTATATTTAAGCTTGGAAATCTAGATACTCTGATCTCATATGCCATTTTAATAGTAGTGTCTATTCTGATTTGTATTGATTTTATCTTCAGTATATTTAAACATTGAAATCTAGAGACTCTGATCTCAGATGCCATTTTAATTTCTACTTTTAAATGTACATTTCCTAAATATTGGACCATGTGATGTAATATTGAGTGTGATTTTCATTGTACTCTTAGTGACCGAAGATTTTATAAATATATGTGTATGTGATTGATTCAGAAAACATGGTCAAAGGGTTGTATAAACCGTTTTTTATTTAGTGGAAAATACTGTTTGGGTGAGATAGCTGCTCAAAATTTTGGTAAGCAGCTACTCAATGTCCGAATATGATCCGAATTCAATTAGATATATTGAATGTTTAGGGGCTCCGTGTGTTTGGCATAATTTTCCTTTCACTTTACATTAATATTGTTGTATGATTCTTGAGATTCTGACCATGTCTTATAAGTTGGCAACTGCTTAGCTTTTGGGATGCCTAGGTGTGGGTTGGTCTTTCATCTTACATCTGCACATATTAGATTTTTACTCATGAAAGTTGTAAAATTTTAAACAAAATCAAATTCTGGGAACTAATTTATGTGCATTAAAATCTACTATAGTGGTTGTGATGTTAGCCCTGAAGTATTCATTATATATGTTCTGATGTCATTTAAAAATTATGTACTGTAGGGGAAATTCTATACCAAAAATTTTGAATGGGAAAATTCTATACTACAGGGGAAATTATGTACTAAAAATTTTGAATGGGGAAATTTGGAATGAGTTTTGTATGTTCTGGTGTCATCTAAAAATTAATAACAACAAAAAAATCCGCTTGACTTTAATTGGAAATAAAAAATTTGTAAAGACTGATATTAGTCTTATGTGGTGCATCAAACATTGTTGATAGTGACACTGAGTTAAAATTCTCTATTTTGTTATTGATATGCTCTTTTTTCATTTAATGTTAATGATATATAAGGTTCTCTGTATATTTGTTTATGCGGAGCTATATTCTTCTCAGGAATTTATAACATACAAAGTCTTGCCAAAATGCTACATCTGCATAATCTTAGCATATAACAAATATGTATTCTCAAGCACATTTTTTTATTTTGTGAAGCTGGATTATACCCTCCCACTTTCTTTAAGAGGATGTTATCGCTTAAACACATTATGTTAGTTGCGAAAGCTTTTGATAATCGACTGGGCTTTCAATTAGATGAATGGAAACCATCGGTTCAACTCAATGTGTAGAGGCAGACATACTTCATTTTTATTTTTAGTTACATTTGCATCATTTTTATTTTCAATTTCACGAACCGATGAAGTGATTGGAGTTTTCTAAATATATAGTTTTAATTGTTGAAGTTTTCTTTACATTTTGTGCTTTTAATTACGAGCACTTGTTAGATTTAGTATAATAATAGATTATTTCTTTAACTAGACACATGTTAGATTTTTTCTTGGAAGAGCTCTATATTTGAAGCTCCCGTGTCATGGAGTAAAATCTCAATGTTATGTTATAGTGCATTAATAATGTTTAGTTTATATATCTAATGTTTATGTCGATAATTGATACTATAAGATGTTTAGTTCATATTTTTTATGTGATTATTTAATACATTGTTAAAAAGTTATCTTTAGCAGCTAGGTAGTAAGAACAAGCATGTTTTGATGGAGAGCATCAACAAGTCAAAGGACGAGAAGCTTAGAGAAAAACTGTCTAAGCAGTTCGAGGATAAGCAGAAAAAGAACAAGGCAAGCAGGAGAAGAGAGGATGCCAGGAGGGAGGAACATTTGACCCAGGGACCTGTAGAGAGAGAGCCACCAGAATAGCAGTAGCAGGACCTGTAGGAACAGCAGCAGCGAGACCTGATATTTTGTAGCCCTTGTACCAACATGCTCACAAGCATACCCAATCTTACCCCCACCAATATTGTATGTTACATTAGAATAATGGACCTACTTTCTTTTCAATTTTAAGAAGAAAATTGATTATAGGCCTCACTTTTACTGTTTTAATTGTTTTAGAACTGTCCAATACACAAAATTGCAACTTTATTTTACGACTGTGACTGTTATTTTAGTTGTATGGTGATGAAAAAAATAATGGTTATAATGTTATGTTCTTTCATTTGTCTCCATGTAAAATATGTTATTTTCTTTTTAAAATTTATAGTTGTCTCATTTGTTGCATTGTTATTTCTTCAAGCCTTGATTTTGGTTTGAAATTCTATTTGCTTTTAGATTACGATTTTGGAAATTTTGCACGTCGCACTCTGTTTTTTCGGTTTATTTAGATACACACCATCTAGAAGTAACGTCACTTTCATTCCAAACTTATTTTAACCATGACACGATTGATTTTCACCATATGAATTTAAAAAAGTGTGGTATGAAACATTAGCATTTCCAAATGGATGGAAATTGTTGCCCATATTAATTTTCACCATATGCTTATTATCCATTTGTCTTTAATGAAACTCTCATTTTCTTTAAGTTGCCGGCATTACAAATGTATGAAAAAACCTCATTTTTTGTGTGTGCATGGGAAAGTATGAACTAAATATTTTTATTCGGCTCATTTAAAGTATGTTTTCTTCACCTTATCCTTTTATTAATTCTCTATGTTCTCTTTATAATAAATACAGACCCCTCTCTGTAATACTTCTTTTGCCTTTTGTATTTAGGGTCATTATTTTACTATCTTTATTATAAAAAAATAAAAAATATTTTATAAAAGTAAAATACTCTTTAAAATTTAAAAATAACTCTTTTCTGAATAAAACTCTTTGGAAATCTTATTAATTTTTTTAAATATAGCCCTGTTAAGTTTTTTAAACAAAAAAAAGGGGGAGTTAATATCATGGGGGTGAAATGATTTTTTTTAAAGTGGCCATAAGAGTTCATTACACGACGATTTTTGACCTAGCAAGTTACCTGGTAGACTTGATTCCGAGGAACTTCAACTCGAGTGACTATTTTATTTATTTTATACAAGGTCCATGAGTGACTATTTATTTGGTGGTTGAATTATTTTTTTTATACCTTAAACAAGTGGATAGTCTTATAATTAAATCGAGTCGACCGTTATTTTGTTGTTATTATGTTAACTTTCTTGAATATTATTGTGCCTTCAGGCACGGTCATACCCTAGTGTGTGTGTGTGTGTGTGTGTGTGTGTGTATATATATATATATATATATATATATATATATATATATTATTTAAGTAAATACTCATATCTTCTACATAAAAAGAAGAGAGTTCAAACCTTATTTGACTTTCTATGTAAGCTAACAATTGAAAATCCAAAGAAAAAGGTTTGGTTTCACAAAGAGTATGAAGTTGAGTGATATGTAGAGTATTTTTAATCAATATATACATATTATAATGATCAACTAATAAAATCATACAATCGAGGTGAAACGTAAGTCATTTTTCTTAATTAACTCGGTGATATGTTGTTAAAAGCTCCAATTACCGAATTCATCATTCACAATCCTTACATATAAAGTGAGTTAGTGTGTGAGATGTTAAAATTAGTAATAATATAAAAATATCTCATAAGATTGGATGTAAAAGTAAAAATCTCATATATAGTAAACATCCTCGGGAATGCATGCTCTTTCTCACTATTTTTGAAAAACATTTTTACAATGTGAAATTGCACAACCCTATAAGTGAGTCACTTTACAGTGAGATTACTTTAATAACTTAACTATCCTCCATTTTCAATGATAATTGAATCAATAATCTCGAACTTTCTCGAGAAGACCTTCAATATCCCAAGTACTTCAATCTGTTGAGTAGCTCCTTGAATATAGCTAATCAAGATTTTAAACCTAAGAAAGATCAATCACACATATAATTTTATTTGGAAAAGTATTTTATTTAGTCTAGTGGTTGGAAAAATAAATTATCAAATAAAATCTTTCAATCCACTCATAATCACCTATGCATAAAATGAAATTAAACAAAATTAGATGAATTAGAGCAATTACAAAGAGAGTCTCTCTAAAACCTCTCAAACAGATCTTAAAGTATCTTAACCCTCCACTTTTGCATTGATTTGAGCCAAAAATTCTTTACATAGACTAGATGAAAATGCGACGACCATGTGCATAGGGACATCAATCAAAATGCACATAGTGCAAACCTAAGTGACATAATTAATACATGTTTCCAATAAGCTCTTGTGCTTAAAATCATGAACATGATTGTGATTTGGTATTATGCACACGTGTGTGCAATCAAACCAAATTCCAACTTTGTGCATGATTTTAAGTAAAATTCATTAGACTTACAAACTTTACACACTTGTAAAAAAATCTTGCAATTTACTCTAGCACCATTTTGTACACAAAACCATCTTTATGTGGTTATGTATGTGGAAAGTCACAGATGTCAAAAACTACCATTAAATTACCTAAAAATCTATTCTTTAAAGTAAATCGTAGTAGGAATCTCGTCGGTGTGCTGAATCCCATGAGGACACATAGATTTTTATGGTAATCGGATAGGATCCTGCCTGCTAACAACACCCACATCAATACGAAATTGAGTTATGTACTTGATTGATGCGTGACTCTAGTTTCTAATAAAATAATACAAAATACATTTCCATTACCTTTGAAAAAGGAATAAGTTTGAGTAATATGTGTAGGAAAATATTCATCTCTCCCATTTTTGTCAGAGAGCGTGTATACACAAATATGAATGACACAAATATTCATCCTTATCGAGACTCAAACCATTTTTTCCAGTTTCTCTAAAAAAAATTAGGGGATAGGATTCACCAACTGGGAGGTCTCTGAGTCTAGAGGTCGCTCCGGCGGTATTTGGGTATTATGGAACCAAAGCACCATCCAACTCCGCTATATCAATATTTCCAACCAGGCCATCCATCTACTTGTTACCCTCATGGGTTATGATGACTATCTTTTATCCGCTATTTATGCTAGCCCACTCTACACCTTACGTCAAACCCTCTGGAACAATCTCAATAACCTGTCCCAGGACATGGATACCCCATGCCTAGCCACGAGTGATTTCAATGACCATTTTGATTCCTCCGAGAAGAAAAGCTATTCTAGATATAATAAGGAGTATAGGTGCAATAAATTTATGGAGAATGTTAACAACTGCAACTTCACGGACCTCGGTAGCACGGGTCCACGCCTCACATGGACTAAGAATAGGGATGGTTTTACCAACACCCTTGTGAGACTTGACCGATCGTTGGCCAACCCATCCTGGCGCCTTCTATTCCCAGAAGTTGTGGAAGGGACTAAAGACTTCCCCCAATGGTCCGATAATATCTCACCTATTTTTTACAGATGACCTCATTCGTTTCACCGATACATCGCATACTAGCTGCAGTGTGGTAATGGAGACCCTCCATCAATTTTGTGAGATATCTGGTCAGACCATTAGCCTTCGTAAGTAAAAAATCTGCATCTCCCCTAATATCCCCAAGAAAAGTGTGTGTGACATTAGCAGAAGCTGTGGGATTAATATCACCAATGATCTTGGTATGTACCTTGGTACCAACCTTATTCATGGGAAAGTCACGACAAACCATTTCTATCATATCATTGAGAAGGTTCAAAAGAGACTCTCGGGATGAAAGCCAAACTACTCTCCCTAGCTGGTCGTTCTACCCTTATTCAGTCTCTCACCTCCACCATCCATGTCTACAACATGCAAACGTCGATATTCCCAAACAAGATAAATGAGAAAATTGACAAACTTAATAGAAATTTCCTCTAGGAAGATTCGAATGGTAAGAAAAAAATCCACCTCATAAACTGGAACACGGTCTGCCGCCCCAAAGAGCTTGTTGGGCTTGGTCTTAGTAGTAGTGAGGAGAATAACCGTGCCATTGTCTTTAAGATTGGTTGAAAAATTATGAACAATAAAAATTCATTATGGGTTCGTGTGTTGAGATTGAAATACAACACGTAAGATAACCCTAGAAACTGGACTCATAAGACCCAAGCGTCCCATGTTTGGAGGGGAATCTTTAAATGCAAAAATGATATAGGGAATAATACCAAATGGGTCATTGGTGATGGGAAATCCATGAACATTTTCAATGACTGGTGGGTGGGTTCATCCACCATATCTAGATCCCAAAACAATCACCATGTGTCTCTTGTCAGTGACCTGATAAAGGATGAGGCCTGGAATAATCAACTTATAAAAGACATCTTCAATAATAACACTTCCAACTTAATCCTGGGAACCCCTCTCCCCCACATCTCGAATAAAGCTGATAGCCCTAGTTGGGTCCCACCCCCAACCAAAAATTCTCAATTAAGTCTTCTTATGAATCCCTTTTTAAGATTGACATCAATACCCCCTCTCTCGTTAACTGGAATCTCATTTGGAAACTCAAAATCCCCAAAAAATTTAAAACCTTCCTCTGGCTAATTTTTTCATAAAAAAATCCTTACTAATAGCCACAGGTGTAAAAGACGCCTTACTATTTCAAAAAAATGTGATTTTTGTCAGTATGATGAAGACATTGAACATGTGCTTAGAAATTGTTACCTTGCCACCGCTGTCTGGAATCTCACCTACACCCCACAGAAGTGGAATACCCAAGAAAATAGTATTTTGTTGAATGGGTTAAAGACAACATATGGGTTAACCCAATTCAAAATGGAAACTTCCTTTTTATTTTTACTCTATGGCACATTTGGACTGCGCGTAATAAACGAATTTTTGATAAGAAAAATATCACCCCGAATATGGTGTGGACAAATTCTAGTTCCCTCGCAAGAGAACTAGACCTTATTGCAAAACCCAAAGCTAATCCACACCATGTCCCGGGTAATACCACTAACACTGCTTCGAGTGATTGTTCCCTTTCAGGTTATGAGATTTTCACGGATGGTAGCTATTACCCGTTCAGCAACCTGGGTGGCTTTGGTGGCATGGATAGCAGCAACGATCAGCGGTGGATTATTGGTTTTAGTGGTAGGATCATTGGCGATAGCAGTCCTATAAAGGCTGAATTAGTGGACATTCTTCATGGTTTGAAAGTGGCCAAAATCAAGGGCTGGACTGGGTGTTTATTATGCAGTGACTGCTTGGATGCGGTCCATTTTCTCAATAGACAGGGACACCAGAACCATCCGTTGACTAGAATTATCGAGGAGTGTATAGCTATCATGGCAGAGATGAGAATAAAGATCTCACACATCAGGCGATCAAATAATATGTGGGCTGATGGACTAGCCCGTCTTGGGAGATGACAGGTACATGACTACGCTGAATATGATGATATACCAGAGTCCCTCTTATGCCTCCTTGATCAGGTTGACCGGGGTAAGACAAGGGTTTCCCTCCAGGCTTGTACTGACTCAACCTACCGCATTGCCACTTTTGGGGGTTATATCCTTGATGATAGGGAGCATTGGAAGGTTGGATACTATGGACGGCTCAGGGGAACCCCTTCTCTTCTTCGTGCTCTGATGGAGGGCCTCTTTCACTGCCTAAATATGGCCAAGATGCGCGGTTGGAAGGACATACTTGTTGAAATAAACTTTCATGAGCTTATTGAGATCTTCAAAGGGGTCCAATACCGTGAAACTAACTTTGAGAAAATCAGGATCGACTACTACGAACTCATGAGGAAGGTGGGGGTTGACTTCGTTTATGTCACTCTGGGAATGATTCGGGGTGCAGATTGGCTGGCACGTGAGGCTAAAGTCCAGGAGGATACCTTTGTAGAAATTGAGGAGGTCCCCACTGCTATGAGACGGATCCTAGCCAACCCTATTATGTAAACAGGCGCCTCCTGTTTTGTTCTATTTTTGTAATGTTTCTTAAGTTTTCTCTGTTGTCGTGATGGCCTATGGTTTCTACATGATGTAATCCTATTGTAACCATTTTCTATTTCACTGTTTACCAAAAAAAAAAAGAATGGGTCAAAGTCTTCGTGTTGATGATGTGTTTTGAAAAGTTAGTGCACAAAGAGAATATTTTAAAGGGAAAAGTTTTCATTGATTTAGGGGATCCTTCCCTATGTCACCTATATATATAAATTAAGGGGTCCTTCCCTATAAGTCATTGTTCATATATGGTACAATGTTGCAAAATAAGAGTCCAAACTAAATTTTGGGAACAAAATAATACTAACATTTATAAATTATAACAGATCAATAACAACTCATTATTTAAAATAGTAACAAAATGTTTAGGATTTTATCAACTTTGATCTATTTTTTTATGGAAAAATACATCTTGAAATTGTCATTTTTCATTGTTTTCAAGTGATGTATGATAGCGGTTTCTCAAGAAAATTTGGTGGTCTATCAACCTTTGAATCCACCATTTTATGTTCATAAAAATATATGACTATTATTACTTCAATTTAATTATTTTCAAAAGAAAATTATGTCACATATGATAAACATATTTTATATAGGTGGTAAAATCCTACTTAGATTGTTTCCAAGCAAATAAAGCCAAACCGTAAATGAAAATCACACAATCGTGAGTATCTTGGTAATCAGTATCCTGAGGAAAAAAGTTCAAAGTCATTACCAACAACCATTTTTCATTTTCATATACAATTCAAGGCGTTAGAACTTTCTATATTCTTCTTCACTTGCAAGTCTTCTTTTCTGCTCGTTTTCCAGTTTTACAGTAATTTTCTTCAAAGGATCATTTGTTATTCTTTATTTCTTCATATTTTTTTGTTGTTTTTCTTCTTAGATCAAGAAAATGTTTTATGCTATGAGAAAGAAAACAATAGGAAAGTTTAGGAAGAGATTATCCATCCGCGATTAGGTTCTAATTAAATGTGATGAGGAACCCTAAGACTGTTATAATATGGAGGGGATCATTGGTTGCACACTCAATTCATTACTGAGGGTGGAATCACTTTTCCCCAAAACTAATCGTTTCTAGAATTTTGTGAGTTTATTAGAGTAGTGTACACTCAATGTACCCAAAGACATGGAGGATTATGAATGGGGTGCATAGAATTAATGAATTATATCAAACCCGAATCAGAATCCCTGAAATTAAGTATTGGTACTCATGGATGAAAATGAACGACATCACCTTATATTTGAAGGCGAGAAGTGTTGATAGAGTCCTTGTTGAAATCTTCCTAACTCCAATAAGGGTTATAAGAGTCATGGCTCTATTGCAAGACAGTGGCAGTATCCACCAATTCCTGAGGATAGTGATCCCTATAGGGTTTTAAGTCCCTAACTGAGGGCATAAAATAGGTTGATGATGCTTTATGCTTGTATTTTGTTTTAGTCAAGTAGGTTTCACATAAATTATCATTAACATCATCTTAATCTTTGTATGTGCAGAACATTCCAAAAAAATGAACCTGATGCCTCTCACGTCAACTGCACCGAGCTGGTTAAGGTTTAAAATTTGAAGAGGCCTTTATTTGTTGTTGTCTAGCATCCCAGATCGGCATTTTGCTACTTTAATACACAAACACCATCACTTCTTTGATAACCATTCCTGTGAGAATCGTTCCTGAAATCCCAATCCCTTTAAGTAGTGAAGGGCCCCTTCAGGTGAGTCCACCTTAGCCTCTTTTGAGTCCGTGGACATTGTTGCCATCCTCATTGTACTCTTTTCCATCTTAGAAAAAGAGTTGTCTCTGAGGATAAGAAATACCACTCTTTTTTATGAGTTAGACCTTCCCACTTCCCTCAAAGGCTCAGCCTTCTAAGAGTAACTAGATTATAAGTTTTATCCAACCTCTTCACCTCGTTGAACTCTCTTGAGAAAAATCAATTACAAAAGAAGAGCAGGACTAGTGTTAGTCCTTCTAATACTAAAATTTTTCCCAGTAAGAAGGTGGATTCCCTCACTAATTTTAAGGTCCACCAAATCATGTATGTGACTAAGAACCATTACTTAGCCCCTATGCTATTGAGGGCGCCATTCTGGACATGGACAAGGAGAAGGTCATCAAGTTGAGCACCGACCAACTGGTTGTTTGCATTGCTCAGGCATTATCTCTTATAAGTCTTAGAACTTAGATCGGATCTTTAACTTATCCTTTTTATAGTACTAATTTTTTATCAGATTTTCTTTTGTAGTTTTTGGTGGACTTTGTTGATATCCTCAACAGAAAGTACGATGAGGACAAAGCCATTGACAATCTAGAACATGCTTTAAGAAAGTCCTAAGAGGTTTTTAAGGATGCTAAGAAGGCCTAAGATACCAAGAAGAAGGCCAGCGTGCCAAAGATGGCTAGGCAGAGGTCTGAATATAAGCAGTTTAAGAAGTAGGACGAGGTCCAAGGATAATGTCTGGATCCTATCTGAGGTGCTAACGGCTAATAACAAGGCCTATGACCAAGGATTTTGTGATGCCTTTATCCAGGTCAAGAAATAGTTAGTTTATATCTGCAAGTCCATCTTTGAAAAAGGCTGGGACATAGCATTGGTCAAGAGTGAGGTCCCCCTGATTTCAACTTTGTAGTGAGCACGATCCAAGTTGTCGATGAGAATAAGGATCCAGCCAATCAAGAGCGGTTAAAAGAGAATAAAGGCCAAAATAGTTAGTCTTAGCTTAGATTTCCTTATTTTTATTGTATTTGACTATCTTTTGATTAACATGTTGTAAGGGCTTTCCCAATACGTTGATTTTTTAATAAAAAAATTATTTTTTCCTTGCCATTAATTTCCTAATTGATGACTACTTGCTTTATTTTATTTTCTTATCTTTGAATGCCTTTTCTTTGATCTTTAGAGCCTGAAAATAACTTGTCCTTGGTTTAAACTCCCTAAAAGTGTGAAGACCTAGATCTAATTCTTATTCGGTAGGGATCTAGCCAAGCCCATGAACTGTTCTCTCTGTTCGTTAGGCTCTTTATAAATTGACAGTTGATTTTAATGAGCAGGCCTGTTTGGGGGAGGGGATTTAGACTAAAGCCAAGGAGGTACAAAATATAACTAACATACTACATAATGAGAACAATTCTCTCAGAGATAATCTCAACAAGGACAAATTGGAAATTCATAAGAATGAAACGATCAATCAGAGCATGAATCTCTAGATAAAAAAGTGAAGTACTCTTTTTGGAAGGGTCCTCATGCAATTTGGGTTGCTAGTTATGATAAGGGATGGATGCTAGCACTTTTGTGCCTGGATGAAGATAAGAAAGTGGATTATAAGCATGGTTGTCTCAATTCCCTAATTGTAATGAAGGTCCCCAAAGACTCTGAGCTTTGGTATTAGTAGCAGGTGGAATACTCTGCTTGTTGGAATCCTCCCTTTAGGAGCGATGATATGATTCCTCCTGATGTAGTTCATTTCATGTTAGTGAAGAATTACTAAATGTCTCACTATAGTGATGATGAGTTCCAGCCTAACTCTAATGATCATTACCGAGTTGACATAACCGAGCTAGTGACTCGCTAGAGATGACGGTCATTTTTATTCTTCACATATCCATTTTGTAATTGTGTCGACTCGAGTTTTTTGTAAAATGAATGTTGTGAATGAAATTATAAGTTAACTTCATGTCTTTCAGTTTCCAATTTCTATGTCGATCATGTATTTAATATTTTCCTTACCATTTAGAAAGTGTCATCACACAGACTTAGGCTTAGGACAAACTGTATAGAAAATTCACCTAGTCGCATGGCCATCTAACCGTTCAGGCTTTTAGCCGACCACACTTAGTGCTTAGGGATCCCCCATAAGTTTTTTCTTGCCTGTGTAATTCTTGATGCTTTCGTGTTTATTAATAATGAAACATATGACCTTGAAGTTTAATTAAGTGTAATCTCCCTAAGGCATTCAAATTAATGACCAGGGTTTGATTAGCTATTTAAATCGACGATCGGAACTTGATCGGATATATAAAGATTATAACAAAGTTGTCCTTCCATTTGGAACAATAAGAAAGATAATTAAATTAATTGAACTTTAAATTATTTGATAAACAAAACTTTGAAATTTGAACAAAGCTAACAAATAAAGTTTCCTAAGATTGGCCACACTCCATAACCTATGGATCTCCCCACCCCCACCCCCCACGTACACACACATTGTTTCAAAATTATAAACCCCTTGGAGTTTGTCTCTAATAATTTTAAAGGAACCCGCCAAGTTAGGACCTAACTTACCATATGATTGCTTCTTCTCTTTGTCGATCACCTTTCTGAGGATGTAATCTCTAACCTAAAACCTATTAGTATTGACATATTTATTATACTACTTGGCTAACTGTTGTTAGTAAGAAACCAGTTTAATCAAGGCAAGTCCTCTCATTTCTTTGGCTAGGTCGAACTCAATCCTTATGATTTCTTCGTTCGGACCCTGATCGGTTGTCATCATGGTCGACAACCCTTCTTCAAAAAGAATTATGTCTTACATCCCATAAGATAAGGCGAAGGTCATTTCCCTAGTCAACCTCTTAGATGTTGTTCGATATGCCCAGAAAATATGGGGAAGCTCATCCACTCACTTTTCCTTTGATTTTTCTAGCCTTTTTTTCATTCTATCGAGCACCGTTTTGTTATAAGCCTAGGTTTGCCATTTCTCTGTGGGTAAGATACTTAATTATAGCGATTATTGAGGTTTAAGTCCTGAAATGGTCCACAATCAATTTGCATCCCATTATCAGTGATAATTATTTTCGAAATGCCAATTCGGGTCAAGATATTTCTCCATATAAATCTGATCATATTGGCATCATTTATGTTCACCAAAGGTTCCACCTCTATCCATTTGGTGAAATAGTATATGTTCACTAAGATATACTTTCAGTTACCTAGTGTTATAGGTAGGAAGCCTATAATATCAGGTCCCCATTGAGCAAAGGGACACAGACTACTTAGTGATTTTTGATCTTTGGTTGTTTGGTGAAGCGTAGGCGAGAACTCTTGATATTTCTTGCACTTCCTAGCATAGGAAATGGCATCCTTCTTCTTGGTGTACCTTAATGCCAGAGATATTCCCCCAAAATGATGCCCACATATCCCATCATGACGCTCGTATAAAACTTAGTCGATGTCGCTTGGGTGCACACATTGGAGGTATGGACATCAGAAAGATTGTCTATAGAGTTTTCCTTCAGGTGATAAGTAGAAACGAGCAGATTTCACCTCAATTTAATGGGCCTACTTTTTGTCGATTGGTATAACATATTCTTTTAGGTATAAAATTATTAACTCTATCCAACTAGGATCTTCGTGGATGGAAAGGAATTGTTCGATGAATTTAGATTTCACGATGCTTGATTGGGCGAGGTATTCCACCTTAATTATTATTTTGAGGTTAGAGTCAACGACTGAACCCATAAGGCCCAATGAATCTTCATGAGTGTTGTTTCCCTGGAGAACTATTGAACGTGGACCTTCTCAAACTAGTCGACCAGGTCTTTGATGAAATTTAAATATGTTGGCATTCATTTATCTCTTATGTTAGAGTCACCCAATACTTGATTAGATACTAGACTTGAGTCGCAGTAGATGTCAAGGTGACTTGCGCTAAGAGATAAGTATTTATTTAATCTAGTGATGAAATTTTTGTATTCGGCCTCATTGTTGGATGCTTCGAAGCCAAGTATGATCCCTTACTCCACCATGTCTTCTTCTGGAATGATAAGGAAAATTCTTACTCTTGGCCCCCTTTGAGTTGAAGGTCGTGTCAATAAAGAGATTCCACTTTTTAAGTTAGTTCCTTGAAGTCACACTCCTCCCCACGGTGAACTCATCGATGAAATTTTCCAACATTTGCCCTTTTATTACAGTCCTTAGTCGATAGTGGATATCGAATCTCCCTAATTCCATCGACCATTTTGATATTGCTCCAGATACATCGGCCTTTTTGAGAACTTCCTTAAGAGGAAAGGAGGTGATGAATGTAATCAAATGGGCATCAAAACAGTGATTTAACTTTTGCAAAGCGATGAGGAGAGAATAAGATAGCTTCTCTAGTGGAAGGTAGCTAATAAACAGGGGGGAAACTGGGCGTCCATGCTACTACGTCTTTCGTTTTTCGGCTCCCATCTCTATGAAAAAACCTTAACTATGACTACACTCTTACGGGATTATAACGGCGAGTCTGGGTATCGAATCCATAGGAATGATTGCTAGACGTTAATTGATTTATTACTTTTGAATAATAGTGTAAAAGATAATTTTTTAAACAAAAGATCAATTTAGGCATGTATTGAAAAATATTAACAAAAAGGCGTAAAATTTATAAATTGAGAATAATATCCCTTACCTCGGGTTAATTAGCGTAAATAGTTACATGGGCAGAAAAGTGTTTCAAGATAAATCTCATTTCGTCAATTAATCAAACGTAGAGTGGTCACTCCATAAATTCTCATAAAAGCTTAATTTCATTTTGGCGTAAAAAAATAAGCTCGAAATTACACACGCTAGGTCATAAATATGGAGCATATATAATATGTACCATTAAATCTCCTAGGCATAAAATCAAGAAAAACCTAACCTATTTAAACTAGTCTAATCCATGACCAAAGAAAAACAACCAATTAATCCAAGGTAAGTTCAATCAATCTCAACCTAAACTAATTTAGCTACAAAACATGGTAAATGATATTTATTTAAAGAAAGCCATAAAGGAAAACAATTAAAAAATTAATAATGAATCAAAACAATTAATTGAACAATAAAAATAAATTATGTTGAACAAAAACAGGTTACAAAGTAAGAAACTAAGCTAAAAAGTTACAAAACAATGAAGAAGATGACAAATATTAGAAATATATACCAAACCCAAGGGGAGAAAGAGAGGAGGAAAGCTACCACTAAAATACCCTTCCTAAACTAAAAAGTAATAAAAAACTAGATATCTCAACAAATATCCAACGTACATATATATAGTAAGTTGGACTAAAAGAAAAAGGGAAAAAACAATAAGCAAAATTGCCAAATATCTTCTGGTGTCGATCGATCGATAAATTCATCGGTTGACCAATGATTCTGGAATATGCCCACTGCTTTCGTTCATAGGAAAAAATTGATTGGTTGATCAACCGTTACTTTTTGCAAGATCGAACGGTGCTCTGTTTTCTGAGGTAATTTGTCCTTCAAAAGGGAGAAAAGTTGCTTTACAAAAGCAGTTATAACTTGATCATCTGAACTCAAAACGATGCGTCGTTTGTGGCCACACGAAGCTATCTTGCTAAACTACGGTCCCATAGAGTTATGCTATTCAGTCGAAGAAGTCTGCAATTACCAAAATTTCCTTAAAATTGTGTCAAAAGGAGGAACTTTCCCAAAATGTAACCAAATGCTCTATTTAGCATTCAATTACCTGTAAAAACTCAGACAAACCTTGCACAACATATATATATATATATAACCAAGGTTAACCAATAATTGAGCATAAAAGTAAAAGGATACAGTTATGCCAGAATGACAAGCACAAATACACAATATTCGAGATGTATCATACCCCCTAACTTATACATTGCTAGTCCCTAGTGATGAAATAAAGCAAGAACCATTAAATAATGAGAGATAATAAAAACACGTAAGCATACAGATAGAAATGCCACTTTTGTAGGTGAACAATTGCATTTAGCATATGCCTAAACTCCTAGGTTACCCTAGTGGACGAGTAATATCTCGTGAGGATTTTCAGGGGTGAAACCCACAAACATAAAGATTCCATAAAAGATATTCCCAATTAACAATACAAGACATGTTAAACTATAAAAAAAAGGATTTCAACATGTTTATAGCATAGTGAATGAATTCACTCAAAAGTCCGTAGTTATTAACATTAAATTAACTTCAGTCACTATTGAAATCTTAAGAATGGGAGGAAGTGAGAGAAATAAAAATAATTTGATTTGGAAAAACTTTTATAAATCGGATAAGCGTTAAAGCGTGCATGATATTCAATCTTCTCCAGTTTTTACACTTAACATATGACATCACTATAAAAGGGGTATAACACCCATGGGACATGCGGATATAAAGAGTAAATGTAAATGATAACTAGGCCAATCACCGGTAATTAATTGAATAACGCGATATATAAAATGAAAAATGCAATCTTATGAAAGGATACTTCTCACTAAAGGAGGTGAGATGCACTTTAACAGATTATCGCAATTTTTATTATTTTGAATCGCATTCATCACATAGGCATTTAAAATATTATAATGTTGGCTAGGTGAGGTGTATGAAAGGAAGGGAATATATACAGATTTTAAGTGTTTGTGGATGAAAACTCAGGATAATACAAAAATGTGGGAAATTGTAAAATTGGAATATGAAATCTATAAAAAGCATTGGATATAATAATAGAAAGTGACAAAGATTATTGTACTCTATATACAGTAAGATAAATAATTTCTCTTTCCTTCCTTTTCTTCTTATTTTTTTTCTCTTTTGTTTTCTTCTTTTCTCTTTTCTTTGGTTTTTCTTCACTTTTTCTTTTTTTCACACTCTCACATGCTTAATTGCAACCACATTATAGTTTAAACAATCCAAACAAAGGTATGGAAGGTGAGATATATAGTTTAAAACTTCAATTTGGAGTTGATTATGGGATTTTGGGTTTCGAAATGAAAGGTTACATTTATGCTCAAAGGGGTTGACGAGGAGAACACATAAGGTGAGGTCAAGGTCAATATGGGTTAGATAACAAAGATAACCTATGATCCTTTTCTAAAGTTTACGCAATTCTTGAGTCAAGACAACTTTGAAAATCATGATCACATAACTCATTTCAAGATGAACTCAATTAATGAACGATCAATGAAAGAATAGTTATATTACTAACGAATTTAACATTTTCAAGGAGGAAAGAATAATGTAAAAACACTCACAAATAAAGAAAAACATAAAGCTCAATTGGTGTAAGTATATACAAATGCAACAAAAGATTACCGAGTTATAAAGACTTTAAACCAAATCACTTAAACAAGAAAAGTGCATATGCTCATGGTTTTAAAGTTTAATTCATGAAGTTTTTCATAATATCAATAATTTAAGGACCAAAGTCTAATACTTCTAAAATAAAGAACATGCATCATTGAATTATCTACTGGATCGAGCATTTATTTGAAATTTTTCATCAAAAATAAAGGCAAAATGCCCAACAAAGTAGAAAAAGAAAGAAAATATTTTAGAAAATTTTCATTTTTTACAATAAAAGCATGCTTGTAGAGAAAATATGATCAAATCATGGAAATAAAAAATCAATGGGAAGAATATCCCACACCCCTTAACTTAAACCTTGCATTGTAATCAATGTGAATCTAGAACCAAGTTAAAGAGACAAAAAGAGTTATATTATCCACAATGGAGTAATATCCAAAAAGTACAAGTCCAAAGATTTTACAAAACATGTGAGCACCAATCATAACAAAAAGAAGAACTAAAACTTTAAACAATTACATTAGACAATAAGTAAAAAGAAAAAAATCAACCTAATATGTTCAACCTATAATCTTAACTTCTCACTAACTATACATTAAAAGTTGAATTTTTCGAAGGTCCATCCACAATACAATTTGACTTTGAGGAATAATTGGTGTACCCTCATTTGAGCGCATACCTACCGAAAAAATGGGATCCATTTATGCAATGGAAGGCATGGTTTGGGAAAAACAATAAACCATTAACCATTAAAAGTTTTGGGGGATGATCGGGGGTTTAGATAAAATGGGTGACGAATATACATGGGATCCAAAAAAAATAGAATTTTCTCCCAAAGATTTTTCAATTGGAATTGGAGGTGGTGCAAATAGAGGCAAGATTGACTTCATAGAAAGAGAATAAAACAAGTAATGTTCATCGCTGAAAGGATTAAACATTTCAAAATTTTTAACTGATTCATGGGATTGATACAAAGGCGGGATAACGATGAATGGAAATGGGTTCCATTTATGACTCATCATCGCTAGAGGATTGAATTCTAAAAGAGAAAGATTCACTTTTAATGAATGTTCTTCCAAAATAGGTGGAGATGAAATATAGGTCTCAACCTCCTCTTTGTTTTTCAATGAAGAAATAATCTCATTACAAAGTGATTCGATTTTTGTATCCTCGCCATTTTCATTCTCCTTTTTTCCTTGGGCAAAGAGAATAATGGTTTGTTCCAAAGTAGGTATCGATTCCTTATTTGGTGCAAGACATTCCTCAACTTCTAAGAGTGTGCAACGTGCTAATGGGTTAACTTACTTAATTAAATGCCCCAACACACAAATACAAACTTTAATCAAATTTTAACATCTAATTAAATATGGTGTGCATGTGAGTTATGTCTAAATATATAATTGCAATTATCAAGCCAAACATGCAAAAGCCAACAAGATGAGGAAAAATTCCTTTGTAGCACAAAACATTTATTTAGCACCATTGAAAGTTTATGAATACAGACGACTTACAAAACACTTAGTTAAACTAAGTTATATGAGTAGAACTCCAAAAACTCCAATAAATATGACTCACCTCCAGAGTCATCCACAGGTAGCGGTCTACCCTCAGTATCCACCTATACAGCCTTCTTCTTCAGTAATAAAACCTCATTTCACAAAGTCGATCGTAGAGAAAAGTCTCTATAAAGGTTTATAATAAAAAACCTTCTTAATGATGGTAAAAGTGATCTTGAATACATCCCGAGGGTGAGGAATATGATTATGAGGAGATTTGATCACAAAAGAGAACTCAAAAGTTATTTTCTTTATAGAAAAGAGTTCTTCAAATAGCTAATCATGTTCAACCTTTTATAACAAGGTTGGATGAAAAGGATAAACACAATAAGATTTTGGAGTATATTCAATAAAAAATGTAATCAACGCCCATTCGTTTTAACGGAGAGAAAGGTTGTTCAAACGACACTGCATCTCATTCGAACGATAGTCGAACGAGGATTTCTAACCAGATGTCAGTAGAACCCAAAAATTACCGCATTAGAAACATCAATGGAACTTCAATCGAACGACAACTCGTTCGAACGACACAAAACCTCTCTCGAATGAGGCATCGTATTTTTGAAAAAATTTCTTAATAAATTTTGAGTTCCTTTAAGTAAAAAAAGCCTCATGAAATTATACCAAAATCCCAAAAAATATAAAACCTTTTACCACTTACGATCACATACTTCTTCCACGATTGTTGATATAATAAAATCTTCCAAACTCTAGCGGTTTTCAACTAAGTCTTCGGGTATCGAGAAGTTATGACGGTGAAGTGTTTAGGTGTCGTGTTTGTGTAATGGGATACACCAATCCAAAGATAAATAAAATATGAACAATCATAAATCTTTCTCTTACAAATCTCCCCCTTTGTCTATTCCAATACAAAACACAAAGCTAAGCCGAATTGAATCGTATGACTTAATAAAAAACAACCCTCCCAAATTACAAATGAAAATGGAATGTAGAATATGTGTAAGTCTTCATCTTTGAAACTGGATATATCCTTTGGCAAACATTGTCTTCATCCTGTGTGGGTCCAAATGATCATCATCCGAGCAAAATTTCCTACACACATGAGATAAATAAAGATACCGTGATTCATAGATTTTTAAACATAAAAATAAAAAATCCCCCTTAATTTGTTCTCTCCCTTTTTGTCCGTAATAGACAAAGGAGTTGAAACTAAGCATAAAATATCGGCATCAAAAAATGAATTAAGATATCAACACATGTATTAGACAAGTAAGCATAGGAGATGATAATCTCAAAGGCTATGCAAAAAATAGAATCCCGAAGTTAGTGGTCTTTTTAAAAAAAAAAATTCAAGTTTTTAAATAAAAAAAAGAATAAAATGTACAAACAACAACACACCATGGATTAACATTAAAATATCTGAACCATGAATGCGGAATATTAGGTGTGAACATTTTCCATAGGTCAATCAATATATATAGTCATAACATGTGTGCACGAAGTTTTCAGACACTTGTAATGAAAGATATCAAAGTCTACCTTAGGTGTAAGAATTGTAAACTCAAGTGAAATTGACTAAACTTAGTCAGCATGTCGTGAGCATAAATGATTCTCATAGTAATAACTCTAAACTATGTAATATTTTTTCTCAATTTTTAATTTGTGCAAACCCATTGATCTTCAACTATAACTTCCTCAAAATCTCACATAACTAAGAAGAAACTCTCAATTATTTTTAAAGAAATCAATGCTCATACGTAGCGAAGCATCAATGTATCAAAAATTGGCCTGGCACTTTTGTTTTTATTTCCTCTAATATTTTTAGGCTCTTTTATACGAATGGTAGATTTTAACGCAAAGACCTTTGATCTTTTGTATCCCCTTTCCATCGCTTAACATTTAACAATATTTTTTGGAAATCTAAAGGCAATCCAGGCAATGATTCTTACATGCATAACTTTTTATCTCATTTTTACATTTGGTTTGTTATAAAGTAAAATTGAGATGAGAACATCGTATTCGACGAGTGATAAGTAAATTAAATGTTCAAATAAGTTTGTGCATGTGTGGATTAAAGGTGACTAGGAGTCAAACATGTAGAAAGTAATCATAAAATAGCAACGTAATGACTCCACATTTTATTAATCACACTATAGAACTGACGTCATGTATCAAAACACTACTGACGTCATGTATCAAAACACTACGAAAAAGTCATGTGGAAATATGGAATGAATGGGTGATCTAGACATCTTAAATGTTCATCCATATATGGTGATAAAAAAATACAAAACTCCTTTTGTCTTTTTCAAAAATTTTATTACAAAGAAAATCTTTTTGCTTCTCTTAAATATTGAAAATCTTTTTGTATTTTTCAAAAAATTTCATAAAAACTAAACTCTTTTTTTATTTTTCTAAAAATATCAGAATGAAAAATGTAAATGCAATAATAGCACAATGATAATACAATCTAGCAATAGGGATATAAGAATTGAGCATGAAAAGAACCCTATTCTAGAAACAAGTCTCAACTTCAATAATTAGGCTCAGAGGAGTTCTCAGAAGGAGAAGTCATCCTATTAAATTACTCCATCAAACATTGTGAAGTCTTTACTAAATACTTTACCTGCTCTCGAAAACTCTTAAAATCTCTACGATCGTGTGTGGGAGCATGCAGAGTAACACGTGTGGAAGTGTGTGCGGGAATATATGTAGGAACTTATATGGGAGCATATCGGGGAACTTGAATGTAAGAAACTCTCCCCAGCTTAAACGAAACTCTCTAAGGTGACCTATTTGTTTGCAATGGATAAGGTTTAAGTCCTCCTTTTTTAAAATGTCTAGGTGGATTTCTCCTTAGTGGGTTAGGTCTTCTAAGTTGGTTAGGATGAGGACCATAAGGATCCATCACAAACTCGAAAATCAGCTCGGTGTGACTTCGAAAGTGGATGCACCATCATAACCTATTCATTGCCTCTCAACATTATTTAACGTAGGATCGGGGAGAATCTTTTCAACATTCTTAGATGTGTCCTCTAAAGTGACCTTGACCTCCCGCACATGTTCGAGATCAATATCGAAGGGGCTTCAAGTTTCTCATGAGTCTCCAATGAATGTTGAAGATCTTTTGTAAGACTAGCCATGGTGTTGGTCAAATCTATCTTCTCCCTACCTAAAATAATCAACTGCTTATACAAATGAATTTTTACCTTCTCGAGTTGACTCACTAATGCCTCATACCATTTCATAACTTTCACATCCTTCTCCAAATGACACACCTTAAGAGATAAATCTTTATTAAGATCTTTTTCTTTTAAAGTCTCGGTGTAAAGATCGCTAAATGCTTTTTGGATTCCACCTTCTCCCTCACCCAGATTATTATCCTCACTCTCATTCTCTCTACAATGAGTCGAAACATCACCGAAGCCTTTATGTTTAGATATGTCCTCATTGGTATAAAATAAACTAGAAGTGCTAACGTGAAGAGCCATGAACGCAATACACGATTCATATCATGATTCTCCCCCTGAATTAGACGAATTGACGTCACTATCGCTAAGAGTGGCTTTATTTTCAACTTTCTTACCCTTTTTCTTAAGCCTAGTCGAATACTCATGTGCCTTGTGCCCTTTCCCTTCACACTCATAGCACCTTATCTCTTTATCTTTCTCTCCCCCTCTCATGCCCTCATTCTTAGTTTTAAATTTCTCAAAAATCTTTTCTTTGGAAGAATTTTCCTTAGAAAATTTGAGAAAAGTTTTGGAATTGTTTGCAAACAAGGACAAGTCATTAAAATCAAAATCAACTTCAGATTCAGACTCACCAACTTTCTTTTTTTTCTTTTTTTTAGTTTAAGTTTTCAAAGCAAACCCTATTTACTTATGTTTAACTATTTTCGAAAACATATCCATATCATACATTTGAAAATATCCTACAAGTTCTTCTAACAAAAGAGTATCTAGGATTCCTAAGGAATTAAGCATGGTGGCCTTAGGAATAAAGCGGTCTGCTGGCAAGGATCTCAAAATTTTATTTACAACTTTCGTCTCAGGAATTTTCTCACCTAATTTTGTGGAAAAATGATCACACAATATTTTGGTGTAACTAGCTCTGATAATAATTTGAGAAAATTGGTATCCCAAAAGAAAAGCGGTGAAAATTAGGATCACATAATATTTTAGTGTTACCCACTCTGATATTAATTTGAGAGTGCGCAGCGTACTAACGAATCAATTTATTTAATTAAATGCCCCAACACACAAATTCAAATTTTAACCTTTAATTAAATATGATGTGCATGCGAGTCGTATTCATATACATAATTGCAATAATCAAGCAAAACATGCAAAAGCCAACAAGATGAGGAAAAATCCCTTTACATGGCGAAACCTTTATTCAGCACTATTGGATGTTTATGTATACGATGACTTACAAAACACTGAGCTAAACTAGGTTAGATGCGTAGAACTCCAAAAACTCGAACAGATATAACTCAGCTCCAGAGCCATCCATAGGTAGCAGTCTACCCTCGGTATCCACCGATTCAGCCTTCTTCAGTAGTGAAATCTCGTTTCACAAAGTCAGTTGTAGAGAAAATTCTCTACGAAGGTGCATCACAAGAAACCTTCTTGATGATGGTAAAAGTGATCTTGAATATATCACGAGGGTGAAGAATATGATTATGACGAGTTTTGATGACAAAAGAGAACTCAAAAGGTGTTTTTCTTTACCAAAAAAGTTCTTAGAAGGTTGGATAAAAAGGATAAACACAAAAAGATTTGGGAAGATATTCGGTAAAAAATTTGATTAGCGCCCGTCCGCTCGAACGAAGAGGCAGGTTGTTTGAACGACATTTCATCTTGTTCAAATGAAAGTCAAATGAGTCTCTCTAATGAGATGTCAGTAAAACCCAAAAAGTGCCTTATTAGAAACTTCATTAGAACGTCAATCGAACGAAAGTACAAACTCGTTCAAATGGCATAAAAAGTCATTCGAAAGAGGCGTCAAATTTTTGAAATTTTTTCTTAAAACATTTTGAGTTCCGTTAAGTAAAAAAAAATCATCATAAAATTATACCCAAACCGCAAAAAATATAAATATCTTTTACCACTCACGATCACATACTTCTTCCATGATTGTTGAGGTGACCAAATTTTCCAAACTCTAGCGGTCTTCAACCAAGTCTTCAAGTACCGAGAAGTTATGATGGTTACGTGTTTAGTTGTCGTGTTTGTGTAACGGGGTACACCAAAGTAAAAATAGATAAAATATGAGCAATCATAAAACTTTCTCTTACAACTTCAATAGCCTCAGAAGAAACATCATTGGCTTCGAATAATGCATTCAACTATTGCTCCCAACAATGATTTTCTCCCTGATAACGATTTTCATTCTCTTCATTCTCGAGAATGTGCAAGCCCTCATGCAACGTCATAGGCGAATGCATGAATTCCTAAAAATAAGAAGTTTGGAAACTATCCTTAGAAATACTATCAAAATCATTGTTATAAGAATTTTGAAAGTTGTTGCAACACGTTTCAACATTTTTATTATAAGGATCTTGTGGCCCTTTAACGGAAAGATTTTTCTCAAAATTACCATAATCCTTTACTTGACTTTTATAATTCTCACCCAAAGACATTTTAGATATATCAAGATTTTAACATGGAGAGTATTCACCAAAATTCATAGGTTGGGGAGATTTTAAGAACTATCATTAATAGTACAAATAGAGTATAGAAGAGAGTCCAGGTATTAAATCCACAGGGAAATATTATTAGGCGTTAATTAATTTATTACTTTTGAATAAAAGTGTAAAACATAATTTTTTTAACAAAATATTAATCTAGGTATGTATTGAAATTATAATTAACAAAAAAGGCATAAAAACTATAGATTGGGAATAATATTTCTCACCTCGAGTTAATTAGCATAAATGATCACATGGAAATAAAGTTTTTCAAGAATAAATCTCACTTTGTCAATTAATCAAACATAGAGTAATTACTCCCTAAATTATCATAAAATCCTAATTTGATTTTGGCATCAACAGATATTCCATAAATTACTCACGCAAGGTCCTAAATATGGCTTATACATGATATATACCATTAAATCTCCTAGGCATAAAATCAATAGCAACCTAATCCAGTCAAATTAGTCTAATCCATCACCAAAGTAAAGCAACCAATTAATCCAAGGTGAGTTCAATCGATCTCAACCTGAAGTAATTTAGTTACAAAACATGGTAAATGATATTTATTTAAAGAAAGCAATAAAGGAAAGAAATTAAAATAACTAATCAAAGAATGAAAAAAACTAATTAAACAACATAAATAAATTATATTAGAACGAAACTAGGTTACAAAGTAAGAAACTTAGCTAAAAATTTAAAAAATAATGAAGAATATGATGAATAGTTGCAATACATACAAAACCCTAGGAGAATGAGAGAAGGGAAGCTCCCACCAAAATATCCTTCGTAAACTAAAAACTAACCAAAAACTAGATATCTCAACAAGTATCTAACTTACATATATATAGTAAGTTGGACTAAAATAAAATTAAAAAGAAAACAATAAGAAAATTTTCCAAATATCTTCTTGTCTCAATCGATCCATGAAATTAGTCGACCGATTGATGATTCTGAAAAATGCCCACTGCCTTCCTTCGTAGGCAAAATCTTATTGGTCGATTGATCGACACTTTTTATACGATCGATCGGTGCTCAGTTTGCTGAGGCAATTTGTTCTTCAAAAGGGAGAAAAGTTCTTTATGAAAATGGTTGTAACTTGATCATCCAAACTCTAAATGATTCGCTGTTTGCATCCACAAGAAGCTAGCTTGGCGAACTACGCTCCACGGAGTTCTGTTGTCTGGAATAAAAAGTGTGAAATGACAAAAATACTCTTAAAGTTGCGTCAAACGATGTTATTTTCTTACAACGCAGCCAAATGTTGTGTTTAGCGTTAAAGTACCAATAAAATCTCAAGTAGATCTTGCACATCATATATATATTTTGAAAACTTAGGTTAATCGATAATTGAGCATAAAAGTAGGATTTAACGGATATAATTATTCTAGAATGCATAAGAATAAAGGGCATAAATATATAATATTCTTGACGTATTAGTAGTGTTTCTCGATGTCTAGGAGCGTCTTGCTGACATAGTATATTGGGGCAAGTGCCCACCCTTTTTAAACATTAAGAGTGCATGGTCGGACACCATGAGATATTGATATACTGGATCTCCTAGATTTAGGACCACAAGCAGAGGTGATTATTTTAGATAAGACTTCATTTTGTCAACTGATTTTGAACATTCTTCATTCCAAGTAAGGATCTTATCTTTCTTTAATAATTAAAAGAATGGTCATTATTTTTCTCAAGATTTAGAGATGAAAATATTGAGTATTGCTAACATTTTAGTCAACTTTTTAATATCAGGGACCATTTTTGGAGATTGTACATTATTGTTCGCCTCAAGTTGGTCGGGTTTGCCTCAATTCCCCTTTAGTGGACCAGATATCCCGGTAATTTCCCATACTGAACTCGAAAATGGCACTTAGCTGCATTAAGTCTCCTTCTGTAATACCCGATGACCTCAAATGTTTTTTCTAGCATCTGCAAGTGGGTGGATTTGCACTTGCTCTTCACGATCATGTCATTTCTATAGACCTCTATGGTGTTTCCTAGTTGGTGTTTGAACATCTTGGTGACCAACCGTTGGTAAGTTTCTCCAACATTCTTGGGCCAAAATGGCATGGCTGTGTAGCAGTACTAGTTAATTATCGTAATAAATGAGCTTTTATCCTAGTCGAGGCCAAATAGAGGAATCTAATGGTACCCTAAGTACACATTCATAAAAATCATTCATTTGTGGCTAGTTTTGACATCGACCAATTGGTAAATCTTTGGTAGAGAAAATTTGTCTTTGGTACACATTTTGTTCAGGTTGGTGAACTCTATGTAGGCTCTCCATTTTATATTACTGGGTTGGAGATCCATATAGGGAATTGAACTTAATTAATGTACCTTACCTATAGAAGTTTCCCCACTTCTTCTTCCACAACCTTTGCCTTCTCTGGGGCTATTCTGTGCGCCTTTTGTGTGATTGATGGGAATATTGGGTCTATGTGAAGTCGATGGCACATGACTTTGTGATCAATCCCAGGCATGTCATAAGGCTTCCAAGAAAAAATTTCTTTATTATCTCTGAGCATAGAGATCAATTATTTTCTTATGATCAATGCATGAGCAGATGATTAAAAATTTCTTCTTTGGATGCTAATCATCGGATATTTTTATAAGGGTTCCATAACTCGGTCTTCAAGGGCACCCTTGTTTATTCTACCCCGGTCTGCCATACTTTAATTTATACTTGGGTGGAGTTTCCCCATCCATGGTCGGATCGTCAACGACTTTTTTTTTTCCTTCTTAAGCCTAATAGTAGAGATAAAGCACTACCAAACTACGACCTGGTTTCTCCCTATCTCGATTATCCCCGGTCGATGATGCGATTGAGCTTATAGTGATAAATGCAAGGGACAAACTTCGTATACTAGAGTCATCCTCTTCCGAGGATGGAGTTATAATGAGAGCCAATGTCCATAACTAGGAACTGGATCAGCTTTTGAGATATTACCAAATCAGATAGGCGGAACCACTTTCCCTAATGGCATAGTCATTTTTCCAATAAATCCAGCCAAAGGGATAGTCACTTCCTTTAAATCCTCCATGTTAATATTGACCTTATTGAACAACTTCAGAGGAATTCCATGGTCAACTACTATCTTATCCACACCCCACTTAAAAATCCTTAAAGTGATTACTAGCGCATCATGATGCGAAGTTTTAACTTTGACCAGGTCTTCCTTAATCAAGAATATATGTTTGTCATAGTCGATATATCATTTGGGCGTCTACATTTTCTTACTGGAGTACTGACAAGGTCAATTTAAAAAGCTCCAATCTCTATGGTGATTTTCTTTACTTCCATCCAAATAGCATTACCTTGGATCGGATTCATACTTTATGCACATGGATGACTACAAACTCGTGTCCCGTCTCGTTGATAAGCACCCCAAAAGTGTACATTGTATACCCCGAATAGACGTATTTTAGTTGCTAATTCTTGACAAATTGGGTCTTATATGCTTAATTGTATAATGTGCAGGTCTGATTGAAATTGCGGTGTCAAAAGTGTTATTTCAAGGCAAATTGTATCAAGAAATGAGCTAAAACCCTGTCCCGTAACCTTACCCGAGCCTAATCCATTCCCTAAACCCACCCCAAATCCCGTGTGTGTTTAGTTTTTGCCTTTTTAATTTTTTTAGATTTTTAGTTTGAGTTGTTTTTATTTTTAGGATTTATTTTCTATTTTTATATATTTCTTTATAACTAATGTAATTTTATTTTTATTTTTTAGTTTTGAGTTTTTAGTCTTTATTTATTTTGTGTTATTTTATTAGGATTAATTTCTCTTGGATTTCATTTATTTTTTAGTTTTATTAGATTTTACATTTTCCTTTTAGGATTTTAGTTTTAGTTTTAATAGATTTTTATTTTTATTTTCATTTTCATTTCTTTTTAGTTTCATTTTTTTTATTTGAGTCTTTATTTATTTTTAGAGTAGAATTTTATTTTAAGATTTTTAGTTTTATTTTTTTAGTGTTATTTATTTTTAGGGTCCAAATTAAACACACACACAACACACATTAACTTATCATACACACCACTTACACCAAATCATATAACTCACTCACATCTAACTAACCTACACATTACTCTACACCTAAACCTAACCCCTCACCCACACACCAACCCCATACACCCTCACACATACAATTATCCTCCCTCCATCTCCAACCTCGCCAACCACACTCTCTCACCTCCCTCCATAACCAAAACGCAACAATACCACCACCCCAAAACCCAAGCTGCATTACTCCAGCCTGACCTCAAACCCGAGAACCACCATGACCCGAACCACTACACCATCTCTGATCTAAAACCCTAATTGTCACCGCCTTTGACCCGGCAGCAAACCCGTCGACGTCATCCGGCCGCCCAGCTCCACTCAGACGACAAATCCGGAGCAACTCGGATAACCTTATATCCCCAACCCGGACACTTGTTGCCAAGCCTCAACTCTCCAATGACCACCCGACTCAACCCGATTGCCATACCCGCCAGCAGCCCCTGCCATGCAGACCCAAGTCACGATCCGGCAGCCCCTGTTCTATCCAAACCCTTAGCTTCGAACCCGCGTCCTCTCATACCCGGGGTTACCCAAAGACCCAAGACCCATTTTAAACCCACGATTTTGTCACCTGCATAAGCCAAACAAACAAACCAAAGAATACCCCACATGTTTTAAACCCATGTCTTTTAAAACCACTTAACCCTCTTTTCCAAAAATACCCCCAAACAACCACTTCCCACATGCACCTTCTTTTATCCCAAATTGCCCTCACCCAAATCAGATTTTTTTGACCTCGCACCTCTCAAATCTCATATGCACACACTCCATGATCACCACATTTTATCCGTACCCAATTTACCCTTAGCTCCATGCCTACTATTTAAAGAAGATGAAGACCAATAAAATATGGAGAGAGAATTCTAGAGAGAGTTAGAGAGATAGGTTAGAGTTGAAAATAAATTAGGAAAATATTTTGTAAATAGTTTTTATTTTTATTTTTAGAGATCTGTGAGGATAAATTGTGAGTAATTCAATTGAGTATTACAGTGAATTGATTATTGTTGGATGCTCATATTGGATGGATGATTCTTGATTTCAAAGAAATTAGAGTTCAATTTCACTTCAAGAGATTGGGTTTGATTATTCTCTTATCTTCTATTTTATTTTATTAGCCTTTGATTAATTAATTATCATATTTAATATGATATTAGGATAAATCCACTTTCAAGGGGTGGGGTGAACCATTATTTTATGTTATTTTGATTTAATTAGTTTGATTAATTGAAAATTCCCTTTGAATGTTAATTTTGATCCCCCACCCTTAAATTTACGCCTCGAGAGAGGGTAAATGATTTTCGAGAGAAAATCAAAATTCTAGTTATAATACCCATTTTAGATTCGAACTAGAGATAGGAGTTTCTTAAGTGTAGTATTATTACTTGAATTTCAACTATATTTTTAGTTTCTAAGATGTACACAAATTTTGATGAATCGATCCTAGCGAGTGATTAATTAAAAGGAGTGTAGATCTATTTTCTAGAGTTGGAGGGGGGGGGAGGGGTTAAACTTAATTTTCTAAAAGATTACTATTAAAATTACACTTGCAACGAGAGTTGGTTTGTAATTTTGATATTAGTTTGGGAGAATTCAAATAATTAAATTAATTAGTTAGAATAGCTAAAATTTGTGGTGTAGTCCCACTCCTTGATTGATCTCACATTTATTTACCTCACTTTGACTCTTATTTTAGTGTTAGACTTAGTTCATATTTTTAGTCACTTTTTAGTTTGTTCTTTACATATTTGATTTAGTTAGTGTTATTTCACATTCTCAAAAAAATTATTTTAATATTGAAAAAGATTTAAAAAATAGAAAAAGTAAAAATCCCAAAAAGAAAATAAAAAGTGAATTACAATTGTTTTCCCCTCACTTCACTCCTTAGATTTGGATTGACATCCTTACTTACCTCTATTCTAGTTATTATATTTTTGTGTAGGTGATAAAGGTTTTGATTAACTTGGCTTCAACAACGACATCTACACAGAAGTCAAGTTATCACTCGTCGTCATCTAGGATATTATCAAGCTTTTGGCCATTCTCCAAGGTAGGCTTTATAACCTTTTTCTCCACATAGTTGTCCAGGTGGCTGGCTCGGGCCAACTTTTCTAGATTAGACTTGAGAGCCTTATATTTCTTTATCTTGTGCCTGTGCTCTTTGCCATAGTCGAATCTTAAGGCAGTGTTACTCTTATATGGATCCCACGCCATCTTCCTCGGCCAATTGAGGTACTACTAATATTTTATCTTGTTTAAGATCTTGTATATAGGCCTGTTAAAAATGGTGTTGAGATAAATGCCATCTTCGATCGATTTTTGTCGTGCTAGGTGTAACCAACCACATCTTCCACCTTTTCATACATTTTTATTCTGGACAAAAGATCGTCAACAGTGTTGGACTCCATTTTGAGTTGCTCGATAGACCAATCTTGAATAAAGTTACAATGACCTAATCGAAGCAGTCCTTCACTTCATTGCATGTTTCCCAGTCGCTCCGAGCATATTCTCGCATGGTCTCCTGCTATTTTTCTCATGGTTTGGAAGGATTCCATCATCTTTGGATGAGCATTGTTGGTGATAACCTTGGTAGTAAAGGTTTTTGTGATCTGCTTGAAGCTATTTATCGACTTGTGTGGGAGATTTTTGAATCACTTTTGTGTGATATCCCCCAAACTAGAGGAGAATATATGGTACATGAGTGCTTCGTTGTTATTCCAAAGCATCATTGCCTGTCAACATTAACGAACATTATTAATTAGATCAGTTTTCCCATTGTAGATGTTGAACCTGGATGTGGTAAAATTTTTGGCAGGTACTGGTTCCTCAATTTATCTTCATAATGGGGACCTCATCTTACTAATAAGGGCCCTCCTGGTCAATTCCTTGGGGGATCTTTCCCCCTGATAAGTCGGGTTCTCGTCCTTGTCTTTAGGCATGAGGTCGCGAAGATATTTCTTATGATGTCATCCTACCAAGTTATTTTTCTTTGGAAGGGTACTAATCCTGGAGTGCTCCTTATCACGTCATGAACTTCGCCCTTGGCAAAGTGTCTTTCTCGCTTTAGGGATAGGCGTTCGAGCATGACATTTGCATTTATCCCCATCAAATTCTTGCTCCATCCTTTTCAGGTGGGGTTGTAAACGTGCATTTTCCTCCTTGGAGGCATGTGGTGTCCTCTTGATTGTGAAGTCATCATTCAGAGGCGTCCACAAGGCATGAGATCAAAGTGGATCTCGGTGTTCGATGCTCTCCATAATTTTCCCCC
This sequence comes from Sambucus nigra, assembly GCA_949130495.1. Taxonomy (NCBI): domain Eukaryota; kingdom Viridiplantae; phylum Streptophyta; class Magnoliopsida; order Dipsacales; family Adoxaceae; genus Sambucus; species Sambucus nigra. The sequence continues at coordinate 501,714,736 of OX422212.1, forward strand.
CTATGGATGATAGCATTAGTTAGGAGTATTGTGACTCCTATTGAGGTGGACTTCAGACTTCACTCTAAGCTCTGGGGTTCACTATGTTGGTCATGTCACCTTCCGTTAAACAACGGAGGTGAGTTGTGTGGGTGAGACATGACTTCTCATTGGCTCTAATTGTATGAGAAAAGGAAACTCGTTCCCATAGACGATGTCAACTGTTGATGTTAAAATCCTACTTAGATTATTTCCATGTAGATAAAGCCAAATAGTAAATGAAAATCACATTACGCAAGGTATACATGGTTTAGCAATATGCCTATGTCCACGGGGTGTTTCTCTCTTTGTATTGATTAATTCACAATAAAGGTAATTACATAACACTTTTTTTCCATGGGTGAGGGTTACATTTATAGTGAATAGAAAAATAATGAGTTGTGTAGGGCTCTAAAACCTTTGGATGCAGTTGTGGTGTGATAGAACAGATCCAAGCCCGAGATATTCGATGATCGGATCCCCTTTTGTTTTTATCTTCAAGCTCTAATCATTTATCTGAGCTTCCAGACATGTGTCAGTTATTCCCATCAGGTCGAATAATTCGGATAACTCCTTCACATTTTATGATACTAAGAAAAAAATATGGTACTTTTAAATATAAGAGTATTGAAGTCAGCACCAATGACGATATCCAATAAAAACTAGATCTTTTGGTTTATAGTTTCTTAGTATAAAATAAATTAGTATTTATTCACTGTGTTTTATAATAAAGGTATGTTATGTAGTAAATAATAAAAAACAATCAATTTTCACATATAGCCAACAAAATTCAAATTAAATAACAAACTAAATGTGTATATGTGAGGCCTGGGTCATCTTTAATGCTTTTCTTTCCCAAAAAAATTGTATTGTACTTGGCACAAGAATTTTAACAATCGTATGGATACATGTGTTATATGTTTTAATAGCATAGAAAACTATTTTAAAACTTTATCAACAATAAAATGGTTTTGTCTATTTTATCAGGCAAATTTGAGTTAAATTAACTTATTTAACCAAAGCACAATCATTCCCCCTTTTCCATTCAATAGTTAGGTAGATTCTTTACCGAAATTGAAATACCATCATCAAACAACTCATATTTTTCAATTACCTTTCGTTAATATGTTCAATTATGATTGTTGTAAAGGTTTTCATCGATATGCACATCATTTTTAAACTCTTCAAATTTGTATAAATGTGAGTGTGTGTGTGCGCGCATGTGTGCATATGTCGATAGGCTCCAGCACATGCCAAGTTTACATAACAAGAATACATACCTATTTTTTTAAAATAGTAAAACAATTATGTTTTAAGTTGAATTTTTTTATGTGGTATTTAAACATTTCAAGGGACCCATATACAAAAATCAACCTCAAAATAATTTTTTTGTTATTTTAAGAAGATCGATTAAACTTTCACTGCTTTTATAGTGCTTAAAATAGCAATTGAGGTTATTTTGAGCTAATTTTTTTATATCGGTCCCCTGAAATATTTAAATACCACATAAAAATTCAACTAAAAAATATTGTTTAATGTTTTAGAAAAATAGATTTGCACCCGCAAGTATGTATACTTGGTATGTATGACAGTTTCTCTCTCTCTCTCTCTCTCTCTCTCTCTCTCTATATATATATATATATATATATATATATATATATATATATATATATATATTGTTTTTTATTGGTATAATGTTAAAGTCATCTTTTATTGTATATGATATTTTTACATTTCCTATCTATCATGATTGAACGATTATATTTATGTTAACTGATTTTTAGGTTTATTGAAACAAAGTGAACTCTTCCTTTTCCGATTCAAATTTTGACTCTGATATTCCAGGTCTCATAGGTTAGAGATTTTCGATCATGTAGTAGCTTTTAGCTAAGCCAGTTAACTTGAGACTACTCGTGTGAAGCTTCCTCCATTATGACACCTAACTTCATTGAAAATACAACTGTAGACACCCCATCCTAGAACCATCTAAATACCTCCTTAGGTCCCTAACACTTCTCCTCCCACCATAAGGCCCTAGGTCCTAACCCAAACCTTTATCTAGAGGCCACCGCATGCTCTCGGACACTTTTTGACATTCGTCAACTCTCCAACTCGAGCAAATCTCATTGTACACGCATAGGCGTCTAAATCCCCCTTTCACCGATCCATACAGTGCATGAACCGACCTCATGGTTCATGCGTACTCACCTTTTTACTCGAAACCCTGATCTAGAGGCCATCAGGCACTTTCGAGCCCCGTTTGATTTTGATCAAATTTCCAAATCGAGTGAAGCTCATTGCACTCTCATAGGACTCTGAATCCCCTTTTCAATGGTCAATACCATGTGCAAATCGGCCTCATGGTTTGTGCGTACTCACCTTTTTTTCTCTAAACCCTGATCTAGAGGCCACCAAGCTCTCTCGAGCACCATTTGACTTTGGTAAACTCTCCAACTTGAGCAAAGGTAATTTCATTCTCATAGGGCTCTAAATTCCCTTTCCAATGGTCCATATTATTTCGAGAACCACCGTCTAGAGACCATCAGACCCTTTTGAGCCCCATTTGGCTTTAGTCGACTCTCGACCCCAGGAGTGGCTCAATGGATTTTTATAGGGCTCTGAATACCCTTTCCAACGATCCCAGTCGTGCGTGATTTGGACTTAAGTTTTGCTTTTTATGCTCGTTTTTTCAAACGAAATTCCTTTTAGGACTTCCGATAGGCACCCCACAACCCCTGCCTATAAGTAAGGGTGTGCTTTACTTCTCCAATAAGCTAGGGGTATGCCAATAGGTAGGTTGGAGCCTCTACGAATCAACCCCCGCTAAAACCCTATTTTTTTTACTATTTAAAGAGTCTTGACCTTCTTCCCAAGGATACCCTTTTCATCAATCAGAAATATTCCCTCGAAGTCTGTGCACCATCATTCCAAAAATCCAATTTCCCAATATTCCTTTCGTCTTTCTTACCTTACTTTAACACCACATTTGGCCACTCACCTCCCCTTTCTTCACCACCATTCCACCACCATAAAACCAGCCTACTCTCCTCCAAAATTCAGTAACAAATTCACATAGGAGGTCTACCCTTACTCTTTTCTAATTCATTTATTTAGTGTTGGTTACTTACTTTGTCTCTATTTTTTATATCTTTTATTCTTATTCCATTATGTCACATCAATTAATATCCTTTTTTATTACTAGTATTCACATATGATATATTTATAAAATCAAAAGGGCAAATAGAGGGTTTACTTATAACTCCAAAAGTAGGATTTCCAAATTTTTTTACACTTTTATAATTGAGCACATTTCCTTCAAAAACAATTAAAGAGGATTCTTAAATTTGGGTTTATGGGTTAAACTCCACCCATGTGATATGTCAAACTACGTGGAATTTGATTCTTATTATGGCTACGTAGGCATCCTAAGTCATTAACGGGATTCGAGTCCTATTTCGTTCATACATTTCTTTGTTCATATCTCATATCTAATATTATTATGCGCATTCTCGCGCCTACATATAAGTGTTCCAACCCAGCATGCATATTAATTTTCTCAAAGTGAATTGTGATTCGGTGAGAACTAACATCATATTTTCTATTATTTTCCTTTCTTTCATGTACTCCTTAGGATGATTCCTCTTTAGTCCTTCCTATGATGTGAATAGGATGATTCCTTTTTCTCACTCATTTTCACATCACACACATGAGTCACGTCTTAGAGAAAAAAGGAGAACATTATTATAGCCCATGAGACTGAAATGGTGGAATGTGTGTCTAAAACCTTTCCGTTCCGTAACTTAGTCCCCAGACCCTCGAGTCATTTGGTTTCATACGCATCAATTTGTCTTCTCATGTCATTCTTTCGGGAAAGGCTACATTATTTTACTTGGTTTGAGTAAAATAGGCTGGGGACTCCATTTTTTTATATTTTTCATCCCTTTTACGATGGTTAATTTATATCCGTGGAAGTTCGCAAAAATTGTGCAAATTGCGGAAAGAGGATTACTATCCTTGAATCCTCTTACACATGGAGAGAGAGATTTCTCCATTTTCTCTCCCTCCAATTTTGAGGCCAGCTTACGGGGGAGGAATCCACCCCGAATGGCCACAGTGGTGACACCATTGGGGAGTATCTTTTTAGAGGACTAGACTCTATTTGACATGGGGTTTTCTTCCTTTTCTCTCCTTCATCACTACTTTTCTACATGTGTACATATGCTGCCACTTGTGTGTTCTTCTTAGTCTCATGCTTACATGTTGTATATATGCCTTGTTCATATCATGATGTTTATATCCCTCTCTCAACTATTATTTTTTCTCATCACATGTATATACCATCTTCCTATCACATGCTTTACGCTTTACTCACTTGTATATAGTCACCATGCTTCACTCCACTTACCCACACTTGTGAATGATCCATATCACTTGTAGATATCCTTGTTTAGTCACACTAGCATACACTCTCAAATTCTTCTCGCACATATATATATTCATGCTTACTCACATATATCACACATCACTTATAGATATCCATGCTTAGTCACATTAAAGTACACTTCCACATTTCTTTCACTTGTGTATATCCGCATGTTTCATCACTCACACATATTCACATGACACTCTCACCTTTCACATATTTTCGATTCACTTGTGTCATGTCTCACATTTTGTATCTATCATCATGATTTGTCTAGTCATCATGCTTCATGCACATACTTGTTAGTTTTACTCCTCATGTTTATCCCCCTTATCTCATTCTACTAGTATAATTTATGCCCTCTCTCATAGTGGTAGTATTTATCTCGCTTAGAATACATAAAACTATCCACAAAACACTAATTAAGACACATGCATTCTTATGTAGTACGTCATTTGAGCATTGTAGCATTGACCAAAATTTTATCCCATATTGGGGAATCACTTCGTGATGGGTGTCGCTCCTAGGAGGTGTGGTTAGTGTAAGAGATATGATCCCCACATTCAATTGTCCTAGTACCTACGGCGTATATCAAATGGCTCCTCCCACATTATACCTCTTTACCGAACTCATGATGGGACGTATATAGCAGGGAGCTCATTCGTGTACATCAAGTATATCGAATTCTCTCTCACACGTACCATATCCACAAGGTACATCGTGAGGTAATTCATGTATACTAAGGTATATCAATTATCTTATCCACATGTACCGATGAATGATTTCCCTTATAGGCAAGAGGTATATCGTGGAAGTCATGCCAAAATGGGGAACCTTTCCACTAGTCCCCCAATGAATCAACATCATATAAGTGTATGCCCTATCACACTCATACCTAGTCTATTGGTTTCAAAACAAAACTCTACCTAAATTTTAGGCCACCTTACAACCCAAATTTTTGCATTATTTCACATACTCCAATCTTGGCTTGGCTTTAAATTGGCCTAGGTATTCTATCAAGCCACCCTGACGCTCCACTTATTCTTCTACTGCATTTACAGAATTCGAGTAATCCATCTGAAGGTTGTTCATGGAGAACATTAACCAGACTACAAACGCCCAGCTAAATTTGATGGCAAACATTGCCCAACTCAATGCCAAGATCCACAACCTTCGGGAAGAATTTTAGGAATTACAATGAGACCGGGTTTAGACTCTCGAGGCTCCTGAGCCCGAAATCCTCTTTCCCCATGCTATGGGTCCACCAGATCCATAACTAGTGTGTATTCCTGGAGAGTACTAGCATGCCCCACGTGCCCCACCTACCAATGGGTCACCGCTAGCTCAGCTACCAATATCAAATCTTGCCCAGCCAGGGGGTAATCTACGAGTGTCAGTTGATCCCAAGGAAAAAGAATTGAAAAAAGTCAAAGAAGACCTTAGATTACTGTCAAAAAGGTTAAACCAGGTTAAGATCATAGGAAACTATATGGATTATACCCACTTATCTCCTTATCCTAAAGCCCGACTATCGAATAAGTTCACAATGTCGGACATCGTGAAGTTCAGAGGTAGTGGACCTCCAATTGTGCACCTACATAGCTACCATTGCTCCATGACTCTCCTCGGTGCGTTAAAGGAGATATAGCTCATATGTTCAATAAACTCGTGAAGAAGGTTCCCTCTGATGATTATTGTCCCTCGAAGAATGTAGAATCCGTAGTTGGTAAAATGTTGCTCAAAAATTTATGGCTCAGTAAAAGTATAATTAAGAGCTAGAAGTTACCTATCGATACTTGGAACTACTTAAACAACACCCGAGTGAATCAATTAGCATCTTTATTGAAAGGTGGAGAGAGAAAATAGCTACTATGATAAACTAACCATCACAGAAAGAGGAGGTAAGCATCGTGAAGAAGAAATTCTTACCCCATATTCAAGCTTCAATAGGGGGCTATTAATACCCTCATTTTAGAGCCTTTCAGGAGGATGGGTTAGAAATTAAAGAAGGGGTCACAAATCAGAAAGCTGAATCTAAATCAAAAAGGTTTACTAGTCAATTCGCACTTGGTAAGTATGATAAGCCAGCCAACGCCTCAGCCTTAACCATCAAAACATCTCCCAACTTGCTACATCTTGGACACCTTAGAGCCATCCTACTCCAGTCAAAAAGGAATATATAAAACTTTATGCCCTTTTGTCAAAAGTGTATCAAGACCTTTTGGGTCAAAACCTCATCAAACCTTTGGAACTATGGCCATCGCCAAATCCTCTTCCTTCGAATTTCAAGAATGCCGCCCATTACTACTTCTACAAAATTATCGAAGACCTCACTGATCAGTGTTTCCATCTAAAGAATATTCATTAAAGCCTCATAGACAACGGATCATTACTTTACCAGATAATCCAAAGCTCGATACCACTTAGAATCCTCTCCTAGCACACCAAATAATGGTGAATGCCATCATCTCATAAAGAAAACCCAAAATTCAGCCCTTCCATTAGAATCAAGCCCGTTAAAACACCCACTCCACCTACTATCTCACCTAAACCCCTTAAAATATGTCATTTATTTCTCCTACATCCTGAGAATCCTATCGGCCAATCTCTATCACTCCTTACAAGAGCATATATTATCATTTTTACCCGTTCAGAATGGGGAGGCATGAAAGGGCCCTCGATTTTAAATCAACTTCAGAAATCTGCGATGAAATTTCCCTCAAAAATGATCATCGACTGTGAGAAAATCAGCACCTTATTCACGGAAGCCCGGGATTGGGCTCCGCAATTCGATGAGTGGTTTGTACCCACAAAAGAGTTCATCTTGGATGATAATGTGTGAGAAGTATGCACTGTCTGTGAATTACTCATAGTTCTAAAACTCCAAGGGCATCTAGTCCCTTCCTTCTAATACTTACATGATGAATGGGAAGATCTGTATGATGAAGGCATAGAGGTTATGGAATGCATTGACTTCTCATGGAAAGACGACATTGTTTCCACCAAATGGGTTGATAACTTTGATAACTCAAGCAATGAATTAGATGTTGAAGAGTTTCTCTTTTGTGAATTCCTTGAACTATGGTACGACCTTGTAGAGAAAAAGATGAAATCGAGGATGGAGATCTTCTTTGAAGATGAAATCACTTCGGATGAAGGGTGGAAGCATGAGGTGGATCCTCTAAAAATTAAAGCTATGAAAAGCACTAAGAATTTTGAGGGTAGTGATACTGATGAATCATTTGCCGTGCATACACTGGGGCTAGACCTCTACATGATCCACCTAAAATTTGAACTATCTGACCCATCCAAAAAGATCACCACTGTTGATGCACTACTCCTCAACTGGCATGCCATCCTTGTCAAGACTGCACAAGTCAACCTGAGCCCTATTGCTCATCCCCTCCAGAAACACCTGAATATACTATTTTTTCTTCTATTTCTGATGTAATTATGAATGGGGTGCCCTTTGATGAGGTCTTCACCGTTGTATTTGCTAAAAATGTTTTTAATGAAATGAATGACGATTTTGAATATCTTGTTATGACTTACATTAATTGCCTTAATTCTAATTAAATAATTGATTAAGATGATTTAATAAATAAACAATTCTTAATTGATCTCAATAAGGAAAAAACTAAATAACATAACCACTTTCAAACTAATGATGATTAGACTATTATTATCAATCTCTCTAGTATCCATCCACGCAAGATTATAATAGGGTCCACCCTCAACGAGTATGAGCGATCACAATTTGAACAGCTTATAAAAGATTTTATGGACGTCTTGGCGTGGTCTGATGACAACATTCTTGGCATTGACCCGAAAAAAGCACAGAGTGAGATCCACACCTTCTAAGGAAGCAAACTTGTCAAGCATAAAATGAGAAAAGTTCGAACAGAGTGGTCTCTCAAATTCAAAGATGAAGTGGTGAAAAATTAAATTTAAGCTTCATTCGTGTGGTCGAATATCCCACATGTCTTGCAAATATCATCCCCGTGCTAAAATCGAGAAGAAAAGTCCAAACGTGCATTGACTATCGAGATTTAAAAAAAATCCCTAAAGGATAATTATCATCTGCCTAACATCAACATGATCATCAATAACACTGCTAGTTATGCCCTCAAGTCATTTTTGACGATTTCATCGAGTATAATCAGATCAAGATGCATCCTCACCATCAGGAAAACACTGCCTTTATCACCCTGTGGGGAACCTTTTGCTACACAGTCATGTTGTTCGATCTCAAGAACACCGAGGCTACTGAACAATGGGCCACTATAACCATTATTTACGATCTTATACATAAAGAGGTCGAAGTCTATATTGATGATATTTTCATCAAATTCAAGACTCAGGAAGATCACATTCCTACCCTGAGGAAATTCTTCGAGCAGCTACGATAGTACCAAATGCGACTCAACCCACGGAGTTACGTATTCAATGTCACAAAGGGAAAACTCCTCGAATTTATGATCAGCGAAAAGGGGATTGACAAGGTACCCACTCACCGCTACCATATTAACTTGTTATAAAAGATGATTTAGACATGGCAGGATTATGATATTATGATATTTCGCATCTCCTCAAACATAGAAAGTATCCTCGAGATGCTAATAAGAAAGACCATGAAACCCTTCGTAAGTTGGCTTCTCAGTACATCATATGCGATAAGGCACTCTTCAAAAGTAATTTTAATGGAGCCCACTTGTGTTGCATAACAAGGGATGGGATCGAAGATATGATGGAGAAGATCCGTAGTGGAGAATGTGGGATCTACATGAATGGTCATATGCTTGCCAAGACGATCATCCATCAAGAATTTTACTAAACCATGATGGTTCAAAATTGCACTACTTATATCAGAAGCCTTCAGCATTTGTCTCCTCACGAGTTATATAATATGACTTCTACCTATCCCTTCTCCACCTGGGGCATAGACATCATCGGAAAGTCTCTCCCAAGGCTTTAAATGAACATGAATTCATCCTAATAGCCATTAACTACTCCATAAAATGGGTCAAAGCCAAGTCATACGCAATGTTAAATGCAAAGAAAGTAGCTAAATTCATCAGAAAGAACCATCATCTACCACTACGGAGTTTCCCGTGAGCTGATCATGGGCTCCATCTTGAAGTTGAGGTCGTAGAACTAGTTGATGAGTACAAAATCCAAAGGCACAAGTCCTCTCCTTACCGACCGCAAATAAATGGGCCTATTAAATTCACCAATAAAAGCCTTAAGACCATCATTAGCAAGAGGATCAAAAGCTGCAAAGGTTGGATCGATCGGATCTCATATGCCCTCTGGGGCTAAAATACCTCCATCAGAACACCCACTGAAGCTACTCTCTATTCTCTGGTATATGGCATCGAGGCGGCCCTACATGTTGATCTTGATATACCTTCCCTACGGGTTATGCTCTAAAAGTCAAGTCAGTGACGAGGATTGGCAACAAAACCACTATGACCAACTTGTGCTCTCAGATGAAAGGAGGTTGAAATCCCTGTATCATATACAAGGGTACCATTATCATATTGTGCAATCATTCGATAAAAAGGTCGAGGATCGTGGTTTCCAAGAATGAGATCTTGACCTCATGGAAATCGTAGAAACCATTTGGGATCCAAGAGGAAATTTCAAGTCTAACTTGAGTGGCCCCTACATCGTAAAGAAAATCATGTCAGGTGGCATAGATATGCTCACAGACCTCGATGGAGAAGAAATTGTGCGTTCAATCAATTTGGACGGTCTTAAATAATTTTCCCCTAGTCCCAACTCTCATCGCGCTACGACTCTTCTCACCTCCCTATTATTCTAAGAAAAATTGCTCTCCTCCCTCTCTACTCAGAACTACATGGAACCTAATCCTTTCTTAAAATCACTCTTTTCAAAAAATATAATCTTACAATTTTCAAACCCCACAGAGGTACATAGGCATCCCACAATACACCCACAAGCACGGTCTTTTTTCTTTCACAAAATGTTATTATTTTCTCCCTCCTAGAACGATGTATCCCTCATCAGTTAAATGAACAAAAGGATTATTTATGCCTTAGAAATCGGTATAGATAGTTCAAACAAAATAATTCATCAAAGACACAGGAAAATGCATTGAAATCGTCATCATCTTTTATTAAAAAAACAAAATACGATAATTACATGAAACACTAATAACAAGAATGAAAAAACACTAACACTCTTACAAGTTTTACAAGCCAAACACCTTAAAACCTACACAATAAACCCACATATTACCAACACCCTCGCATATTCAATACCTACTTTCAGCTATCGAAAGGACCCATATCATCATCATTTCCTATCCCCAAAGTACCCCAAGAATCTCAATCCTAGTTATGATTCCGTGTGTGTTCCATGTAGCGGTATGCCTTAATCATCTTGGATAAAACTATGACACCTCCCTCCAAAGTGTCAAATATCACAATCCACCTTTGTCCATTCTCATCAACATAAATCTTCATAACCACCTGCTTCTATAGCCACTTTAAATAATCCCCGGATAGCCTCCCCGATAGACTGAAACGGACGAGTAGGCGATCGACGGTACTGTAACACCCCATGTTTTTATTAATTAATTTAATTAATTAATTGGAATATTCGAGAAAAATAAATTTTTGAATTTAATGATTTTTATTAAATAAATATGTTGGTTGTGATTTTAGAAGAATGAAACTTTAAGAGGAATTAAAATCGGATTTAAAATGGAGTTTTTATCGAGTTTTTAATTATTTTTGCCTTATAAAATTTTGTGGGGGATCTGTCTGCTGACCTACTCGATCGACTACCCTAGGCCTAGCGCAAATTTTTTTCTTTTGTAGAGTTGTTTTGTAGAGTTGGAATTGGATTAGGATTCATAATTAATATATAAGACTAATAATCCGTAATGGGACTTCTCATAATCACTTTTTCCCAAGTTTTTACTCTCCACCATAATCATCAACCTCCAACATAATCAAGTTTTTGTCACAAGTTTGGAAGGTTTAATTGATGTTTAATCAAGTTTGTTCAAGAATACTTCGTTGTTAATTTTTCGAGAGGAATCCAACCGTGCTACCAGTTTTTCTTCAACTTAATCTCAGGCATTAATACTCTATTATTTTCCTTTAGTATTATGCGTTTTAAGTGTCGCCTAAAAACTTAACTACATGTTTTCTTAAAATCAATTAGTAACTTAATTAGAGAAAGTGGACACTAATTATGGGGTTGTTTTTATTAAATTTTTTAACCTGAATAATATTCATAAGCGTTGGGTAAGTAGGATTGATGAGTGGATTTTGAGTTTTATTGGTATAGGTTTCATGTAGAAAAACCTTGGTTTTGAATTAATTGAATTTTGGGGATGTATACCTCATGTAAATTGTGTAGAGATAATGAAATTGGAAATATGATGTACTAATGACGAAATCTCGATGTATTTAAATTAAAATAAGGGACATATACCAAATAGTCCCCTGAACTTCTTTTAATACATGTATAGTCCAAGCCTTTTTATTTTGCACCAAAAAGTCCTTCACTATGCCAAAAAGGCTTTACCATGTCGTTGGCGTCGACCTTTAAAGATAAGAGAATAAGGGACTTTTGGGAACAAAATAAAAGGCTTGGACTAAATGTGTATTAAAAAATATTTGAGGGACTTTTTGGTATTTGATCCTTAAAATAATTAAAAGGGGATTAATTAGGTGTTTATGATGGCGTGATAATTAAATTAAGATTTAATTGAATTGGAATATTATGCGTAGTTTTATACGTTGATTAATTATGCTTGTTTGCGTGACTTGTTGGTATTATTAAGTTTCCATTGTGACGACGGGTTGTTGGGTATTTTTTTCTCCCTATATTTTAGTATGCCTTCTAGGTATGGGACTAGCGGGCAGGCCTTTTGATGATTTACGCCTTCTAGGTATGGGACTAGTGAGGGTAGATTATCGCGATTCTTATCATATCTAGCTTGCTGATTTCCTGTATTTTATCATCATTACGCTAGCCTAGGCATGAGACTAGATCGAGATTAAATTAGAAATCCATCCTATACATAGGGTAGGACATATTAATAACTTAAGAACCCTTAGGTATGGGACTAAGGGATATTTTGAGGATCTCACATCAATAATAAGGGTGGGGGTTTTGGTAAATTATGAAATTGAGAAAATTGATCATTAATGCCTATGATTAAAACGGGTATTAAAATTGATGGTGACATAATGTGTCAGGGACCGACAATTTAACCGGGTCAACTTGGGAGATTTATGTCGTGTCGTGTGTGGAACCTTGTCATATTGTGGGGGATCGACAGTTTAAACAGATTCGGTTTTCTATTGATAAGGGGGAGCATGACACTTTGGTGGAAATTACCACCCGGGGCAGGAGGACCGCCATAATAAAAATTGAGAACATTAATAAAAGTTGGGTTAATCGAATGAGACTAAAACGAGGGACTTGGGAATCTAAAATCATAGTGGCGTGTTCTTTTGAAATGGGGATCCCTGCGGGTAGTTAGTCATTTACATTTATCGCGTTTAATAATCTCGTTTAATTAAAATATTCTATTGTGATATTTATTGCGTATAAAGCTACTGTCTGGATTCGAGGATCCTATTTGAGGGGAGTAGTGTGTATTCATGCACGGGGCTGTGACCTCGCGTGTTGACTAACTTTTTCAGGATATGTTTTGGAGAATCTGCATAGCATTATCGGAGTTTATCGTTTGGAGGTGCAGCTGGAATTTATTCATTTTATTGATTTATTTAGTTAGACTTTCTTTTCAGTCGTATTTCATTATGAGATTTCATTTGGGTTTTTTTTTATTGGGCCATTCGGTTCTAAAGTTGTTAGAGGATTTCAGTTGGATTATTCACGGTTCTTGATTATTCAAATTTTAATTAATCATTATTGGAGATTGTCTTTCATTCAAAATTTTAGCTTGTGGTGGATCTTTTATCGTTCAATTGTTATTGTCAGTTAGGATTGATTCAATTATTTATCTTATGGATTGATTTATTTATGTATGATATCTGTCTCATGCTAAGAATGGTATTTATTTAGTTCACGCCCGGCATAGTTTGACAACGGTGGATGGTCACCCCGTCTGTCGGATTGTGCGGGGTGTGACAGGTACTGCTATAAAGCCTCAAAATCATTATCAGCAACTTAGTCAGGATCTCCACAGGAAAAAAAAGTTAGTTATATGCAGAGGAACGATCTACTCCCAGTCCACTTAGATCAGAATTCGCCATCGAAAATAGAAAGAACTCTGTGAAGGCCCACCAACCACACATACTAGTAATCACCCAATTAAAGGACAGGAAGCATATTACCCCAGCGAAGACTCCTTGACCCATGCTCTACGAGCCAATTAACCAATTTCTCTATGGATGGGCCAAAATTGGAGAAAGATCGGGAAAAAAATTAGAACCGCTCGTCAGAGGATACTCAAGAGGGGATGTCATGTTCAATCTCTCAGACAACCACATGAATATCATCACGGGGCTCCCCATAAAAAATTAGCCCAACTTTTTTTCAGGCATCCATTCCATTCAAAGTCTCTACCAGTATAACAACAACTGGATTACAGTGATAAGACATCCACAACACTATCGTGGACACCTGAGGGTCATTCGTCATGTCACCAGTCACTAAAAGTAGACTAGCAGTCAATCCTAGGGCCACAGCATTAGCAAAGTCATTATCAGTATAATCTCTTCGACATAGTGAGTTCAAAACTGTCAGGAGAACAATACTTTCGTCATGCACCAATGGTCAGGCGGCCGAATGAGAGATGTGGAGCAAGTTATCTAATAATACCCTAGGGGAAGGGGACAAGTTCGGTATGGCTACCGTGACACTTGGGTTAGCACCCAACATCGCAGAAAACTCCTCATAAGTGGGGCATACTTTATATAGACGAAAGTAAAAATCAAGCTCTTCGAGGTACCAAAATTACAGCATTGCTTCCAAGAGATTCCAATCTAGAGGGTGGTTACACCATAAAGAGACATGGCGCAAGTTAAAGGCTTCGTAGTTGACATCACAGAGGCACATGACCTCCAAACCTTCGAGATGAGCCACAAATGTATCAGTCATAGAAAGCACCATTTCAAAGGAAGAAGACATTTACAAAAGAAAGAAGATTGAATTATGGTGATGAAAGAAAAACCTCCAAACTCTTTTTTATACCCAAAAGCACCCATAAAAACAAGAAGCCCGCCTTTTTGCTATGATACCTATTCCTAAGTACATAAGAAGTGTAATAAAATCTAGAAAAGTGATTTTTACTTTACCCATATATCAATAGATAGGCCAAGTGGTATGCCGATCGGCACCCCCTATTTTTAGAAATTTCCTACCCTCCTCTTTTGCACATATCATTCCGAAATAATTACTCTGCTTTGTAAAAAATCAACCTGTTAGTAAACATCTTTTTCCTGTATTTCTTCTATTTATTTTATCTTATCTTAGCAATAAATAAAACCTCCGTAGAAAATTAAAGTTCATGTAGACTAGGTCATTTAATCCAAGATAAATAAAAAGTGATGAAAAGTGCATCTTATATATACTTGTCTGTATGGTTACATTTTTCTAGGTACAAAGAGATCAAGAACAGTATAAAAGATTGGAAAAAATCAAGATGAATTGAGACGCAGCCCGAACCTCCCAAAAACCTTAACCACGTAATAAACTACCACGTCAGGCACCTCGAAGAATGCGCTTCCCCTATCGATGTGTGGTAGATCCCCCTTTACCAAAATCGAAGCTCTCCTTAGAGGTGATCGATGGAACAGTGCAAGACCTGACCAATTTCCTCACATAGTTGAAGACCAACACCATTCAATCTCGAATGTTCTGTATATAGGATGTCGATACACGAACAGTCTGCAAAGGAATCAATTCATCGAAATTAAGGAAGTCAATAGTAAAAATAGGAAAGTCAAAATTATAAATATGAAACGGGAAAAGAAGTCATACATATCTTCAGAGAACCTCCTCATGAAGACCCGCAAAATCGTTTATCCCCGCCTGAGGGCGATTAGGCACTGAGACCACTTTCCTACCACCGACTCGAATACGGTAGGAAGGGATGGAAATATTCTAAAAATGAACATCCTTCCCTACCACTGCACCTCCCATATGCTATGGGCCGATGCATCCGGTGTGCTGGAACCTCTTCCAAATCCTCCTGTTGGTGGAAGCATACCCTCCACGTCATAGATAAACAATGGCATCAACTAATTGGTTGCGAAGTCTAGAAAATTATAGCCTGCGTAAAGAGCATATAAGGTTTATCGGCCTCCTGAACTCCAAGGGCACTAACGATGGGAGCTCCACCTCACCCTCCATCACCTTCCTCATAACCCTCTCCGCCAGGTACAAGACATACCCAAACTCATGCGTCAATAACCTCCACATTTGGGCATGCATGCCCATAATACATGCAGCCCTCGAAGACAAACACCAAGGGTAGAGTGTCACATATTTCCTAAGAAAAGTTTATTTGTCAACCAAGATAAAATAGAGTATTAAAACCACAGAAAATATGGAAACCAAAGCTTAACCTGATCGCTCATCTAGGCATTCAACACCGCTTGCACATCCTTCAAAACAACGGACTGATTCGATCTCCTATTAAATTTCCTCCACCTATAAATCCTTGAGGAATTCTCTGTTTCACTCGCCTTCAAGGATATCAATCCAACATTGTGCCCAATCACCTCATAAAACCATATCTACAGAAAGCAATGCAGGATGTCAAAAAGAATAAAAATGTAACAATAACAAAAAAATAAGAGAAAGATGAATCTGAAGATTACCTCCATAAGATACACGAGCCCCGTAAAAGTCTGTTGACAACACCGATTGAAAGAATCAAGGGAATCATAAAGTAAGGACAATGTATATATCCCCGTGTCATGCAGATGGATCTCTGAGTTGATACTCAAGAAAGGAAGAAACCATAAGTGGACGACACCACCGCTTGTCACCACCACAAATCCTCCCAGCAAAAGAAAAATAAATAAGTGAGTTGTTGCCTAACCTGTCGCCCGTCAGTCTCATCGATCTGCCTAGGCAATAAGGTGTTTTTAACACCAATATGTAGATGGAATCCCCATATATAACCCTCCTGATATCTCCTAAGGCAGCCCGAACTGTAACCTCATAAACATGCAAGGTATGATCTACCACTATCCGTTGGCCCTCATATTATAGCCCTGTCAACTGATGAACATCCAGTGCCATAACCGCCATCCCCCCAACACCCAAATTGAATGTATAGATGGGGTACCACCATCTCTAACCTAGAGCACACAGTATCGATGTATAACATGGTGTCTTATCCAAAGTCCCCGCCAGAAGGCCAAATCCTATAACCATCAACTTCACCGCCAAGATAAGTTTTTCCACATTTTTTTGATCCCGTTGAACTATGTAAACGGATACTCGATGAAGCGATGTCGACCTGCACAAAAATTAACAAAACCTTTCAACATCCTAATTATAAGAAGAAAAAGAATATAGAAAGAATGAAAATAAAATAAAACACTTACATAGCCATTCGAGTTCTTCACCCTCGGTGGTTCACCGACTCCAACAATAAAACCCTATCATCAAGAATTGGCTTAAAGCTATCGTAGGCATTCTCTCTCCCTCCTAACAGCGCCTTCGCCTTACGCCATTCCAAACCTGCCCAATCATCAGTGGCCATCCAGGCATTGTCCGCTGCATCCTCCATGAGTTTTTAAATAAATAGTCTCGAAACTAATTGCTAGAGAGAGAAAAGAAGAAATTCACTCGAATGAAGGTGTTGAAAAATAAGGAAGGATGCCCCTTTTTATAAGGGACTAGGGGGTATACCAATCGGTATTCCCCTAGACCTACCTACCGATAGTGACCCTTTACCTCCCCAAGAAGCCAGGAGTCCATTCCTTATGTCTATAGGCACCCCTCTGGCTATGCCTATCAGTAGTGTCTTCAAAATTCTATCATAAAAATTCTAAAAAATTGACCATAAAAATTCCCAAAAAAATCCCCGCAAGGTCATATGCATCATGGCTCTGAGAAAACTCATTAAAAAGAAAAAAATTACTTATAAAACCCTTATCACCAGCATACTCCCCAGTAGAATCAAAACGAAAGTGTGCCAGCATTCACAATACCAACACCCTCCTCGGTAGAGTCAGTATTAAAGAATGCCCCCGATCATTAGCTCTCTAAGTCGAAAGAATTGACTTCAACCCTCTGAATCAGTTATCTCAACTCTTTAGGTTCGTAGAATTATCCTCGACCCTCTGAATCGATCATGTTAACTCTTTAGGTCCACAAAATTAACCTAGGTCGGCAGGATCGACCTCGACCCTCTGAATCGATCATCTCAACTCTTTAGGTCCATAGAATTGACTTTAGTCAGAGAGTCGACCTCGACCCTCTGAATAGGTCATCTCAACTCATGAGGTTTGCAAAATCAACCTTGACCCTCTGAATCGGTCATCTCAACTCTTTCGGTTCACATAATTGACCTACGTTTGTCGAATCAACCTCAATCCTCTGAATCGGTCATCACAACTCTTTAGGTCCGTAGAATTGACCTCAACCCTCTAAATTGGTTATCTCAACTCTTTAGGTTCAGAAAATTGACCTAAGTCCATATAATCAACCCCAACCCTTTAAATAGGCCACCTTTAAATCCCCAACCGGGTCCTTAACCATCCAAAACCCTTAAACATCGTGAGGTGTCTATCTTTCGATGACTTATGCTTGTTCCAAGCTCTCCTACCAAGGGGATCTGTAGAAACCCCATCCTAGTAGCATTTAAATACCTCCTTAGGTCCCTAAGACTTCTTCTCCCACTATAAGACCTTAGGTCCTACCCCAAACCCTAATCTAGAGGACACTGGGTGCTCCCGAGCCTCATTTGACTTTGGTCAACTCTCTAACTCGATCGAAGCTCATTACACTCTCATAAGGATCTAAATACCCTTTCCAATAGTTCATACCATGCGTGAATCATCCTCATGCTTCGCACGTACTCACCTTTTTACTATAAACCCTGATCTAGAGGCCATCAGGTGCTCCCTAACCCCATTTGACTTTGGTCATCTCTAGCACGAGGAAGCTCATTGCACCCTCATAGGGCTCTAAATCCCTGTTATAACGGTCCATACCATGTGCGAATCGGCCTCATGGTTCATGCCTACTCTTATTTTTACTCCAAACTTTTATTTAAAGGCCACCGGGCTCTTTCGAGCCCCGTTTGACTTTGGTTTATGCTCTAACTCGAGTGAAACTTTTTCGACAAGCCAGGGGTATGTGTATAGGTAGGCCAGGTCCTATGCCAATTGGTACCCTCCTGAAACCCTAATTTTTTTCAATCTAAATATATCATGATCTCATTCTGAAGGACAACCTTTTCAGGAATCAAAAACATTCCCTCAAAATCAGTGCACCGTCATTCCAAAAAATCCAATTTTTCAACATTCCTTTCATTGTTCTTACCTCCCTTTCACACCACTTTTGGCCACTCACATCACCCCTACTTCACAACCATTCTAACACAATAACACCAGCCTACTCTCCTCCAAAAGTCAATAGCAAATTCACGTAGGAGGTCTACTCTTACTCTTTTTAAATTCATTTATTTAGTGTTTCCTACTTACTTTGTCTCCATTTTTTATATGTTTTAGTCATATTCCATTATCTCACATCAACTGATATCCTTTTTTATTTTTAGTATTCACATAATAAATTTTCATAAAATTAAAAAAAAAAAAGGAGGTTTTACTTATAAACTCCAAAAGTAGGAATTCTTCATTTCTCCACACTTTTACACTTGAGCACGTTTCCTTCAAAAACACTTAAAGATGACTCCTAAATTTGACATTATGGGTTAAACCCCACCTTGTGATATGTCAAACTACATGGACTTTGATGCCTATTATGGCTACATTATTGTCTCGAGTCATTATCAGAATTCGAGTCCTACTTCGTTCATAACATAACTTTGTTCATATCTCATATATAGTATTATTATGTGCATCTTGTGCCTACTTATTAGTGTTCCCACACGATATGCATATTCACTTTCTTACAGTGAATTATGGTTCTGTGGGAACTAACATCATATATTCTATTATTTTCCTTTCTTTTGTGTAATCCTTAGGATGACTCCTCTTCATCCTTCCTAAGACATGAGTAAGATGATTCTTTTCTCGCTCATTTTCACATTGCAGACATGAGTCACATATTGGAGAAAAAGGAGAACAATATTATAGCTCATGAGAGACCAAAAGGGCTGAACGAATGCCTAATACCTTTTAATTCCATAACTTAGTCCCCGAACCCTCGACTCATTTGGTTTCATATGGATGAGTTTGTCTTTTGATGTCGTTCGTTCAGGGGAGGCTACATTCATTTGCCTTTTTAGTAAAATAGGTTAGCGACTCCATTTTCTACATTTTCTCCCCTTTGAAGACGATTGATATATATCCATGATAGCCCGTGAAGATCGCACGAGAGGAGAAAAGAGGATTCCTATCCTCAAATCCTCATATGCGCAGAGAGAAATTTCTCCATTTTTTCTCCCTCCTATTTCGAGGCCAACCCGCGCCGGAGGAATCTGCCCTGGATGACCATAATAACAACATTTGTTCTGATGTTTTATAAAAATGACATTATCACTACACTAAAACAAGCCTTGACCGTGACAAACCTTTTTTATCACGATCATTTTTACCAAGTTTTTTAGATACAATCAAAGGTGACAAGAACCTTGTCGCAGTCCATGACCATGACAACTAGTGCCTTGTCCTGAATCACTCTGACCCGTGACTCGTAAGCCTGTAGTGGGTGACTTTCTGCTAATGTGGCACTCAGATCCCTCTCTCCCACTACAATTTATGTTCTACCCTATGTGTTAAGGATATAGACTCCCTGCCCAGTTGGATCAAATCTCGTCGAGATAATGGGTGTTGATGTCTAAAAAATTGATTAACCCCAATTTTATAATCACATATAAAAATAAAAGAAATAACTCAAACCACATACATAAGAGAAGAGAATTTTAGAGTGGTTTAGTTGTAAAATAGCTTACGTCCATTGTTATTGTTATTCAGTAAGATTTATAATAGCTTAGTATGGTGTGTATATGAGTGATTTGAGTTGTCCCTTGAGCTACGGGATTAGTTTTTATTTATAGGGGTGTGAAACCCTCAAGACTGAGCGTCTTTATATTGCCAGACATTTATATATGTGTATAATAAACAAATCTATTGGAATTCAGTGTTGGTTGGCATCCCTTTCGAGAAACTATTGATGTTCATGTTGATTGACCTTTTGGAGTTGGTCGGCATTCCAGCCGACTAAATGTCTCAGAAGACGATCAAGTAAGTTGGTCGGACACATTGGATGACAGGTGTGCATTCATCATTGGTCCACGTGGTAGTATAATTTTTACATATAACAAAAGCCCCTAATGCTTCATGCTTGATGCTTGCATGAAAGTGTGAAGTATTTAGCCCAGAAAGTTTCTCGGCGTTCTTCTTAAATGTTTGGTCGGTAGCTGACCTCTCATACTTGTAAAAATTTTGGCTGGTACTGTTTGATGATGGCATTTTTGTAAATAATTCAAACTTCTTTGAACTGCCAAAGGACGCAACCATCTTTTGACGCTTCAAAAAATGCGTAGCCACCAGTAGCTATACGGTTCATTCAGTAAATCCTTTCTTTCCTATTTCTCGAGGCAACCTATAAATAGGTACAAAGTTCCCCTCTTTCTTTCTACCTCAAATCTTCTAAACCTTATTTATCTCTTTGCTTTCGAGTTTTTCTCTATACGATCATTTACATCTTCAGTTCTTGCTATCATATTTGATTCCCTATAAGCCTTTTTTTCCCTTTCCTTTATTTTATCATCTTTTCCTCTTTTTCATCATGGTTCACATCGTTGATGAGAACTCTTTATATGAGTATAGAGAAAAAAGGAAAATCCCATCTTGGGTATACTTAGAGATACCCAGGGGTCCCATTGACGTTTATTCCCTTTTTGAGGGTCTCTGGATCCCAACCTTATTTATAGTTGAGTTTGGTATCACTTTTCCATCAAATCCTCTTTTTTCAGTTTTGCCAATATTTTGACATAGTTCCTGCTAGAGTAGTCCTGAACACTTGGAGGGTTATGAATGGGGTTCATAAATTAAAAGAACTTTATGGTATCCATATTGTGAAGTTAATGTTTTGTTATAAGTGGGTCACTATTGGATAGAGTACCTACTACTTGAAGACTAGGCAAGCCAATAGGGCTTTAGTAGTAAATCTACCTGACTCTAATAAGGATTATTGGGAATATGGTATTATTGCCAAGAACTGGCAATATGCTCATCTCCCAACTGGGGAGGCTTATACTGGTCCCCGATGTCCCCAATTACGACGTGGCATAGGTTATCACTCTATTAATTATTTTTCCTCTTTTGATTTACATTTTTGATATATGTCGATTAACTTTGATGTTTTTTTTGTATGTAGAGAAAGTAAGAAAAGGTGACCCAAGGAAGGGGAAATCAACCTCAACGATCTCAAGTTTTTATAGGGATTAAACCAAAAGTTTTGAGAAGAACGTCCCAGGGTTACATCATTGTTGCTGGAATATAAAAGTTCCATCACATCTTTTATTACCCAACCTACAGTTTTTGTGCCCCCAATTACTGTCAACCTTGAAGAGGATCATATGCCAACTTCTTCAACTACTAAGATTGCTGAAGTTATTCCAGGCGAGACTTCTTCCTTATTTGAGTCTTTGGATGTTTTTAAAATTCCTCTTTCTCCTTCTATAGAGATGACTAAGAGGAAGATGCCCAGCCTTATGGGTCCTTTATCTCTTACCCCTAATAAGGTTATTGATACTGGCAAGAAGCCACTTAAAAATAAGTCTGAGGCAGGTGATAAGAGGCCTATTAGTGCTGATGATACTCAAACTGAGGAGCACCAATTAAAGAGGATAAAGAGAGGTTTGCTTGATCCTTAAAAATAGGTCCAGAAGACATCAGTTAAGCAGCATCCTTTAGCTGCAAAGAACATCACCGACTAACAGGAGTTGGTAAGAAAAATTCAGGATGACCTTGATATTAGGTCAGCCTCTTTTTCGATTAACCCTGGGCTAGCCAAGGGCTTAATTAAGTTTGGAACACTCCCTACTGACAAAGCTGCATAAGTCCAGGTCCAGGCTGACTGAAAAAGCTTGCCAGAACTTGGCACTAGTAAACTTCTTCTGCTTGTTTGTCCATTTCTTTATGATAATGAATTCCTTCTGATACATGAACTTTTTCCCTTATTTACACTTCCAGGTTAATTTTAACCAGATAGTGGAGAAGGACGACAAACTATGTTCTTCTCTTAGAGAAATTGAAGAGGCCTTTGAAGGACTAAAGAATTTTTTGACAGAGTCTCGATAAGCTTTGAAGACAAAGCAAAAGTCTTAAGAAGAAGAATTAAAGAAGGTCGATGATAGGGCCAATACTACTTAAGGCCAGATAAAATTTGATGAGGAAAGAGCTGAAGCTATAGAGAAAAAGTTGACTGATGCTGAAGGTGGGGCCAAAGATGCCGAGGGGAAACTCTCAGATGCCACAACTAGGGCACAAACTGCTAAGGGTAAAGTGGCTTCTTTGAAGGCCAAAGGCAAAGCTGGTTTTAATAAAGGATGTGAGGAGGCTATCGGTGTTGCCTCTCCTCAGGTTGAGTATGCCAAAAAGTGGTCCTTCAAGGAGGGCTGGACTGAGGCTTTGAAGGTGGTCGACATGGAAGAAAGCTTTGAACTCTTTGTAATACATGACCCTGGCACTCCTCCTAACTTAGATGAGGAGTTTGACGATGAAGAAGGGTCAAGAGAATCTTTTATTGTACCTATTGAGTCTTCAATGGTGCCTAGTACCAATACCGACCAACCAGCTGTTGGCCAAGACTAGTCCAAGGACAAGGAGAAGGTCTAACAAGATTACCTTTTTTTTGTTTTTCTTTATCTTTTCTTTCTTGAAGATGTATCCTCTTTTGTACTTCAGTTATTAATTAATGAAAGAGAAAGTTTTTATCTTCAATTCTTTTCCATCCCTCAAAATGACTTATAGTTTTTGTTGAACTATGTTGCTTTATTTCTTATGTTGTTTGATCCTTTGGATTTCCCCACACTCGTGTATTTTTAACTTTCTAGTACGATACTAGGAAGAAGGCTATAATATCTACTGAATCTGACCTACTCAGACCAAGTAAAAATCTTTTGGAGGCTGGTCATCTTCTCATGTCTGAAGGAGACTTAAATCGATTGCTCGACCCAGATGTATCCGACCACGTGAAGAAGTCATATATCCAACTTTAGTGCTTATTAGACAAAGTTGTTACTAATAATGCCTCATATTATGAAATGATTGAGCAGTTGCAAGATAATCACAAACTATCCCTTGCTTTACTCCTTGTGATTATGAGGCCAAGTACAAAGCATTAAGTTAAGGGTGGGGTTTTAACAAGAAGACAAAGGACATTACTTATACTTAGAATAAGAAGTAATTTTCCTTTAAGTGAGATTTGGAAAATGTTAGGTCCATTGTTGCAATATTAGAGAAAAAAAATAATGCCTTAAGGGATGAACTGGAAAGCTTTAAGAGATCAACTGCTACTGGTCCCGATTAAGGAACTTACTTTTTGGAGAATGAAAATACAAGACAGGTGGCAGAACTGGAGGCCTTTCAAAAGAAGAAAATTAAACCTAGGAAAACCTCTAGGAAAAGGATAGTTATTCGACCAACTGTTGAGGAAAAAAGAACTAAAAAGACCCTTGTCGACCAAGCTGCCCAATTGAAATCCAAAGATAATGCCATTTCCGGCCAGGATGCTCAGCTAAAAGCCAAGGATGATGTTCTTAACAAACTTCAAAATCAGGTGGAGAGGCTAATATTTCAAATTCATAAACAACCTAGGAAAGTCTGGATGGAGGGCTATAACGAGGCCTTAACCCACCTGGATGATCATATTGCTCAGAGAAATCGCGAAGGCTACAAATGGGGATGAGCCAACTTGTTAACTTTGTTGAAGTATTATTAGAACCTAATCGTAACTTGTGGCATTGGAATGACCCAGGTTTTTTGGACTGTGGTAAGACTCCATTCAACCTAGACACATCATGGATTCCTCCCGATGCCATTCCCTAATGTATGATAACTAAGTATCTAGTGGATTATGACCTCCATGATGAGCATGAGATAGTCTGTGCTCCTCATTTACTTGATAGGCCAAGTAGAAGTAATAGGCAAATGCTGAGAGACTTCAATTCAATAAATTCTACTCATACCTTGGATGATCCTCCTACTAGGATGGACAAGGCCCAAGGGAAACGCCTAGTAGAATAAATTTATATTTCTTGTACTGTATTTTGCTCACTTATTAATATTGTAATACATTTTGATCAATGAAATGAGGTCATTTTTTTATTGCATTCTTTATTCAAGCTTGTGATTGTCATTAATCTTTTTTTCGACTAGGT
Source organism: Sambucus nigra (assembly GCA_949130495.1). Lineage (NCBI taxonomy): Eukaryota > Viridiplantae > Streptophyta > Magnoliopsida > Dipsacales > Adoxaceae > Sambucus > Sambucus nigra. Next base: position 501,739,719 of record OX422212.1, read on the forward strand.
AAACTGTATAAAGATTAGTTAATCATCTTATAAACTAAATAAACTGATCAAATATTTAATATTGGATTCATGTTTGAATCATGTATACGGCCTTAGATTCGACTAATACACTTAAATAAATTGTAAATAGCTTTACTGTATAAAGTTGCAGCATTAGTTATCAGTGGCGACCAAGTGTATTAGGAATGTATAATTATTCCAGTATTTTAACCTAGTCGGGTAAAACCTTTAATTAAGAAATTTTACTGACTTCTTGTTCGTGATTTGCCGAGGAAAAATCATACATGAAGTTTGAACTTTTCTGAAGTTGGAAAAGTTTGAACCATGTTATTTGGAGAAGAACTTTTTTGAAGTTGGAAAAGTTTGGACCATTCCCTTCTCGACGAGGAACTTTTTGGAGAACTTTTCTGAGTTTGGAAAAGTTTAAACCGTGCCCTTCTTGGTGAGGAACTTTTTTGAGAACTTTTTGAAGTTGGAAAATTTTGAAGCATGCCCTTCTCGATGAGGAACTTTTTTGAAGTTGGAAAAGTTTAGAAAAGTTTAAATCATTCCCTTCTTGGCAAGGAACGTTTTGGAAACTTCGAATTAATATTGCTCATAAATTTGCTCATGAATTAAAATTAACTAGGTGTAGACCACTATACTCTAAAAAATAAAACACAAAAAGGATTTAGAATGGAGAAAAAATGAGATTTCATTAACTTGAATAAGCAATTACATTTAAGGATAGGATTTTAACGCTGAATTTACTGATAATATTTGTGCAGGTGATCTGCATTCCAACAATTTTTGAATTCTTCTCCTTTCAAAGTCTCCAATCGATAAGTTCCTGGTCGTATAACCGATGAGATATGGTATGGACCATGCCAATTAGGCTCCAGGTTATTGTTCTTTTGGATTACTTTCTTAAGTATCAGGTCTTCTTAATTCAGGTTGGTCGACTTGACCCTTCGATTATAAAACCTTGCAGCCCTTTGCTGATAGACAGCCATCCAAATAGCAGCGTCTTCCTAGAATTCTTCTATCATGTCCAGAATTAGTCGCCTCATAAGATCACTCTTGGGTGAATTAAAGTTCAATACCCTGTGAGTGGGCAGACTTATTTCCACTTGAACTACTGCCTCAGTGCGAAAAGCCATCATGTATGGGGTTTCTCCTATTGTTGTTCTGGGAGTAGTCATGTATGCCCAAAGGACACTAGGGAGCTCATTAATCCAGTTTCTTTTAGCCTCATCCAACCATTTTATCAACCCATCTAGCAAGGCTTTATTGGTGATCTTTGTTTGGTCATGCATTACAGATGACCAGGTGTTGAATGAAGTTTTTGGATGTCTGACCGAATACAATACTCTTCAAATTATTTGTTATCAAACTGAGTGCCATGGTCGATGATGAAGGCATAAGGCATACCATATCTTCAAATGATCTGCCTCCATATGAATTGGAACACTCTCTGATATGGCATATCAACTAGGGGTTCAGCCTCCACCTACTTGGTAAAAAAATCAACAACTACAACCAGGTACTTGAATCTTCCTTTGGTGGTTGGAAATGGTCCGACCAAGTTAATTTCTCGTATAGAAAAAGGCCATGGAGAAGTGATGGGTATTAGGCTTGCTTCTATTCTTCTGTGTATGGTAGCAAACGTTTGACATTTATCTCACTTCTTGGTAAAAGCAACACAATCTGCTTTCATCGTCGGTCAGTAGTAACCTTGCATTGCTATTCGTTACCTTAGAGATCTCTCAGTTGTGTGTGCTCTATATGAGCCTTCATGCATCTCTTTGATCATATCATTCACTTCATTTGGATGAACATAACTAAGTAATGAAATGGTGTATCCTCCACTATATAGGATACCTTTTTTTAGCACGTAATTGGTTATTTTGTACCTCATATTCCTGGATTCCTTTTGGTCGGATGGTAGTGTTCCTCGCTCGATTTATTCTCTAATTGGGTCCATCCATAAAGGACCTAACTCCATAGATATGACGTTAATTTCCATCCCATCAATGCTTCTTTGGGCAAGAATCTCCACTGGGATTGTTCGTCTGAGTTATATTGGAGTTATTGAAGCAAGTCGAGAAAGAGCATCTGCTTGGGCATTCTCAAGTATGAGAATCCTCACTATTTTGACTAAAGTGATTAGAAAGATAACTTCTGTTGCTTTTTGTTGGTATCTCATCATGGTTTCTCCTTTGACACCATACATTTATTGCATTTGATTAACAATCAATTAGGAATCACTGTATACTAGTACCTGATCGGAGCCCAGTGATGAAGCTAATTTCAGTCCTATGATCAATGCTTCATATTCGACCTTATTGTTGGAAGAATTAAATAGGAATCTCAGAGCATATTCCACATCCAAGTTATCCGAAGTGTTAATGATGAGGCCTTCTCCACTTTTAGTAGCATATGAGTACCTATCTATAAACAACTGCCAAGTTAGAATGTCATTAGAGAACTCCTCTTCTACCAGTACTCCATGATTAAACATTTTTTGGATTTGTTGCATTTTTTCTTGAGCAGCCAACGACTCAGGTTGATCGGACACAATCTCTATTTATTTTTAAGCTAAGCTCTCTTCTGTAGAAGTCTTCTCGGCTGGCATATGTGGATTATGTTTCTCTTGTGCATATATAAATTCAGCGATAAAGGCTGCCACTGCTTGACCTTTTATTGTAACACTAGTTTCATAGACAATTTCATACTCTCCCAATTCCACTGCCGAAGACATTAACCTTCCAGACTTTTCGGGCTTGTGCAATGCTTGTCGCATCGGTAAATCTGTATAGACAACAATAGTGTGAGCTTGGAAGTATGTCCTCATCCTCCTAGATGCTTAAATAAGAGTCAGGGATAACTTCTCCAAGCGTGGATATATAATTTTATATCCTAGGAATGCCTTTCTAATATAATATATTGGCCTCTGAACTCCATTATTAAGTCACATTAAAGACGGACTAACAGACAATTCTGTAATAGTCAAGTATAAATATAGTTTTTCTCCCAGGTTGGGAAAGGAGTGGGGGAGAACCCTTATACTTCTTCAACTCTAGGAAGACCTTTTCACATTCTTCATTCCTTGTAATGGGGTTTCGAAACACCTTTAAGAATGGAAGATTCTTATCAGTTTCTCGGGAGACAAAGTGATTCAATACATCTACTCTTCTTGTCATCTTTTGACCTTCTTTCTTATTGGTCGGGGAATGCATTTCAAGCAAGGCTTTAATCTTATCGGGGTTGGATTATATTCCCCTTTGATTAATAATGTACCCTAGGAACATCTTTTTCTGTACTCCTAAGATGTATTTGTTTGGATTAAGCTTCATCTGGTTCTTCTCCAATTGATCAAAGGTTTGAGCCAAGTCTTCTATGTGGTCGGAAGCATATTTGCTCTTGGTGAGCGTGTCATCTACATAAACCTCCATAATTTTGCCGATCTAATCCTCAAAAACCTTTTCACTAGTATCTCATATGTAGCTCCAGCATTTTTCAACACAAAAGGCATGACATTATAATAATAAGTTCCTCGACTGAATGAAGGAAGTGCTTTTCTCGTCTTTGGGCTTCATCTTAATCTGGTTGTAACCAGAATAAGCATCCATAACACTGAGTAACTCATGGCATGTTATAGCATCGACCAATTGATCAATCATTGGTAAATAAAAATGATCTTTTGGACATGATTTATTGAGATTTGTAAAATCTACACATATACGCCACTTGTCATTTTTCTTCTTGACCATCACCATTTTAGCTAACCAATTAGGGTACTTGACATCTTCAATGAATTGTGCTCGCTGCAGTTTCTCTACTTCCTCTTGAATCGTTGCATTCTTCGCATGACTAAGGACTCTTCGCCTTTTCTTAATCGTCTTAGAACCTAGATAAATATTGAGTTCATGGCACACGAAGTTAGAATCAATTCCTGGAAAATCTTTATGGATCCAAATGAAAACATTTTTCCTTTCGCTAAGGAACATGATTAACTCATGTTTGAGGGAAGAAGCTAACTTAGAATCGATCTGAGTGGTTATTTATGGTTTCTCGTCGTCTAACATAACATCTTTTGTTTCTTCCATAACTTATCCCTTTACCAGTTGTTCTTCTTTTCGAGGATCCAAAGTATCAATATGGAAAGTGGTGGTTTTCTTCAGTTCCATCTCTTGTTGGTCGGCTGATGTATAATAACATTCTCTGGCATCTTTCTAACTGCCATTTACTATGCTGACCCTATAATTTATTGGAAACTTCATGCATTGATGCACTGTAGATAGCACAGCCTCTAACTGCTTGATTCCCACTCTTCTCAGGATGATGTTTTAAGCTGACGGGACATTCTTATCTAATATAAATAAGCGAATTATTTCTCTCTTGCTCGCCGGCCAGGTTCTAACCAAGACTTCCATCTTGATGGTTCCTAATGGGTATACTTTCTCTCCTATAAATCCGATGATAGGTCTATGATATGGTTTAAACTTGTTGATCTTCAGCCCTCGGCTGTCAAAGCAGTTGTAGAACATTACATCAGCTGAGCTTCCAATGTCAACCAAGATCCTTGCGACTCTACCATAATAAACTCTGCATGTGATAACTAATGGATCATCATGAGGATAAAGAAACCCATTCATATCATTCTTGGAAAACCCAATCACTAACATGTCTCTATTAACTTTCCTCAGCCGACTATAAATGGATTGAACCATACCAATTTGTCTAACAGTTAGGTAGGTTTTGACTTCATTCATGTAAGATTTCCTTTATGTTATGGCATCTCCTCCTTCAACGTCACCACGTGCAATGAAATGGCACCCAAAGGATATCATGTTGACCTCCACCTCTGGCTCATCAGGCTTCTTCAACAAGTCTGGGTCTTCTTCGAAATCATCATTTCTTACTCTTTTATTATTATCCCTGGCTCGGGTTGGGGATTCAAATCTCTTCCAATCATTTTTGTGGACATTTCGATCAATAAACTTGCTCAACTTTCCTCGTCGTTTACGATTTTCAATCTTATTCTTTAGCGTAATGCACTTGTTGGTGTTGTGCCCATGATCCCTATGGAAATCACAGTATTTGGACTTATCCCTCTTGTTGGGGGTGTCTTCAACTTTCCAGGCTAATTCAAGTCTCTGTTTCCATTAATCTCCTCCAGGATATGGCGAACACCCTTGTTGAAAGGGTATATTATTCATACTTTGTTATCCGATCCAACTTCTTATCTGTAAGGACATATTTTGTATAAGTCCGTCATAATTAATTATGTCGTATACCGCTACAAGTCGTCGAAGAATTGAAGAAGTTTTTTTTTCAAATTGGTATCAGAGCTTATTTAAGCGATCACCACTTTTCAAATTGGTATCAGAGCGGGTTACGCTAATTTATCGCGTGATCCTGATTTTTCGAGGATTTATTTTCTGATACAATTTGTCTACTCGCGTTTACAAATTGGTATCAGAGCAGGTTGCGCTAATTTATCGCGTATTCCTATTTTTCGCAAAATTGTGTGATATTGATTTTTTTTTAAAACATGTTTGGTCATACGCTAGTTCTGCATTTTGATATATTTTTGCTAGCGTTGTGACATGTATTTTTTGTATAGATTTTTGTTTTTGAAATATTTTGAAAAATACAAAAAGATTTTATTTTGATAAAATTTTGAGAAAATTCAAAAAGATTTTTGTATTTTGTTTGCACCGTTTATGGATGGACACTTAGGATGACCGAGTCACAACATCATTCCATTATTTTCATGTGACTATTTGATAGTGTTTTGAGACAATAAGTCAATTCATCCTTGTGCTTTATAATGTTTGGAGTCATTAAGATGTAATTAAGTGTTACTTCCTACATGTTTGACTCATGTTTCCTTTATTGCACACATGCAAGGATTTGTTTGATTATTGTGCTTGTCTTATCACATGTTGGTTGGGTGTTTTCACTTCAATCATGTCCTTAAAATGAACCAAGCGCAATAAAACTTGATAAAAGGTTGTGCATATAAAAACAGTTTGTGAGCTTGTGTGCTTTGTTTAAAAACGGGGAAGGGTTGCGAAAGGTTCATTTTGCCTTTGCGAATACTAAGCCACCGTTAAATTAGACCTAAAAAATGGAGGAATTTTATTATCCGGGGTCCAAAGAGGTTTAAAAGAGCCCGAAAAAATTAAAAGGCAATAAAAAGAAATTCATGCCAAATATGGGCCATTTAGGTTTTTGTACCAATTATCCAAAGTTTGAGAATTTAGATCACCTCTATTCAAAATATAAATCAGAGGGTGTTTGTATGGAGAATTAAAACGGGGTTGCACGTCCTTAAAAGTCTTGAAAATGCACTAAATAGTTTTGGACGTTATTGGTGTGGAAATCACTTTGACTTTGATTTGTTGATTTGCATAAGACGATGTCATTTAAGTTCAATAAATTTTTACGCCTAAGGATACTTTTGATGTTCATTCGTTAGGGGTACACGTATTCATTGTGCATAAATGATTGATTGAGTTTATTTACCTATCGAATGTGTTCATACCCATTCATTCCATTTCCATGACTTGGTTGTTTGAGTTTAAATCCATGGTGTGATTTTTGTATCATATTTTTCAAAGTGGTATCATATTTTTGTATGAAAATTTTGAAAAATAAAAAAAAATAGTTTGTGAAATTTTTGAGATACTCCTTTGCATGCGCGTAGTTTGATCCTTGTTTGCTATGCATTTTTATCATGACACTCCATGTTTTGATTGTTTCTTCTTATCAGTCTATTTGGGGACATCATAAAAAGGGGGAGAAAGAATTATCATGTTATGGGGGAGGTTTTTGCATTATGGGGGAGATTTGATTTATTAATGCTTTATTCTTATATCATTGCAAACTCGATGCACATCACGAAGGTATTTCGCTTTATCTCATGTGTGTAGGTACGAAGATTGAAGATCATGATGTTTCACACCCTGATGAGAAAATCTTTGAGAGTTTTGATGTTGAAGACAAAAAATTGAGAACTTGCAAATTTTACCTTTTCAGTTTTGGGATTCATGGGAGGGTAGATTTGTATAGGCATTTTGGTTTTTGATAATTCGGATGTTTTTATGTATGTACCGGCATAGACATAGGGGGAGATTTGTAAGGGCATATTTTGTATAAGTCCTTCACAATTAATTATGTCATATACCGCTACAAGTCATCGAAGAATTCAAGCCCAACAATATGAACTTTGGTAAGATATTATTTTAAAGTTTAATTTACATTTCATATTAAGAGTGTTGGGATATTTTTAAAAGGGTTTTAAAAAGATTTTATAAGAAAATGTTTTGAAAAAAGTTTTATAACTGTTTGTGAAAAATTGCTTCAGCAGTAAACGTACCTCGATTTCGACGCCAAGGTCGTTCAAGAGAGATCTCAATCTCATTCGAACGACATTGGAATGTCGCGTGTAGTCATTCAAATGACTTACGATCTCGTTCAAGCGAGATGGGGTTCTAATTCTAACGACCCTGCTTTTTGGCTGACACGCTGTTGTAATGCTTATCCTTTGACCAACTCAGATTTTGTATAAAAAGGGGTCCTGACAGCCTAGAAAAACGTGGAGAACAGTTTCAACTTTTAAATGTCTTATTCTTTTGAAACTTTTGTGTAGCTGCCCAGATTTAATTCAATACCTTTTGGCAGAAAGTTTTTCTCCAACAATTTTAAGGGTTCAAATGTTTTGTTTTTAATTCACAAAATCCCAATTACTTTTATGTGAATTGTTTTATGGAACCCAAGGACATATTTTTCCCTTATTTATTCTTTGTAGGGAGAGATCTACAACCGATAGCTGCGTGCTATTGTGTAGGGAGTCCTTATAAAGTTCACTCTTGTGGAGAAGCCATTTTTCTTCTTCATTGCTGCCCTCCTGGAAAGGGAAAATTTCAGCCGTAACTTGTGGAGGAGCCGTCTTCTTCTTCACTGTTGCCCTCCTAGAAAGGAAAAGTTCCAGCCGAGACATCGGAACCGACACCTGCGGGTATTTCATATGTCACCCTATTTCATTGTAATCCGTGTAAGCCGTTTTCTTACAAAATTATAGTGAAATAAAAGGTTTTACCCCTTTGGGGGATTTTTCCTGAATATTTGTCACATGCTTTATTTATTTATGAGTTGACACGCGCATTTTTAGATGCATGTTTAGGGGTTGGATTAATTTGGTTTAAAAATAGTCTCTAATTAAATAAGTGTGCCAAATTAGAATGTTGCGAAATAATTTAAATCAATTATCACGCAGTCGCACTTTTCAAATTGGTATCAGATCTTATTTAAGCAATCACCATTTTTCATTATCTTTCTAATCCTTTTTTAAAGAATTGGAATTTTTTTTCTGCCCTTAGTGTTGTATGGCAATTTTCTCCTCGTAGTCTACCACCTCTAGTTTTTCATTATTAAAGCGAGTAATATAGTCTTTAGTGCTTTCTCCTGGACATTTTTGCATGGTCAAGAGATAAGTGATACTCTTGATCGGCTTAGCCCCAAGAAAAAAGTTATCAATGAATAACTCAACTAACTGATGAAAATTAGAGATTTTACCTATCGGGAGATTGTTATACCAATTCTGAGTTGGTCCCATGATGGAATTCGAGAAATCTCTACATCTCATCTCGTCGGGCACTGAGTAGATGTTGAAAGCAACTTGATATTGCTACATCTTCAAGACTGTATCAGTTTTCCTATCATATTTGGGGGTAAACACTGGTGGATTGAATTTGGAAGGTGTGGGGTATTCCACAATTGCTTGGATGAAAGGTGGTCCTTTGATGAAACTCATTTACAATGGATTCTTTATTTCGGCCATTTATCCTAACCGATCTTCTAACTGTTGCATGGATCCCTTCCAGGAATGTTTTTTCGGTTTAGACTTGATCGAGGTATATTTTATGACTTTGCTATATCTATGTGCTGAACTCTCCTCTTGAGAGGTCCATTAGGCACGCACAGAGCTCCTCATATTGTCCCTAGATCTTATGGACCCTTCTGAATATTCATGATGACGATCTTGATCCCTATGATGTCCTCTGGTTACTCGAGGGCCTAGCTGATCAAAAGAAGACTCCCTGCTAAGTACCTTCAAGACACTTTGTCTTTATTTGGAAAAAGATCCACCATCATATTAATCAGTTGACAGGAATGAATAAGTTGTGCCAGGACGATAGGACCTATCGTGAGAAGAACGAGAATGATAACTTTTTTCATGCCTAACTGGTGGTGGTGGTGGCATATCCCTTCTAGATTTAGAAGACTTAGCTTGCATGGTGCGAGACAACTGCTTGGCAGTCTCCTGCATGGCTTCTTGACCTTTAGAAAGGTTGAGAAGAATTTCCAGTAAATATGTCGCACTAGGAGGAGGAGATGGAATGATGGTGTTGCTTTAATTATGAGTGTTATTTTCAGGGTCATTCATTTCTTTAGAGATAAAGAAACAAAATAAATGGTATAGAACGATGAAAGACAAACATTTCCACAGACAGTGCCAATCTATTGATGTCTAAAAATGGACTAACTCCAATTTTATAATCACAGATTAAAATAAGATAAGTAACTCAAACCACACACATAAGAGACAAGGATTTTAGAGTGGTTCAGCTATAAAGTAGCCTACGTCCATTGTTGTTGTTATTCAGTAGGGTTTACAATAGCTCAGTATGGTGTGCATATGAGTGATTCGAGTTGTCCCTTGAGCTAAGGAATTAGTTTTTAGTTATAGGGGTCTGAAACCCTAAAGATGGAGTGCCTTTATATTGCCAGATGTTTACATATGTGTACAATAAATAAAACTCTTGGAATTCAGTGTTGGTTGGCATCCCTTTCGAGAAACTATTGACGTTCCTGTTGGTTGGACTTTTGGAGTTAGTCGGCATTCTAATCGACTAAGTGTCTTTGATGCCGATCAAGTAAGTTGGTCGGCCACGTTGGATGACAGGTGTGCATTCATCATTAGTCCACGTGGTAGTATAATTTTTACATACAACAGTGGGTTTGGGAGTAAAGTTAAAGTCAACAGGTGATGATGAGTCCACCATCGGTGAGGGGGATGGAGTAGCGATATTCTTACAAACATTCTCCTTACCCTTTTCTTTATCCCTCTCATTCGCCTTCCCCTTATCCTTTCTCACACATCCGAGCTCCCATTTGAACAATTCGAACATATGATTCACTATGTAGTGGAGTTTATCCAATTTTGAGTCCGTCTTCGATTTGTACATGCCAACCTTCAAAGATAAGGTGTTTTGGCATCACTCTAGCTATTATGCAGCCCCTGTAGACTCTCTTGAAATAGTATAAAACACGTTATTACCCTTGAAAGATAAATATTATTAAATTAGTGAAATTGACATATAATTTAAATTCTAACTTACCAGAGTTTCAATGGTCTGAGGATTAGCAGTCGCGCCCTTCTTCGACCGAAGTTGTACATAAGAGTCGATCCTAGACTGGAAATTCGTATTTTTGAGTCGTGTTTGGGTTGTGTTGAAACATGATATTTCGGACTATACCCCGAATATGAACATGACACGTTCAAGTAATCGTGTCATTATTTATAACTCAAACACGATCCTATATAATAAACGGGTTATACGACCCGCATAACCCGTTTAATAAATAGGTCATGTTTAACCCGACAACACGACACAATCCACATAACCTGTTTAATAAACAGGTCATGTTCAACATGACAACACTACACTACACGTGTAACCTGTTTAATAAATGATTGTGTTTAACCCGTTTGCATTTCACAACCTACGTGACCAGTTTAATAAATTTAGTCATTTTCAACATGTTTATAATGACAAGACCTGTGAAAACATGAATGATAATACAGGATAGTGTTCAACCTATTAAAAAACACACACTACATAAATAAAATTATGAATTATATCCCAAAAAACATGATCATAATCACATAACTAGAAGTCATAAACAAAACAATCAGTCATGAATACATTAATTTATCCAACAACATAACTCATTATCCATTACACACGTCACATATGCTAATAAAAGTTAGGGTCATTTAAGGTTTGACTCCCATTTAATTCCTTATAATGAGTTACCACCCAAAAATTGACTTTCTTAAGGTTTGGCCCCTATTTTTAACTTTTCGTCCATTCAGCGATTAATCCTATGCTTATTACCGGTTATACTCTTACTTTAATATGAGGCTCAAACCTTAATTTAAAAAAAAACAGAAATTTATTAAAAAGTCAAAAATTTATTAATTAAGAAAATAAATAATAGAAAATTAAAAAACGCTCAGAAAATAAAATAAAATAAAAGCAAAAATAATGAAAAACATAAAATAATGAAAAAAATAGAAAATGAATAAAAAACAGAAAATAAATATGAACCCCATAATTAATTTAAAAAAACACCCAAAAATTTATTAAAAAGTAAAAAATTATTAATTAAGAAAATAAATAACAGAAAATTAGAAAAATGCTCAGAAAATTAAAAAACGCACAAAATGTCACATTTTACAAAATATTTTAAGGATCAAGTTTATAAAATAAATATGTAGGTAATTGTTTTGACATTAACTAAATTTTTAATTTGATATAATATGGTCCATTAACCCGATGCGCATTAAGTTTTTTTTTTCTAATAATGAAAGCTTAAACATGTCCTACTTTTTACCAATTTAAACTTTAACCACTCCATTTTATACTCAAATCAAGTCAAAACACACCATTTTTTTAAAACTAAATAAATAAATTAAGTTTATTTTAAATTCAATTAAGTTTAAATGATGAAATTAACTATTTATTTTATAAAATAAATCTCTTCACGAAGTTGGTTAACGTTGCACCACATTAGAAAGTGATTCCTCTCAAATTTGAGGAATAAGTACAATTAAACTTGAATATTAAATAAATTATTTTAACATTCTTCATTTGTAATGTTAAAATAATTTATTTAATATTCAAGATTAATTGTACTTTATTTCAAATTAAAAATTGAGTTAATGTCAAAACAATCCCCTACATGTTTATTTTATAAAATTAATCCTTAAAAGATTTTCTAAAATGTGACATTTTGAGCGTTTTTTAATTTTCGAAATATTTTTCTAATTTTCTGTTATTTATTTTCTTAATTAATATTTTTTTACTTTTTAATAAATTTTTGGGTTTTTTTAAAATTAATTCTAGGTTTACTATTTATTTTCTATTTTTTATTCATTTTCTGTATTTTTTCATTATTTTTTTTTCATTATTTCTCTATTTTTTTATATTCTAAGCGTTTTTTTAATTTTCTATTATTTATTTTCTTAATTAATAAATTTTTGACTTTTTAATAAAATTCTGGATGTTTTTTTAAATTAAGGTTTGGCCCCCATATTAAAGTAAGGGTATAACCGGTAATAAATATAGAAGTTAACGGCTGAATGGACAAAAAGTTAAAAATGGGGGCCAAATCTTAAAAAGTCAATTTTGGGGAGTTTTTGATTGACATATATATATATATATATATATATATATATATACAGTCCTGCTCTTGTGCGGACCGGACATGTGTCACCTGGCGGTGAGCCCAGAAAAGAGAGAGAGTGTGCCTATAATTTAGGCGATAATTTCTAGGGGCATCGTTAGGTGACACATGTTCGGTCCGCATTCTTAAAATGCGGACTAGTCCGCACAGGAGCATTATAATGCTCTTGTGTGGACCAGTTCGCATTTTAGGAATGCGGACCTGACATGTGACACCTGACGGTGTGTCTAGAAATTATCGCATAAATTATAGGCACACTTTCCCTCTCTTCTGGGTCACCGCCAGGTGCACATGTCCGGTTCGCACTCTTAAAATGCAGACCGGTCTGCACAAGAACAAGACTATATATATATACATTCAGTCTCTAATGCGAACGCAACTTGTGGATTTAACTTACGGACGAATTTTTGTGTGTTTTTTAAAAATAGCAAACAATCAAATTTCAACTTGATTTTTTTTCTGTGGTATTTAAACATTTCAAGGAACCCCTGTAAAAACAATCAACTCGAAATGAAATGTTTTACTATTTTTAAAACATCGGTCAAACATATGTCAGTTTTAAAGCGCATTAAAAACTGACATATGTTTGACCGATTTTTTAAAAATAGTAAAACAATTCATTTTGAGTTGATTTTTGTATAAGGGTCCCTTGGAATGTTTAAATACCACAGAAAAAAAAATCAGGCAAAAAAACTTTTTTTACTATTTTTAAAAAATACGAAAAAATCCGCTCGCAAGTTGAGTCCGCATTTGAGCCGGCCTGTATATATATATATAGTGAGAGTCTCATGTAGATATCAAATAGTACATACCAACGGTGCATACCAATTTTTTAATATAGTAAAAAAAATATTTTCGGCTGAATTTTTTATATGATGTTTAAACATTTCAATAAACTCATATAAAAAAATCAACTAAAAATAACCTTTTTTGCTATTTTAAAAAAATCAGTCAAACTTTCGCAGCTTTTAAAGCACTTTAAAAGATGCAAAAGTTTGATCGATTTTTTGAAAATAGCAAAAAAAAAAATCCTGATTTTTTTTATATGACTCCCCCGAAATGTTTAAATACCACATAAAAAAATTCAACTCGAAATCATTTATAAAATGAGTCCGCGCCAGCGGTATGCACCGTTGGTATGTACCATTTGGTATGTAGATGAGCCTGAGACTCTCTCTCTCTCTCTCTCTCTCTCTGTATATATATATATATAATAATGCTCTTGTGCAGACTAGTCTACATTTTAAGAGTGCGGACCGGATATGTGTCACCTTACGGTGCGCCTAGAAATTATCGCCTAAATTATAGGCACATTCTCTCTCTTTTCTAAGGGCATTGCCAGGTGATACATGTCCGGTCCGCACATATATATATATATATATGGAAGATCGATACATGAACAAAATTTTCTTTAAATTGTAATTTATGTGAAATTTGGATTTTCATTTACTTCTTATGTAAAGTTTATGAATTTCAACATTTATATACCATGAGGCTAGGAAATTAATTATTGTAAATTAGGAAATTAATTATTCTAAACTTATGCTTAAATACATATATATATGATAAATTGATGCAATAATAATTTATTTTTATGTATATATGGAGGTCGATACATGAACCAAAATTTCTTTAAATTGTAATTTATGTGAAATTTGGATTTCCTTTAGTTCTTATGTAAAGCTTATGAATTTCAACATTTATATACCGTGAGACTAGGAAACTAATTATTTTAAGCATATGCTTAAATTTTTTTATTTGTTTGAAAAATAATGATTAGTGGCAATTTTCCTAATATGTAGAATTTGTTCATAACTATGTAATATGGTGATAATTAGTATTTAGATTATTAGTCCACATGCACAAATTACGAGGTTAGATTATTTTTACATAGAGAAAAGTGATGAAATTAGAATATCTGGTGAATTTGATTGTATGATTTAGTCCTTGACATTTAATACAATTAATCTAAAAATTGAATCACTTATCATAATTTAATGAAATTTCTTAACTCAAAAAGAAACATGTCAAAAATTCCTTATTGGATCCTCCAATGGGTGTAACAATAAATATATGTATCATCAGTGTGAGTCTCATGCGACGTTATTCCTCATGATCCATATTGTGTGCTCGAGTACCACCCTTATTGGGAGGGTCGTGTTCGAGAAGACAAAGGAACACAATCTGGACAGAGTTTACTCTTTCTGTGCGAGGGTTAATAGCGAAGATTTATATTATGTATTCTCATTTTAAAAAATATAACAATTTTACTTTCGGTAAAAATAGTAGGTGATATCGAAATTTCTTTAAATTTGACAAAGATGTGTAAAATGCAATATCCAACAACTTTCATGCTTTTGACGATTTGTAGTAAAGATCAGTTTGGGTCTGTAATGAGGTTATTTATGTTTTTGAGTCCATAGGACAAATTTGAAAGACTATTTTAAAACAACGTTTTGGTTACTCTAAAGGCAACATTTTTTGAGGTTTTGTGATTTTTATTCGAAATATCAATACGAATTTTTTTTCTATTAAGTTTTCTCAAATTCGAACCAAAATGGCCTCCAATTTTGTAATTTAGATTTTGCCCTGATTTACTGATTGATTGTTGAAAAGTTCAAAATTATTAACAATGTTTATATGCATGGGTGGTGCGTTATATAAAATCATTCTTAAGAACACCCTAATATTAATCACGAACACATTAATATAATTAAACTTTAGCATACAATTGTTCTTAATAAAAGGATCTTGGATCTTCATGTTTTCACAAAATACGTCTAAAAGATAGAAAATAAGACTTACCTTGATCAAGGATCAATCTTAATTAATTGCTCCATAAATGTACCTTCTTGGAAAAAATACACTCTAATGGAATCTCGGAGTTTCTCTCCCACCTCAGAAATAGTGTGTTATAAGATAACCCCAGATGGTGTAGGGCTCCTCTATTTATAAGGGGAAGAGGACCGGAATCCTATTCAAGGTGGGACTCTTTTTCAAGTCTCCCACTAATGCCACTAACCATCATGTGACTAACAAATAAGATTGACCCAATCTTCTAATATTCGTATTTATCACGTTCCTAATTAATTATATGATATTTATTAAGACCACATAATTGGGAAATTCATAAATTCGAAATTTAATATAATTGAAATTAAATAATTAATTTCTACACTGAATATTAATTTCCAACAATCTCCCACTTGGTCTTAATAATCCTCATAATTAAATTAGGTACCATAAGGTGCACAATAACTGATAAATATAGTTTGCTTAAATCAAACAATTCACGGATGCGAGTCATGGCGGTTCCATGCTATTCAAGAGCATGGTTCCTTCAATGTATCACAACACCAATGTTTCATTCAACTAAGCCTTTAATATTGGGTATCATAATGGCCTCATAATGTCCTTTTGAATAAGGACTATTTCTGTCAACAAGAATTCATAATCATATGCATGCATTCACAAAAGACAAGAATAATTGAAATCAGAAACACTTTTATTGAATTCAAGTAATAGTGTCAAACAACTAAGCCAAATAGCAATCATAATTTTACTAATCGAGATCCATCTCTTTGACATGTTCCATAAGGTCTTTTGGAGATAGTACTTTCGTAATAGGATCTGCTATGTTATCACTCGTACTAATATGATCAATTGACACTCTTTGTTTCTGAATTTCTTCTTTAACTGATAGGTATTTCATTCAACGTGCTTAGTTACTTTAGGAATACCTAACATTTCTTCATAAAGAAGATTGCAGCGACATTATCGTAATATTTCAGCGACTTAATAATAGTGTCGACAACTCCAAGTCCCGAAATGAAGTCACGCTGTCAAAATACATAAGTTGTAGCATCAAGCATGCTACAAACTCAGCTTTCACAATAGTTAATGGATGGATTGTGTTGCACTCCTTCATTATATTAGTTGATAAACCAAAAAAAATATTCTTAAGCAAGAGTGAAGTTCCTACCATCCCTACAAATAGTAAATCTGAGTCACAATAATTGTTCATATTTAAATGAACACATACATCATAAATGTGAGCATATTGTCCTTTAAGTATCTCATTACTTCATACACAACTTTTAAACCCATAAGATTATTTTGATTCTCTACTTTCTAAATATGTGCTTGAATATAGAGAAAATATATAAACTTACTCCCACTGATCTTAAGGTGTATACAAATATACAACGATTAAAAAAAAATAATGATATTACTTCTTAAAATACGTCATGTGGGAAACTTATGTTTATAAAATGATCTCCTAAACATATACGCATGGTTTATAAGACTTCAAAAAGTAATTTTCACATCCACTTCATGTAACTCTCAATCATAATGAGCTACTAATGTCATAGGAATTCCATGTCCTTATATATAATTGAGAAGGTTCATTTATAACCTTTTCTTCATTAATAGTGAAATATTTTACTACAATTTAGCTTTATCTCGTTTAACTACCGTTAGTGTCGCGTTTAGTCTTGATGACCCCCTTATACCCGACTTTAGTGCATCAGTTATGTCATTCAACGAGATTTCAATCTTAGTTGTAGTCCATTAGTTTTACTTCTTATAACTTTTGAAAATAAAACCATGTCATTATTTATCCCTACGCCAAATTCATGTTTATGCAGATACACCACATAATCATCGAGGATAGTAGACCTTTTAGGATCTTCTTAATACTATTCCTTATGATTTTATCTACATTTCTCTCACGGTGGCAATACTATCATTTAGTGGCTGATCATTTATTTGTTATTTGTTGTTTAGACAATTTAACAACTAAAAGAACAAGGATTCAAGAAGGTTATCGGTAATGGGATAAGTACCCTACCTTCCTTTATAACCATATTTCATGATTTTCTACTACCACTAATTTCACCTTTCATAATGAATTTGACTTTAATGCAATAAATACGTGTCAATGACAATTATATGATCTATGTAGGTCCACTTTAAGGGAAGTTTCTCATAATCTCTCACTTGGGCCACATTGGTCATCCTTATATTAGACATTGTAATACCTTAAGAGCACAACTCGACTATCAAAATTTGTAAGAGACATTACAAAAATCTTGTCCACGAAAATTATGAAAAAGAGTCTAGATTTAATTTGGCACAAGGTTTTAAGAGTTTCATCAATAACGCTACGATTATGATGCAAGATCAAACAAATCTTTAAACAACTATGTCCAAACTTTATTTTGTACAAAACATCAAAAGGAATATCATAACCCTTGAAAAAAAATATACATCAAAAGATTCTTTAGAACATATCCCTCACAATCAAGTCTAGACAAACATTTTTCAAAAAAAATTTGAGGGTTTATGAAAACAAATGGCGATTTGATTCCCCAAGAACAAAAGAAAATAGTCTTATTAGCATTTCTAGTTTGTTTTGTAAGAAATCCTTGCATCAAAAGTAAATACTTTCTATAACACAGTAAGTATAACTTGCAAACTCTACTGAGATGAAAAACTCGTTTCAAATCATAAAAGATACATATTATCTTTATCATTATTAGTCCGAGTGTGCAATATGTAAACAAACTTAATTTGTTTAACCAAATTAAATATGAAATTTTTAGAGAAACAAAATGGGATACAATAATATGTGATAAGATAATGAGATAAATTGTTCACTTCATTAATGCTTTGATTTAACAACACACACATCGATTACATGATAATAAATTGAGTGCATAAACGTGAGTTTTCTTCAGTAGTAACCGTGAAATATCGATTATATGATGCTTGTAGATTACTTTATTGGGTATAATGTTATTTCATTATATTGTACACGATATTTGTGCACAACTTATTTTCACATACTATAATAATGTATGTGATCTATGATGTTCATTCAATCACTCAAAATTGATTCCATGTAAGGAATAACCTTGCTTGAAGAAATAAACTCAATATACCCCATTAATATCTTTACAATTATAAGCATCATGAGTTACTACTACCATCATCTTTACATTTAATATTCATTGGCATTCTAGTTAGGTCACTGTAGTGACTACCAAACATTTCATAATATGAATATTACATTACGTAAAGACTTACATACACAAGTCAATAAATTTTTCACTTATTTTCATTAAATATCGCATGATCAATAAACTAAATTATTCATGTTTATGGTTTTCATAAACTTAATTGGTGATATGATAGTGAAAGAAACTATGGCATCTGCGTTTGACGACCATTATTACCTTCCCAAAATATATATCACCACTAACATTTTGTTCAATTATTGTAATCACAATAAATGAATAAACAATAATATGTATGCAACATCATAAAGTATCATCATCCTAGCATTCAACATCATACATGGACCCGTAGGTAACCAAAATATGCATGATATTAATGCATTAGTCCAATATTTATATCTTCTGGAATGGATCACTTTAATGAACACCAAACCTTATATTATATAAATATTAGAGATACGCATACATGTTCAAAATACCCGTAATACATGAATAATTATATTATTGACTATTCCCTAACTTGATATTCACGAAAAATTAGACATAATGTGAAAATCAAATAGACAAAGAGTTTACATGAGATATTACACAAATAATAGTAAATGGAAGACATAAATCATTTACTTTCGCTTCATCACTTATGTATGAGTAACAAATCAGAAATATTGACCCAAATTATTCATGGTCATACTAATGCACAATACGGTTATAATCACAATTATCACACTAGTGGCATATGTAAATATGACTTTTTAACATTGATGTCAATTATTTAACATTTACAAAAATTCCAATGTTTATTTGATTCAAATTTCAGCATGTGTTGCGCTTCAATTTAACCTTATAACAAACATTAGGATACTCTGAGATGACTACAAGTATAGTATCTTCACATGTAATCTTAGCCTGTATTTGGCATTTGATTAAACTGAATGAATACCTACTTATGAGTCTCAAAATTTGCAAGTCATACATTCAAATATGCATGTATGCAACGAATAAATCTAGTATCCGCACATATGAATTGTAGCATGTGTTTGGCATTTAATTCAACTTAATGGGAGTACTAGCATTAGAATAAACAATAATTCTGATTTTCAACTACATGAATCGTTGGCCTGTGTTTGGTATGAGACTCATTAAAACACGAATATCATAATATTCAATAATATGAATCATTGGCCTGTGTTTGGCATGAGACTCGTCAAATTATGAATATTAATAATAACGCAAGTCTAATATCCTACTATATGAAATATGTTGGCCTGTGTTTCGCACGAATATTCAACTAAAAAGGGATCATTAGAGTAAGGTTTTATCACAGTTCTAGATAAAGCATACATGAAATATGGGAAAACTTAATTTTTTCTAAAAAAAATGATTTAGCATCATGAAACTGTAGGAAATTACTCCAGAATCTCAAATATTCGACGGAATTCAAAAAAGATTTTTCTGGAAGTCGGAAACATTATTTATGCAAAACCAATGCCCCCAAAAATATTATACTCAAAACTTAATGTATAATTAATGGTCCAAATATAGATGCATACATAATAATCAAATATTTACAATTATAGATTAAGACACTTTCATGTCTTCCCCATCCAACACCATATAAATATTATTGTCTAAACATTAATTCATAATTACATTAGGACCTTTGGGCTACCAAATATAGATTATGCACAATAACCTAATATATCGAAATGTTATTGTCAAGCACATAATCATACATCTAATATTCAAAATTTTATATTAAACTCTTTCATCAATACCAAATACTACATAACATGAATATTATAACCATGAACATAAAAAAATAGTCCCCGTGGTGAAAAAAATACATAATATTCGGAAAAAATCGTAATTTTTGCCAAAAATAAAAATTTTGAGTTAGCACCACAGGGATGTAGATAATCACTCCAGGATCACAAAACAATTTGCAGAATTCAAAAATCAATTTTCTGGAGTGAGATATTGACGTCAACATTATTATCAAAAACGGTAAAAACGTAATTTTAAGGGTCTTAACGACGTCAAAACGCAAAAGTAAGGTGGTGCCCATTGTATATAATGGGTTTTGTTTATTTCGACGTTTCCAGTCGATCATGTCAGTTTCGTAAAATTCCGAGCAAGTTTTGATCTTCCATTCTCACCAGTGAGTATTGGCGACAGAAGAAAAACGTCACAGAAAATCTCAGACACACTTTAAGAGCAGATTTAATGAGAGAAATAAGACGTCGCAGAAGGTCTCAGGCACAAAAGCAATTTAATGACATAAATAAAAATGTCGCAGAAAGTCTCAGGCACATATTTCATTATAGACGAACATCAATAAGGAAAATCATGAGATCTTAAACTTTAGCTCTGATACCACATATAAAATCATTCTTAAGAACACCCTAATATTAATCACGAACACATTAATATGATTAAACATTAGCATACAATTGTTTTTAATAAAAGGATCTTGGATCTTCATGTTTTCACAAAATACGTCTAAAAGATAGAAAATAAGACTTACCTTGATCAAGGATCAATCTTGATTAATTGCTCCATCAATCTACCTTCTTGGAAAAAATACACTCTAATGGAATCTCGGAGTTTCTCTCCCACCTCAGAAATAGTGTGTTATGAGATAACCCAGATGGTTCAGGGCTCCTCTATTTATAAGGGGAAGAGGGTCAGAATCCTATTCAAGGTGGGACTCTTTTTCAAGTCTTCCACTAATGCCACTAACCATCATATGAGTAACAGATAAGATTGACCCAATCTTCTAATATTCGTATTTATCACGTTCCTAATTAATTATCTGATATTTATTAAGACCACATAATTGAAAAATTCATAAATTCGAATTTAATATAATTAAAATTAAATAATTAATTTCGATACTGAATATTAATTTACAACACGTTATACTAGCAACATTGTGGAGATTGAACCTCCCATGTGATATTTCACTCTTTGGGTTAAATTAGATTAGGCAAGACACCACTTCAGGAAACTACCGTTTCGTCCCGGACACATTGAGCTACTCGTCTTATTATGCCATTACAGTTTCGGTTTATATTATATGTATATATAACATGTTCACCCAAGGGTCGAACACAATTTTTCTCATACAAGCACTAAAGATACTAACCCAGGTTTCTCCATGCTCATGCGTGTATCCAATCAATGGGTGCAGCTGGAGTTTTTCAAGTTTATCTATCAAGAGGAGGCAGTGTGCCGAGTGCAGGATATTTGAATCTTATGAGTTCAGTTGTTTCAATGTATATATATTTTTCTTAGACCAAAAAACTCACTTCATTATCGTTGAGACCTCATAATTCTTGGACTAGTTGGCCACATCGTGTATTAAGTTGATTATTCATTTTCACTGATACCCAATCATAATTTTTTCATTTACTCAAGATCTTTAAAGAGCCTTTAGTAGCCATTGAGGTTGCTACTAAAATTTAGCACAACCTTCCATCTATAGTCTGATGGTCGGACTGAGAGAGCAAATCAAACTTTAGAGGACATGTTACAGTTATGTGTACTGGACTTCCACGAAAATTGGGAGTATGACCTAACCTTAGTGAAAATTGTTTTAAATAGTTGTTAAACAAGTATTTAAATGATACCCTATGAATTCTTTAATGTGAAAGCAGTGTGTGAGTGATCAAGTATCCTATAGTTGTGAATATGATAAGTTTAAAATCCATTGCGAATGTGACTTGTTATGTGCTTAAAAGTTACATTCAAACAAATGCTTCGAGTTAAATGTACAAATTTAATTCTAAATTTGATTTTTCTAAAAATGAGGTTAATTAGGTTAGACACCAACTCAATTTTAGATTAGATCTTCAATTCAACCTTATTATGGTCCAATTGCAAAACCTAATGAATTCAGTGAGAAAACCTTAAAAAAATGGCAAACATGTTCCAAGCCTTCAAGTTGCTCACAAAAGCAATTAAGCTCCTAAATTTGATTCACAAAGGTCGGTAGTTTGATAATCAAGTGAGCGGAAACCACACATCAACACATAGCACAAGATTTATGAGGAAACCCCAAACTGATAAAAACCTCAGTGGATTCAAGCTCGCCTACTTGAATTAGAAGAGAATTATGAGAACCAAGGCGCAAGACTATACTTGAGGATATCCTTTACCAGTATTTCAGTGACCTTCAAAAATCAAAACTCTTCTCCCATCTAACAAATCTTCTACACAGCTCCATCGAGGAAGAGAGGCGGTCCACTCTCTAAGAAAGACATTATGCACTCCATAACAAGTCTTCAATATCCACTGCTATGAATCAATGATCTCTCTAACACAGTCCATAATCAGATAAGGATCTAATTTTATAAGTAAAGAAGGCTTAATCTAGGTTTTCTGTACAAACAAAGGCCTCAAATAAAGATAAAATACATGGATATCTGATCTATGTTTTCAAAAGTTGAGAAAATGTGAACAAAAAGGGTTTAAAAAGCTTTGAATTAGTGGATTTGAGAATTGAGAAAATGGTCAAATTCTTTCAAATTGGACCCAATTTGATTTTATATATTCTTCGACACTATAACGGGACGTGCGCACAAGTTAAAAGCGAAGTCCTGCGCACGTTATCAAATATGGACTATTTGCATGTCAAGCATGCATTGACCATTTTTTAGAACATAAAAGCACACAACTGAGGTCCAATAATTTTTAATTAATAACACAAATTTTAATTATGAAAAATCAATTTTAAGTGCCAAATATGTGCATTGAAACGGTACCTAGGTCTTTAGGGTTCATATAACTTCAACCCTAAAATTGAAATCCATAGTCAAATGAGCAGTCGCAATGTGGAAGCTCGAATCAGTAAACCAAGGCTGTGAACACCAGAGGCGGATCCAGAAATATATTTCGGGTGGGGCACAAACCATTGTCGGGGGTTCGGGGGCGGGAGCCCACGAAATTTTTTTTAGGTTACAAATTTTTTAGGAGTAAAAATTTGAATTTTTTTCTTTTTTTGGGTGAGGCACAACTCTAAATTTACAATTTTTTAAGGGTAAAATTTTCAATTTTGAGATTTAGGGTGGGGCACTTGCCCCACCTCTCTACCACATGGATCCGCCCCTGGTGAACACTCAAGCATCTAGACACCAAAAATAATCAAGACACATTCCCAACTAAAATGCAAACTCAAGTTTGGTAGACAATTATGAAAAGTAAGAAGGCTATACAGATTCAGAATGGATGTAACTGCCTAGTTCCTTGTGTTGGGACGAGGTCAAAGAAGGAGATATGTCAAGTCCCAAGACAATCAGTGTTACCTCAAGGAAAGCTAACGTAATTGAAGAGAGTTTGTGGACAATTTAGAGTGAATACTAAAGTTATGATGGCGTCAGAATAAGAGATCCTCGGTTTAAGACCTGAGACTATGCTTTCCTTAAGGTTTCAACTTAGAAAGGGATTATGATATTTGGAGAAAAGGACAAGTTAAGTATGTGTTATGTTTGGATTATTTCCTATAAAGCTTTGCACCCAGAGTTCTCACACACATCTAACATCTTTCATGTCTCGAACTTTCGTAAGTACATTTGTGACTGCGACCACATCATTAGGCATAAGCCATTTGAGTTGGTGAAGATTAAGAGTTGTGTCAGCTTTGATTCAGGCTATGAAGTCCAAAGTGATGCCTTTAGGCAAAGTGTTGTGGAGAAACCAGTTCGTCAAAGAAGCAATTTAAGAGTAACAGTCATCCATGAGGGAGAAATATCCTTGACTATTTTAATAAGGTATGTGATTGTTTTAATGATGTATCTTTTCTTTTATTTATAAGAACGTAATTCCCAAGGTGAGAAGAATGTAGTACTAGAACTGTAATGTATAAAAATTTCTACGAGTGTGAGATCGCAGAGGGTTGAGCGAGCACAAGAGGCCGCCGCGATTTAAGCTACCTTAAAGTTATGGTCTTGCTAAAGGTAGGTTGCAAAACTTAGAAGATCGACCCGTGAGTTTTAGGCAAGGACTATCTCCTAATCGAGAGTAAACTGTTTGGAAAGTCTGAGGGTATAGACTTTGTAATGCTCGTAATGACTAGTGAATTGGTCGATTCATTGTTTACTCAGCAAGAGTTGGATATGTGGATCAATATGATTAAACCTCGGGAAACAAGTTTAAGACTCTAAAATGTTCTCAAACTCAAATATTTATTGAGGTCAATTTAGGGAATGTGGTCATTTTTAGCGAAATTCTTACCATGTAATCAAAAGGTTGAGGTTTCGTTATAAGGGTTAGCCATTTTGAAATTATAAGTGAGAGAGAGAGAGAGTCAAGGTTATATTAGCATCACCGCGAGATGAGGACGTAACCATTTACTGAGGTGGAAAGACGAGAAACGTTTAAACATAGAGATGCTTAATATTTGAGTGAGCTATTGGACATAAGGGATTCGTTGAGTTCTTCCTTTCATTTCCATTCTTGAGCATCGAATCACGTGTTTATAATTCTTAAATATATTCTTATGTGTTAAAACTTCCATCAAACTCTACATTAATGTCTTGGGATCCAACTATTCATTGTAGTTTATTCCAATTGCCTAAGACATTTATTATTCATTTACTATTCATGAAGTATTCTTGGTTTTCTTAACTACTTCTGGGTTGGCTGGTGATTGATTTTTGAAAAAAAAAATTGTGAATACATCAATCATCATACAAAATTGCGCTTCCACTTCAAAGACTAGGGGCTCGGACCCTTCGCATTTTATGCGGAGTCTAGATCAACCTTGTATTGTGCCTCGACATTTTTCTTGATTTACCTCCTATACTCTTGACCGGTGAGGTATGATGCACGAGATATCCTCCTAAGCACCTTAATCACTATAGGCTTGACTTTGGCCTCTTAATTTTTTGGTTGAGGTTGGGAATGGAGGTGACATGTTTGTCTGACTTGGATCTTCCTATGGGATTCAGGTTTGGAAGAATTGATTAATATTGAGCATGACACTGGTGGCTAGAGCATGTACCAGGGGAACAAGGCTTATGGACAAGTCATGTAAGGCTAACCCTTGGCGTTTGGATATATATATATATATATATATATTAAACTTACCTTTCTTGAAGATATCGATTTTAACATTGATATACTACCTTACATAGCCATTTGGTTTTTGTTTAATCATCTTATTGTATTGTTGATTTTGGGTAATTGGTTTATGTAAGCTCTGTCAATTGAAATCACCCCTATTTGAATAAATTCAGTTTGAGATTTGCAAATCGATTTGAGAAATGAGTTTTGTTGAATCATCTGATTGTATTGTTGATTTTATGTGTATGTATGATTTCATTAAGTTTAAGAAAATTGTTGTAATCTATGATTTGAACTGAGATTTAAAATCGATTTGGGGAAACTAAAACCGATTTATAATCTACGAAAATTCGTGCAGGTGACTTCAATCAGGAGGGGTTGCACCGACAGCTACCATGAAGTGGGGGATTAGCCACCGGAATGTGTTCTGTGGTGAGGCAGGGGATGAATATTTAGGTGTAATTATATTTTAGTGGTGTAAACTTGAGAAGAAGATGATGTTTTAATAAGAAGATTTAGGGTTTGATTAAAATTGTAGGGATTAATGAAGTGCGACGTCATTTTTTCGCCAGGGTTCCTTAACGGTGTAAACTTTCTGGCAGCATAATAAAAATTCAATATTATACCTGCCAAAAAAAAGCTCAAAGACTAAAATGGAAAAACATGTAAAGTTCGTTACATAAATACATAATCAATTCTATTATATATTTACGTAAATTCCTTTGGTTTTCATGTGGTGGTGAATGATTATATTAACTGTAATGAGAATGCTCAAAGTTTATTGAGTCATTTGCATTTTGAGGACAGTAATTATATGTATTTCTAGTATGGGGTTCTAAATTTTGTATATTTGTAGTTTGAGGTCTATTTTACACGCAAATGAAATGTTGAAGTTCGTAATGATTGATGAACATGACGAGGTCTTAATAAAGGTTGTAGCCAAAGCCTAAGGCTAAGCCGTTGCTATATGTGAACCCAAGAGATTGCAACCCCCGTTGTGTTAGGGAGATGACAAGCATTATTATACAAGGTTCTAAAAAGCGCGAGGCGTGACCGAAGCGTGAAGACCAAGCCTTAAGCCTTACAAGACTAGGCGGGCCTTAGGCGTAAAAAGGCGTTTAGCCCTTTTTTAATATATTTTAACATTTTTAACTACAATAAGACTATTAAAAATACTAAAATGGTACACACTCTAAAATATGTCTCAATATATGCAAACTAAAGTACTATTTTTTTTTAAATACTAAGGAAAAAAAACGCGCGTTTTTTTTTAACGAGAAGCAGAGAGGTTTGGAATATCATTTGTCTTTTGATTGTTTTGAATGAGACATTGGTTCGGTTTTTTAAAAAATCTTTAAAAGGCGGTATCATTTCACTAAAGCGTTTTTGTTTTTTAAAAAAATGCACATTAACCCTTTTACCAAGAACAAGGCGTAAAAAGTTTAAGGCGGGGGGTTTCACCTAACCCTCAAGCCTAGGCGCGCCTTTTACAACACTGCTATCTTCATTTCCTTTCTTTACTAATGCATTAGTTCCTTTCCCTCCTGTCAATCCAAACAAACTGGTCGTAGCTTCAGTTTTTTGTCGTTGATACTTGATTCAACATGAACAGCCAGAGAAACAAGAGTTTTGCATGTTATGTTAATCCCACATCATGTTTGACTCGATATACGTGGAAGATTAAACGCCTCTTTCTTGTATGCTAGAAACGATAATGAAAAACAAATCAAAAAACAACCAAAATCACATAGATTTTACGTGATAATAATATATATCTTTTAGAATACATGATATTAATTGAGATGGCATTAATGGAAAATGAACAAGGCAACAATAATAGGTAATTCTAAAAGCATATAAAAAACTGACTTTTACCAAACAAAACCTCAGAAAAATTTTCTGCATGGTTTGAGAAATATATATAATCACATAAAAGATTTATGGTCATCATTACCCAATACTCTTGTACATATATGCAAGGTTGTCAAATTGCATATCGGAGCCATTTCGTTTTTTCAAAAAATCGTGTATCGTATCGTATCGTATCGTGTGATACACTTTGATATTCAATAATGATATAAATAATATTATATACATTAATATATGTACGTGTGGAATCTAAAATTAATATAAAAGACAAATCAACACAAATTATATGCACTATTAAGTATTTAATAATGTCTAAAGCATTAATCAGTTCAAAATATAATCAAGTGTTCATGATACATATTTCACAACATAATTCCAAAAGCCAAAATTTTCTAATTGTTCCTCCCCAATAACAAACATCACGTTAATTAAATGGCAATTATATCATATTACATCGAAAAATTTTCTAAGTTGTCCTTGATTTTTTACTCTCGCAACTTCCTCAATTCAATCCCCAAACCCTTTTACGAACTCCCAAATCCTCTGCATCTTCTATTCTTTTTTTATTAAAAAAGCAAAGTGGCATCATTTAGCCGAAAAACAGACTTAAAAACTATTAAACATAGATAAACCTCTGGCAAAACTACGAATTAAAAACTATTACACATAGACACACCTCTAGCAAAACTATGAATTAATCCCAACTTAATTAGAACAATGTTTACCTTTTTTGTTTTCTTTTGGTACATAGGTAAACAGCAACAGCCGCAATCTAAATGCTAAGAGTTGACACATCTTGCAGGAGATCTCCCACACCACCATTTCTCATCCATCCCCTAGCAATTGGCTAGAAATCCCCGCACATTTATTTTCTTCGCAGCATATGTGCTTAAGCCTTGGCCAGATCGATTGAACACAATCCCATGTTGGCCCAAAAAAAAAAAAAAAAACAGTGCTCTATGTTCACTCCTTCCATGACATTCTTATTCCGAATTCTCCAAATTGTCAGCAGTGTCCTATTTTCATCATCAAATGATTATTCCATCCTTTATTTTATTTGGAACATAATTGAATAAAAAATTATTGAGTTACTTTTTTCTTTGGATCATAATTAAATCAAAATTTATTGACTTATTCTAATCTGCAACTTCAATGAAATCGCAATAGTTCCCTTCGTTGATATACTACTACATTAGGATGAAATCGAATTGGGCACGAATATTTCTTTCTTAGTTCTCATCAATTTCACATCGCAAGGTATACATGCTGCCATTTGCAGCTCCGCCATAGAGGGGAAGCTAAGGTGTTTACTTGAGCAAGACTCCTTAAGCCAAGCAAACCTGTTCACGTTGAAAACCCCGAGCTAGTATTTTGAGATATAACGTGCCAAATAGCCTTAGCGTTACTGCAATCTTGGAGGGCATGTATCGTGGCATCACTCCATCTCCGCAATGACTGCACATAGTACTTAGCTAATACACCGTACAAATCTCACTGTTAGTGAGAAGTCGATCGTGATAAAAATTTGGAATGAACTTTTAATTTCCAAATCCAGCTCCACCATTGTCTCTCATCCTCATGATCATCCCTTTTTCTCGTCATACGCTGATCTAACCACAAATTTTCCACTCTGCCCTTGTTCCTTTGCCCATACAGTTGGGTGATGAGAGGGCCGGAATCCCATGGATTCGGTTTGCCACTTCCAGGCTGATGTGAGTGAAGATCCCATCCAAGTTTCAGCCCCTGTTCGGTTTGCCATTCTTTCTCTCTTACCGGGCAGTCAAGCTATTCAATTAACGGCTTTTGCCCACCCACCCTTCTTGTCTTAGAGAGAAATTGGCCCCTTTCCTTACCTTGAATCCAATGCCTCCTTTGATGCATTGGAAGCTCCTCAAAATTCCTTTCCATCTGTCTAAGGGTGTGGAAACGTTGCTAATCACGAAAGAGGCTTTGAGGCATTTTGCCGATAAAACCTGAGAATGAAGGCTGCTCAGATTCCATCCCACTTCGGCAAAATTAGCTATCTTGGTATCTCTTGAAGATCTAATTCCTAAGCCTCCCCATAGCCTTGAGATTGAGTAACGGAGTCCATATTGACGAAGTGGTACCCTTTCTTGTCCAGGTTATTTGACCATGGGAAAGACTGGTTAATCTTGTCCAAAGAGTTGCACGTGCTGTCCGAAAGCCACAAGCGGGGAGGACTGAAGTGGCGGACTTTATGAGAGTAGTTCAAGCGTCAAGTTGAGACAGCTTGCTTTCCGACCCAAGGGACATGCCTGAAGTTTCTACACCATGTGCTTGTACGTGTGCTCAGTGACACTTGTGAAGGATGGGCGTGTGATACTTCCCAAGGTCTTCCATTCTCAAGGAGAGCTTCTCTATAAAGAGAAGGAACAGGTAAGAAGAATGTGGGTCCCTCGTTGGCTTGAATTCAAGAGTTCTCTCTCTGTTCTAAAGGATGGAGAAAGGTTGACGACATGAAAAAATTAATGAATTCAGAATTTATGTTCATTAAGGACTTAAATAAGTAAGGTGTGTTACACAAACTAGCATAGGGCAATGAACATGGCCCACATTGTCAACTACAGTTATAATTACAGCAATCTGATAAAATATACATGGAAACTTCCTGGAAGAGACAGAAGGTTGGCTTCTTAGTACATTTTCACAAAGATTATGTTGTTCTTGACAACTTGACCTAAAGAACTGTTTAGAAAGGGTAACAAAGGGATTTAATCTACTACAAAAGGTAAAAAAATAATAATTTCCTTCTAAAAAACAAGAATAGTGGAATTGCAATACAAATGATGTAAACAAAAAAATCACATGGCACAGCAAATTTTGCTATTCCAACAACAAACCCAAGTTGGAACATCCTGATTCAAATTTAATGTAGATTAACTAATCACATATAGACCACAATGAAGTGAAATTTCCTGGTTATCATCAAAAATTAAAGATACAATATCGAAGATGGTTTTCACTCATCATGTATCCAGCAAATCGAAGAATAACTATAATGACAAGCAAAACAAATTAAGATGTTTTTCACTCATCATGTATCCAGCAAATCAAAGAATAACTATAATGATAAACAAATATAGTCAAGAAATAGCACAGCAAAGTATGAGCTGAGAGAGGGAACATCTTTATTAATTTATTGGGTTTTGGTGGAAAACACATACAATTACAACCAGTTAGGTTACCAAACCATGATTACATTTCAAGAACAAGCTTTCTTTAGCAATTAGACTAGCAACATTTACTTTTCATCTACGAATCCTACCCTCATTTATAAACAAATAAAAAAACAATATTGAAAATAAAACAGAGGTATTTTACAAACAAATCAGAAAATCCTCAGCACTCCATCCCTTGACTTCACGGTCTAGTGAAAACGCCCCATAGCTTTCCACGGCCAAGGCTATCCAAGAGCTTCTTAGCACCCTCAACTTCCATCTCCACAAGCTTCTGCAAGTACACACAAGCATCCAACGCCACCATTTCCTTTCTACATTTCTTAGAATGGACAAGTGAAGCCAATATTGAAACAGGGTATTTTTTATCCAAGTTCTGTAACAAAGGGTCCAGAAGTTGAATAACACTCACTATCCCTCTCTCTTCTTTCCTGAAAATCCGTCTGTTATCCGCTTGAAGCATTATAGATGAAATTGCCATAGCAGCTGCTTCTTTCTCCTCCACTGCCTTACCTTCCAACATTAAAACTAGAGGTGAAATACACCCACATTCACCTAACTCTTTCCGGGTTTTCGAATTGAACCCTAAATTATGAACCGCTCTAGCAGCTGCAATTCTCACACCCAACACCCCACAACTCAACACATTCATAATTCTACTCAAAAAGCCATCTGAAACAATAACTTCTGCAATAGTAGGACAAGATGCTAAATTACTCAGCAACTCAACCGCCACCTCTAGACTACTACCCACAGAAACAGAATCCCAAAAATTCTTCAAACTCTCAATCCCACCTTCCCTGCCAACCAATAACTTCAAATCATCCTCTCCCAATACCAAATTACACAAACACCCAATTGCATTCTCTTGTGCTAAACAGGTCCCCGAAGCTAAAAGACCCAAAAGTATCAAAACCCCATTTTCCTCAACAAAATTCTCCTTAATCTCTAAAAACCTGGACAAATTACGAAGAACTGCAGCCGCCACCGCCTGAGAACTAGGAGTCCCGGATTG